>CM029598.1:53268726-53596737 GCA_017311375.1 Mytilus coruscus
GGCTGAATGATTCTTAGGATAGCTAGTATAAAATTGTTGTTCTAGATGCACATGTTTTATGTCTCCAAGGCAATTACGGTACGTCTGAAAAATTCTTTTTGGTTCTTTTAAATTTTTTCAAAAGTATTTTACAAGAAATATTGGTATGAGAATGCCAACAATGTTATACTCAATATAATGTATCTATTTCCAAGGGGCATAACTCCTGTACAAAAATATTGATTGGCACTTATTTATAAACTATTCCAAGATCCTGCTGATGATAAACCGTTTTCATCAAAATCCAACAAGAAATATAGGTGTGAGACTGCTTACATTGCAATTTCCTATTAGTTACATTTCCAAGAGACATAAATCCTGAAAAAATACTTGATAGACAATTAATTTCAAACTCTTCTAAGACAGTTTGATATAAACTTTTTATATACATTTTATAAAAATCTGATGAGAAATGTAAGCTTAAGGGTTATAGTTCCATTAAAAATAGCTGATTGAGGCTGATTATTAAATTTGTTTTAGTCATTCCTAATATAAACCTTTGATATAAATTTCATAACAAACCTACAAGAAATGCATAGCATTTATACAAAGCAATTTTCCATATAATATTTCCAAGGGACATAACTCCTTTAAAAACAGTTGATCAGCACTGATTTTCTAACTCGTCTGAGACATTGCTGATATGCCTGGTGTTTCTAAAGAGAAATAGAAAGAAAAAGTCAAAGAGGGGTGGGGTTGTTGCATTTTCTACTTATACTTTCAATTCCTCCAAAACTTTTAAAATATTACAGATAACCAGATGGTTGCTGGACTTTCGACCTGAAGTGGCAAATGTTTGACTAATATTCATGTCTTTGGGTATTATCTATAAACTTTAATATGTAGACAGAAACTGTGTATAGCAGAATTGGTTAAATACAAGATTTACAAAATTTACTTACTGGAGTTATCACCTTTGAAAAAAACCACTTAATACATTTTGTGCTTCATTGTCAAGCTATAATAATATCATATAAGTGTTTCTTAAAATTTCAGAATGGTGAGATTGCCGAAAATTTTATTTCAGAAAATAATTTTTACAGTGTGAAATTCTAACCAAAACCCTAACCCTTTAAATCTAACTCTAACCTTAGCTATAACTTTAACCGGAACCCTACAGTGTAAAAGAAATCAGTGAAAATATTAAAAGTGGCATAACCTTATTGTTTGGAAATTCAAAACCTAATGAAGAAATTTTGTTTACTCAAACGACTAAAACATGTAAAATACAGGTATTGTTATTTCACTTTCAGGAGAATGAATGTTGTCCCTCTGAATAAGAAGACAACAAACTAGTTTAACCTGCCACATTCTGTATGTGCCTGTCCCAAGTTAGGAGCCTGTAATTCAGTAGTTGTCGTTAGCTGCTGTATATCATATTTGTTTTTTGTAAATTGTTTTGTACATAAATCAGGCCATTAGTATTCTCATTTGAATTGTTTTACAATTGTCATTTGCCTTTTATAGCTGTCTATGCGGTATGAGTCTTGCTCATTGTTGAAGACTGTACGGTGACATATAGTTGTAAACCTCTATGTCATTTGGTCTGTGTTGGAGAGAGTTGTCTTATTGGCAAATTCATACATCTTTTTTTATATAACAAATTCTGTATGTTAAATAAATGTAATAATTTATTTGATTTCAGATCAAAAGTGCTATACAACCCAATGATCCAATACCACTGGTAATCTACAGTCTGAATGTGAATTGTAAGAAATCTAACTTTATTTATATTACAATTATTTTCTTAATGTAACACCAACTATGCTGTATAGCACTTTTTCTGCAGGTGTACAATGAAGCAATTTTGTGTTTTCTAAAATGGGAGGATTCAGCAAATTCCTAGTTAACAGTTTTTACAGATTCTGAATTATACACAGGTTGAATGTTGGGAAACATTTCGTCCTATGTTATGGTCTAGTGGAATCAGGACAACATGGATTAAAGACAAGATTAGAACCATATGAAAGACAAGTCATACCAGTTTTCAGACAACATTTAGATATGCATCTAATTAGCTTCAAAGACAACTCTGACCACTTTAAAAAAAAGCTCCTCACTGCAAGTTCTAGAGTGCCTCTTACTATATGGTTTGAGTGGAATTCTTTGCTACATGTTGATCAATCTACATCTGTGTCTATCTGACAGGAGTCAACTGACCGTGTCCTCAATTTGATTGATTGGTAATCAATGTTAGCTTTTACCCTTTCTCCAATTCTAGGATTGATTGGTTGATGGATGCTTTATAATGCCAGTGGTAAACATAACATGCATATATATTCAGGATGGTAGGTTGAAAAGGACATAAAACAGCTCTTTACTAGACTGACAAGCTGAGTCATGTTGTAACATGCTAGCCTCACCAGAAAAAACATGCAAGTCTACAGAAAACATGACATCCTTATTGGACAGTAATATATATAAAGAAGAGGAAGAACTAATGCACAACAATTATTTTTTTATCTCAGATATGGATAATTTCTTACCATTCAATGTGAAACTGGATGTGACGTTTCTCGTTTTTATATAGACTAGACCGTCATGACCGTTGGTTTTCCTGTTTGAATGGTTTTACACTAGTCATTTTGGGGCCCTTTATAGCTTGCTGTTCGGTGTGAGCCTAGGCTCCGTGTTGAAGACCGTACTTTGACCTATAATGGTTTACATTTATAAATTTTGACTTGGATGGAGAGTTGTCTCATTGGCACACATACCACATCTTCTTATATCTATAGACCGTTGGTTTTCCGTTTGAATGGTTTTACACTAGTAATTTTGGGGCCCTTGATAGCTTGTTGTTGGTGTGAGCCAAGGCTCCGTGTTGAAGGCCATACATTGACCTATAATGGTTTACTTTTATAAATTGTTATTTGATGGAGAGTTGTCTCATTGGCACTCATACCACATCTTCTTATATCTATGTTTTGGTGTATTACACCTTTAAAAGTAATGAATCACAATATTCTGTGAGATCTGATAAAATATGTAATATAATAGAGATAAGAAGATGTGGTATGAGTGCCAATGAGACAACTCTCCATCCAAGTCACAATTTGTGAAAGTAAACCTTAATAAGTCAAAGTACGGCCTTCAACACGGAACCTTGGCTCACACCGAACAGCAAGCTATAAAGGGCCCCAAAATGACTAGTGTAAAACCAATCAAACAGGAAACCAACGGGCATGACGGTCTAATCTATATAAAAACAAGAAACAAGAAACAAGTTTACATCTAGTTGATCTTCTGTTTAGATAAACTTTTGAGAAAATGTATAAAGTGAAGGTGCATAACCAAGATTTGATAGTTCACTGTATTTTAAAATTTTATATAAAGAATTATTTAACTTGCAGTAACTGTTTATTAAAAAGTAGGTTGGTCTGACCTACCGGTACTTTACAGCAATCATATAATGTAGTTTGAGAATACATCATCCTCCAATCAAAAGTTACTCACTCTTAACTTTGACATACATTTTGTATCTTTAATTCTCAGCAATCTAACTATCAATGTGATGGTCAAGTTCAGTTCCTTGATTTCATAAAAGATACTAAGTCCATTAATTTATTGTTTTCTCGCCTTTCTATTTGAATGCAGAGGATGTCAGAAGATGAGAGAGGCAAGGATTCGTCCCAAAATAGTCAGACAAATTTATTATCAAGTCCTGAGACAGGTATTTATTTATTTTATTTTTCTTTACAAAAACAAAGATTTTTTAAAGTCAATAAAACAATTTCAAATATCATTCTGAGGATACCAAAAAATCTTCTTCTCTGAAACACACAATTATCAACATTAATGAGCTGTTTCAGATAGAAATCGACCGTAAGCAAATAAATATCAATACATCTGTTAACCTATTTCACATTGAAAAAACTCTACGGAAAGTCTGTAACTGTTTGAAAATTTAGTTGTTATAAGAATCCTACTGAAACAGACCAAAATTCATCTTTAATTTCTTAATTGAGTGTTCCAAAATCAATCAAAGTCTTAATTATAAAAACAAGAAGATGTGGTATGATTGCCAATGAGACAACTCTCCACCAGAGACCAAATGACACAGTAATTAATAACTATAGGTCACCATACGGCCTTCAAAATGAGTAAAATCCATACTGCATAGTCAGCTATAAAAGGCCCGAAAATGACAAATTAAAACAATTCAAACGAGGAAAACTAACGGCCTGTATGCGTTCATTTGCATAAGGTTGATTTCTATCTTATGCAGCCCATTTGTCAGTGTGTTCCTTAGAATATATTGTTTGTGAATGATATCTTGAGTTTCTCAACAACCCATCAACAAGGATGCCATTTCTACAATAAACTTAAAAGTAAAATAATCAGTATAATTTTGCTCAGAATGTCAAAATCTTCCTACATAACAGTTTTACCAAAACGTTGAAATGTTTTTGCGTATTTTAGTTCAACTGGTCCATAGGCCATCACTAGCTGTCTGTCATTGTCCATTATGACAGTCATACTAAAAAACAAGTCATATTTTGCTTGAAAAATCTCATGAACTCTTCAAACATATAGAGTGAATTGTACTCAATAGATTCATTGAACTATAAAAGCATCTATCACTTTTTATGGCCCCGCAACAAAGTTGTCGGGGCCATATAGTTTTACCCTTGTCCATCATTCCGTTATTCCGTCATTCAGTCATTCCGCAACAAACTATTATACGCAATTTTTATCTAAACGCCTTCAGATATTGGGCTGATTTTTGTTGTGTGAGTTAACCATGATGAGACAGATGAGTTACAGATCAAGTTAAAGTTTTGTTCCACTCTGCTAATTTTTGCCGAAATTACGGACTTTGGACTTTGATAAATTGTTGAAAATCACAGTTATACAGAATTTTTTTCTATACGCCTTCAGATATTGGGCTGATTTTTTGGTATGTGAGTTAACCATGATGTGTTACAGATCAAGTTTAAGTTTTGTTCTGCTCTGCTGATTTTTGCCGAAATTATGGGTTTTGGACTTTGAAAATTGTTGGAAATCTCAGTTATAAGGACCTTTTTCTATACACCTTCAGATTTTGCACTGATTTTTGGTATGTGAGTCTACCATGATGAGTTACAGATCAAATTTATGTTTCGTTCCGCTATGCTGATTTTCATGTCATTTCAACACATCTTGTTACATCTGCAGTACATCCACTTCCTGTTTGCTGATTTTTTGAAATTTATCTACTCATAGATCAAGGAAATTTTTCATCAAACTAATTTGATCTTGAGAGCTGGATACTATCCATGCATGTTTGTGTCCACATGTGTTGTTAAAATTGCAGATTTTTCAACTTTTTGAGACGGGGCCATTTGTGTCGTTCTGACACATCTAGTTCCAATATGGCATCAATTGATTGAAGATAATGAATGCTGAATATCAAATATCTTATAGTTGAACTGTTTTTGTAAGGGTGCATATCCACATTTGTTTAATTATACCAAAGGACCCTTCGAATCATTGAAAATAAATGTGAAAGAAGCTCTTGTACTTGTCTTCTGTAGGGACACTTTATCAAAACACTTACGTCAGAGAATTATTTTTGTGACTTAAAATGTCTCTTATGTACAACAAATGCATGAAGACTCTTTCTGCAAGATATTGGTGGTATTCCACAGCCTTTCCACGTAAAACTTTTAATTATTATCTGCAATGTTTCATTTCTGTCAATCAATCATCAGAATGCATACGATTTTAAAAAGAGCAAGAATTGTTAAAATGTCTGATTTATTCTTCCCAGCTTCATGTACATTTGCTAGATAGAATGAATTGATTTAATAAAATTGAGAATGGAAATGGGGAATGAGTCAAAGAGACAACAACCCGACCACAGAACAGACAACAACAGAAGGTTACCAATAGGTCTTCAATGCAGCGAGAAATTCCCACACCCGAGGCGTCCTTAAGCTGGCCCCTAAACAAATATATATACTAGTTCAGTGATAATGGACGTCATACTAAACTCCAAATTATACACAAGAAACTTAAAGTAAAAATAATACAAGACTAACAAAGGCCAGAGGCTCCTGACTTGGGACAGGCGCAAAAATGCGACGGGTTAAACATGTTTATGAGATCTCAACCTCCCCTATACCTCTAGCCAATGTAGAAAAATAAACGCATAACAATACGCACATTAAAAGTCAGTTAAAGAGAAGTCCTAGTCCGATGTCAGAAGATGTAACAAAAGAAAATAAACAAAATGACAATAATACATAAATAACAACAGACTACTAGCAGCTCCAGACCTCAGTTAAACTGATTGAAAGATTATGTTTTCATCATATGAATATCAGGCACAATCCCTCTCGTTAGGGGTTTAGTATCATACCATCATAAAATATATGAGAAGAGCATAACCCGTATCATGCCAACAACTGGTTTTAAATAAATGTAGCATAGATTATGTACTTGGATAAGAAATCAGAAATTTCATCAATACAAAACAATCAACCTGATTGCAAAATACAAGTTCAAATATGAATTTCTGTACTGTAAAATTGTTATGAACTGGCTGTCTTTGAATTATTTCTGTTGACCCTGTTATAGATCCTCCATCAGAATTCAGGTGTATTGGCCCTCCACTTCGAAACTTGAGGCCAATACAGCTAACCTCGAATCTATTACAGGCCCAATACAGAAACAGCCAGCTAATAATACAATATTATATGACAACTTAATGAAGGACATCAGTGTACTTGAAAACTGGTGGTCCAGACCACCAAAAGTCAGGTAGGTCCACCAATTTTGAATGTAGTGATGGTCCTGATTTCAAGCTAAAATTTTGTGGTGGTTTAATTTTTTATGAACTGTCTGTTATTTAGTATATTAATATTTGAGAGGACCAGTAGAGGGATCATTTTGTTGTAGGGGTAAGCAGCTGAGACATCCTGTACCCCACCCTTATTGCATATTTTGAATATAAGATATACATAACCTATCAAATATTTCTTGACAAAATAATATCTATAGTTATCTATTTTATGGAGAGATGAATAGATTTGACAAAAATATGATGCATTTACGACAGTGCCTGAGTGGTTTTAATAGCATCTGTGAAAAAAAAAATTGACATTTGATTAGTTTCAGATACTTTTGATTTAATCAGACCTAAGCATATCATGAAGCTGAAAATAGTGATCAGTATCCCAGCAGCTCATCCCTATTACACATTATATGACAAGTAACAGCCCCTTTTCCTTAGAGTATATGGATACCACCACAAAATTAGATCGGATCAAACTTGTCTTTTAAAGGCATGTGAAGGTACTTGAGATTGATCATGAACGGGCTTTTTAAATATAGTTGCTTTCTTCTTGAGTTAACTTACATGCAAGTTATTATGTAGACCTAAATAATATGTATAATTTTTTTTTAAGGAAAAGCTCAAGAAAGAATGACACATTCTTCATCAATGGAAGCACAGCCGTAAGTTAACATCCATACACAATTTATTCATTCATTAAAGTCATATGATACTTAAGATTTTTAAAAAAAGTTGAATATTTTTTTTTGCATTTGAATGGTTAAGTTTGACTATAAAACATGTGTACATGGCTTTCTTTTTTTCCTTTAAAAAGAAAACTGTGGTGTTCTCAAAGTAACATACATTGTTAACAGACATATTTATAATATTTTAATGCTTTTAGACATCAAAACATGATTTTCTCACCGTAAATTATTGAATGTTCTGCATATAAATGTTGTGTTAAAATTGTGATATCAAGGTTTACAACTGCATACTAATATCCCATATGAGATAGGATAAATTTGTTACACAGTGTGCTAGTGACCTTATACGCTTTTGCCCCATATGGAATTTAGCACACTGTGTATCTAATATTATATGATTTGCTAATGACCCTCTGCAGATCCATAGAGGGTTAGAAAAATTCCAAAGGGGGGTGAGGGCAAAGGTCGAATCCCCTTTGGATTTTACTAACCCTCTGGATTCGTAGGGGTCAGTCATGTCAGTAGTAAACCGTATAATGAATTTATCACACACAACACTTTCTGCCAAGTTTTGTATAAAAATAAACAATGAAATATAATAGCATTTATAGATGATGTCACCATTAATAGTTAATGTTACGATATGATACCCCTAGGTTATGAAATTTATTGACTCCATACGCATCTATAGGTGGTCACCAAGTGACGACATTCAACCAATCACAATGTCATTAATTTACCCGGGGTGAGATAATTTTCGATATCAATGTGTAGAAAACCTCATGAAACAACAAAATTAAACACCTTTGAAAAGCATTTTTTTGTCTAGTCCTAATAAAGTTTGTGGATGCGAAATTTAGGCATGCTGTTTACTGCAGTGTATAATAATAAGTATATGAATAAGTCTGTTTAAGGTGGCTGGGGGGTCTTAATTAAAATCCATAGAATTTTTTAACAATTTGTCAAAATGAAGTTTTTATCATGCTTTTTCAAAATATAATAAAAAGTATGGGTCACCAGACTTTTTTTCACGCTATAAGTTGTGCAAAATTGTCAGATTTTGTATGGATTATGCATGGAAAATCCAATTTGGTGTGATAAAAAGAAAACTACACTATAGAATTTTAAGATAAAATGTGAGAAGATAGCCCTTATAACATGCTTTCAGATAAGAAAAAGAAAAAATAGGGTCACCGGACTTGTTTTCTTGCTACATATTAAAATAGGTAAATTCACAACACTTTCTATTGTAAATTAACTTTATCTGAGTTATCTCCCCTTATTTGGCAACGTTGAAAAAAAATGTGCTTTTTAGAAAATACAGCCGTAAATATGATAAAACACATAATTTTCTATATTAACATGAAAAGTCTTGCACATGAATTACATACTACTCTCAAAATTTGCACATTTCATTAAAGATCTAGACCAATTGTTATCTGCTACTTCAAAATCCAAGATGGAGGAAGACACCCGAGCCACCTTAAGGCCTAGGGATTCCCTAATGATAAACATGATAAATCAATGATATTTGGTATGAATTGTGTAAGCATTGAGCATTGGCACATCTCATATCTAGGGAGATTATTAAACCCCCCCCCAACTTTTGTGGATAGTTGTCTCATTGGCAATCATACCACATCTCCCTATTTTGATATAGTACATATATACATTATATTCAGTATTTCATTATTTTTTTTATTCACACTTCAAAAAGGCCTGTAGCATACCTCTTTCTTTATAAATACAAAAAATTACAACATTCTATATTTATAGATTACCAACAGAAGAAGACAACCGATTACAGGCTGCCTATTTAGTCCTTTATACTGTACCTAGGGCTATTGAAAACTTCATCGACAGAGAATACAAAGGTGGTTTTGTCCAAGCTATTCATGATTATAAAGATAAACTGAAATCCAAAATCAGAACAGAGGAATGGGATTTACTCAGCCAATTATTAGGTACATTACTTATCTAGCATGAGACTCATTCATAAGATAATAAATAACATAAAGAACCGAAAAAAAAGTGGCAATAGTTGAGAATACTTAAGTTAAATGACAGTTGAATAGAAAGTCAACACTGTAAAACTAAATCATTATTTGCAAGTCAATAAAAAAAACAATTCCAAATAAAGGCAATTGATTTCATAGTTTGGGTAACACCATTTATTTAAAATTGATGTGAAACAAGACAGACAATTGGAAACAGACAAAATGTTTATTTCTAGACATAAAGTCAAAATTAAGAACAAATTGTTTGGAGCTACAAAGACGAAAACAATTTCCTGTTTAGTTTTTGTCAATGGTATTTGTATCTTGAATTCTAATGCAATTTAAATGTAACTATTTGTTAGCTCATCGTCTGTCGTTGTCTGTTAACTTTTACAAAAATCTTCTCCTCTGAAACTATAGGACCAAATTTACCAAAATTCGCCACTATCAACATTAGGGTTTCTTGTTTTATTTTAAGAATTTGTCCAATGACCCAACCTGCCAACCAAGATGGCCGACATGGCTAAAAATATAACATAGGGGTAAAAACCAAGTTTTGTCAATATTTTGAAAACCGTGATAAATAGAGAGAATCTGACAGGGGTGGGAGGCAAAAATGTTCAGTATGTTGAGCTCTGCAAATTGTCTAATTACGTCAAAACTGTTAAGGGACTTCTTATTGGAGTTATTGCTGTTCAATGACAAATTTTACCATTTTTTTTCATTCTTGCCTTTTATCTTGAAACTATAATCGATACAGAGAAACTTTAAATTGCAAAAATGATCAGCAAGACAAGATCTACAAATAATTCTAACATGATCGAAATTGTCAGTTGACTCCTTATTAGAGTTATTGCCCTTTGATGAAGAATTTTACCAATTTTTTGCGTTTTTGCCTTATATCTTAAAAATTATTATAGATAGATATTAACTTGAATAAGCTAAAATGATCAGCAAGACAAGATCTACAATTAAGACAAAATTAAGGAAATTGTCAGACGACTCCTTATTGGAGTTATTGCCCTTTAATGTCAATTTTTACCATTTTTTTTGTGTTTTGCTTTATATGATAAACATTAATATAGATAAATAGAAACTTTTAATAACAAAAATGATCAGCAAGGCAAGATCTATAAACTAGTCAAATTTTGACAATATAGTAATAGTAGACTGCCACTCTTTATTGGAGTGATTGCCCTTAAAGACAAATCCTTCTATTCAGATCTACCAATGATATCTTCTTTAAATTTTATTATCACCTTAGGCTAGGTAAAAGCTTCACAATTAGCCAATAAAAAATTTGAGTCACCGGCCTTGTTTTCAAATTAAAACGCCATCATTTTCAGGGGATTTGGAAATCAGGATTTGTAGTTATTAGCAGTAAAATATTTTTTTAAAAGTCGGTATGACATAAAAATTGTCTGTTTTGTTAACCTTTTTGTCAGCAGAAATTACGTTATTGATATTATCATCTTCTGAGTAACAAATGATAACGATAAGTTGCTATAATAATTTATCCGCCCTTTTTATGGTGCAATATTTATAAAAAAAATTACCTATGTTTTCTTGATGAGAATTTAATGGAATATGCATTGTTTGTTGTTAAATAAAATAATAAAAACGTAGGGTCACCATACCAGAAAAAGAGATATTTCTATAAAGGTGTTTAAAACTTGAATTGGCGGGAATACATTGCGCCAATTCTGATCAAGCAAACGTTTAAAGACGTTAGGCCAAATCAGCGATGTTTTCACAGGTTATGGACAAATCAATTCCCTTTATTTGCTATTTTGTTGTAATTTTTATATACACATGGTTGTAGTTATTTTTTAGCACAGACACGTAATCTAAAATTGGTGGCTCAAAAACAATGTGTTTAGTTAAGTTAACTATGTTTTAAACAGAAATTCCATTTTAAACAATGAACTTTTTAATATGATTATGTTGTATTGAAAAACGGTATATGTATTTTTGAATCCTCTGCAGACCAACTTTGCCAGCTTTTTCTTTAAAATGTGTCAGGCAATATACAAATAAACTATTGGAATATAATTCTTTACAGTGGCAGATCCAGGGGGCGTAGAGGGCTTACACCTCCCCCCTTTGACGATTTTTATGCCCCCGCCGTAGTGATGGGGGCATTAAGTTTTACCCTTGTGGGTCTGTACGTACGTACGTCCCAAAATTGGTTTCTTTTCTCTAACTTAAGTTTGCCTCCACCAAATGTTATGAAACTTACACACAATGCTTATTACCACAAAACACAGATAAAGTTTGAATTTTGGTGGCGTCACTTTAACCAATCTAGAGTTATGCCCCTTTATAAATGGAAAAATTGCAAAATTTTTAGTTTCCGTTCTCTAACTTAAGTTTGCCTCCACCAAATGTTATGAAACTTACACACAATGCTTATTACCACAAAACACAGATAAAGTTTGAATTTTGGTGGCGTCACTTTAACCAATCTAGAGTTATGCCCCTTTATAAATGGAAAAATTGCAAATTTTTTATTTTCTTCTAAATATCAAGTGATTTTTATACGACCGCAAAAAAATTTTGCGGTTGTATATTGGTATGACGTTGGCGTCGTCGTCGTCGTAGTCCGAAGACACATTGGTTTTCGCACTATTACTTTAGTTTAAGTGAATGGATCTCTATGAAATTTTACCATAAGGTTCAATACCACGAAAGGAAGGTTGGGATTGATTTTGGGGTTTATGGTACCAACAGTTAAGGAATTAGGGGCCTAAAGGGGCCATAAAAAGCATTTTGTAACTTCCAGACAATAACTTGTGTGTAAGTGTATGGATCTCTCTGACATTGTACCACAAGGTTCCATATCACAAAGGGAAGGCTGGAATTGATTTTGGGGGTAATTGCCTCAAAATATTAGGAATTAGGGGCCAAAAAAGGGGAAAAAAACAAGCATTTTTCTAGTTTCATGACAATAACTTGTGTGTAAGTGTTTGGATATTTCTGAAATTGTACTACAAGGTTCCATATCCCAAAGGGAAAGCTGGAATTGAGTTTGGGGGTAATTGCCCGAAACGTTTAGGAATTTGGGGCCAAAAATAAGCATTTTTCTAGTTTCCAGACAATAACTTGTGTTCAAGTGTATGGATCTCTCTGAAATTGTACTGCAAGGTACCATACCACAAAGAAAAGGCTGGGATTGATGATGGGGGTAATTGCCTCAATATTTTAGGAATTAGGGGCCGAAAAGGGGAAAAAAACAAGCATTTTTCTAGTTTCAGGACAATAACTTGTGTGTAAGTGTATGGATCTTTCTGAAATTGTACTACAAGGTTCCATATCACAAAGGAAAAGCTGGGTTTGAGTTTGGGGGTAATTGCCCTAAACGTTTAGGAATTTGGGGCCAAAAAGGGGCCAAAAAACACATTTTTCTAGTTTCCAGACAATAACTTGTGTTCAAGTGTATGGATCTCTCTGAAATTGTACTGCAAGGTATCATACCACAAAGGGAAGGCTGGGATTGAGTTTGGGGTGATGAATCATAAGGGGGTTCAAAAAATTTGGAGGAGGGGATTTTTTTTTTCCTTTTTTTTTCTTTTAAAATTTTCCATTTTAAGTTGGTTATTTCTGATTTATATTTAAAAGCAAATAATAATGATATGGTAGGAGATACACACCAAACAGGATGTGTAAATTATTATATAATAAGTATTGTGCAATAGCAAGAAATTTTCAATTGCACAGTATTGCACAATAGCAAGAAATCTTCAATTGCACAGTATTGCGCAATTGCAAGAAATCTTCAATTGCACAATATTGCGCAATAGCAAGAAATATCCAATAGCACAATATTGCGCAATAGCAAGAAATTGTCAATTGTACAGTATTGCGCAATAGCAAGAAATATTCAATTGCACAGTATTGTGCAAAAGAAGATACTTCGTATAAATTGCTTATTTCTTGACCAATTTCAATGGGGTTTTATTCTTGAATTCTTCGGGTTCTTTAATATGCTGAATCTAACCATGTATTAAGTTTTTGGATTTTGGGCCCTGTTTTTAAATTGGTCCACATTGAGGTCCAAAGGGTCCAAAATTAAACTTTGTTTGATTTCATCAAAAATTGAATTATTGGGGTTCTTTGATATGCCGAATCTAACCATGTATTTAGATTCTTAATTTTTGGTTCCGTTTTCAAATTGGTCTACATTAAGGTCCAAAGGGTCCAAAATTAAACTTTAGTTTGATTTTAACAAAATTGAATTCTTAGGGTTCTTTGATATGCTGAATCTAAACATGTATTTAGATTTTTGATTATGGGCCCAGTTTTCAAGTTGGTCCAAATCGGGGTCCAAAATTAAACTTTGTTTGATTTTAACAAAAATTGAATTCTTAGGGTTCTTTGATATGCTGAATCTAAACATGTATTTAGATTTTTGATTATGGGCCCAGTTTTCAAGTTGGTCCAAATCGGGGTCCAAAATTAAACTTTGTTTGATTTCATCAAAAATTGAATTCTTGGGGTTCTTTGATATGCTGAATCTAACCATGTATTTAGATTTTGGATATTGGACCATAATAGGTGAATGTCCAATTTAAAATTTTTAAGTTCTTAGACCACATTCATTCTGTGTCAGAAACCTATGCTGTGTCAAATATTTAATCACAATCCAAATTCAGAGCTGTATCAAGCTTGAATGTTGTGTCCATACTTGCCCCAACTGTTCAGGGTTCGACCTCTGTGGTCGTATCAAGCTGCGCCCTGTGGAGCATTTTATTAAAATTTGAGTTATCTTCCTTTGTCCATGATTATAGTTGAATCAACTACAATCAATACTTTATACAATGCAATGTTTAATTTTGACTTCCACTGATAAAACACAGATCAAGTTGAATTTGGGTAGTGTCACTTTAACTATTATTGAGTTATGCCCTTTATAAATCGAAAGATTGCAAAATTTTTAGTTTCCATTCTGTAACTTAAGTTTGCCCCAACCAAACATTATGAAAACTATACACAATATTCATTACCACAAAACTAAGATCAAGTACAAATTTTTTGTTTCCATTTCTAACTTTAGTTTGCCTCAACCAAATGTTATGAAACTTATACACAATGCTTATTACTACATAATACAGATTAAGTACGAAATTTGGTGGCGACACTTTTACCATTCTTGAGTTATGTCCCTTAATAAAGATAAAAATTGCTGAATTTTTCATTTCCGTTCTCTAACTTTAGTTTGTCTAAACCAAATGTTATAAAACTTATACACAACCGTTCTAGAGTTATGTGTGTTTACAAATAGAAAAATTGCTGAATTTTTAGTTTCTGTTCTCTACTTAAGTTAGCATCAACCAAATGTTATGAGACTTAACACAATGCTTATTACCACAAAACTCAGATCAAGTTCAAATTTGGGTAGCGTCACTTTTAACGTTCTTCAGTTATGTCCCTTTATAACTATATGATATGCAAGCGGGGGCATCATCTGTGTCCACATGTGGACACTATCCACATTTATTTTTTTACAAAATATATAAATTTTTAGTATAAAATCATCCAAAATTTGTTTTTGTTGACTGGCCCCGCTAGGGTGGATATTTCCACATTTATCGGCAATTACACTCCCTATGAAAAAACATGATTCGCCCCTGCTTAAAATCTATTATCAGTGTGCTCAGTATTGCAAATTTAACATTTTTTTGTAGATTTTTGTACCGAAGAAAATTTAATTCAGTTTAAGTAGACTGAGCTTTGCTTTCGATATAATTCTAATTTTGGTTTAGAATGTCCTTCCTTTTCATTTTGAAGATAATTGACCGAAAACAGAATTTCTGTTTAGGTCATGTATTCGTCACAATGTTGCTAGAGCCTCAGTCTGAGTACACACATTCAGCTGTCATACTGTGAATATCAGTAAAAATTTGATTTTTTTGTCCCCCGCGTAATGCATTGCGGGGGACATGGAAATACCGGGCGTCCGTCCATGTGTCCTTCTGTCCGTTTGTCCGTCCGGTCTTGTTAGCGCTCTCATGGGTACAATTCTTGCCAGATTTTTATAAAAATTATACTATAGGTTAATATCAGCAATATCTACGACAAAAGAGATGATTTCGGCTTCCCAATTGTGAATTTTCCATTTCTATGTAGCAACATTCCAGCAGCGCCTGATATCTCCCAATTGATACCATATTCCCAGGCTTGTATTTTCTATCATGATTTCCTTGATAGAGGGTTGCTGCTCACAAGGAAGCTATAAAACAAAGAGTTCCAAATGGTGAAGTTGAAATCATCCCTAAATTTTACATGTGGAGCAGGATCTGCTTACCCTCCGGAGCACCTGAGATCACTCCCAGTTTTTTGTTGGGGTTCATGTTGCTTAGTCCTTAGTTTTCTATGTTGTGTTTTGTGTACTATTGTTTGTCTTTTTTCTTTTTTCTTTTTTAGCCATGGCATTGTTAGTTTATATAATGGTGGATGATCGACATTTTTTTTAACTCACGAGTACAATTCTTGCCAGATTTTAATAAAACTTATACTGTAGGTTAATATCAGCAATATCTGGGACAAGATCGACTTTTTTTAAAAGTTATGCCCTTGGAAATATAAAATATGTGCAATGTGGGGGACATTGGAATTCTGTTCTTTTATTTAAATGATCCTAGCATTAAATTGGGAACCTGGTCTGACCTCTTTTCTTTCATATAAACTCTTGTGAAATAATTTTTATTGATATGCTTTTCACTTTACTTCTTCATTCAGACAACTACTGAACAAAAACACTTTTATGTTTTACACACAAAAGTTGTACACCTGGTAACTGAAAATGGTCGATGTGCCATTTCAGGAGTGTCCAGACTTTGCATATCAGAACAAAATGGTTTAATAAAAAAAAAAAAACACAGCATTATAAAACCATATGTTTACCTCTATAGATGTATTATATTTTACATGTATGCGTCGTTGGTGTACTGTATTGTTGGCGTTAATCAAAAATCTACTATGTGTGTGTAGAAATGCTTTCACCATACTGATTCAAAATACTTCAGTGCAATTTTCAGTATGCATACATATACAAACTGCTATAGATACTGTTAAATTTAGATCACGGTTTTGATAATTTGCTTTCTTAAAATGAATTTATTAAACACATACTATTAAGATTGACTCTTAAGAATATATTAGTTCATACAAATTTGAAGTAAAGGAAATTATTATTATATTACAATTAGATTGACACTTCTTGTTGATGAATTTCTAGATTCGGTTTTGTTTCTTTACCATTTTAGCTCACCGGGCCCAAAGGGCCCCATGTGAGCTTATGCCATCACTTGGCGTCCGTCGTCGTAGTCTGTCGTAAACTATTTCAAGAATCTTCTCCTCTGAAACTACTGGGCCAAATACCTTCAAACTTTAACTGAATGTTCCTTAGGGTATCTAGTTTATAAATTATATCCTAAGTTTTGATCCATCAACAAACATGGCCGCAATAGCTAAAAATAGAACATAGGGTCAAATGCAGTTTTATCGCCCGTCAAAATTTTGACGGGACGTATTATGGTATACAAATGTCCGGCGTCCGTCCGTCTGTCTGTCCGGCGTAAACATGTCGCACCATAACTTGAGAACGACTCATCCAAATTTCATGAAACTTAATGCAGTTGTTCCTTATGATGGTCAAACGATCTGTATACTTTTTGGTGAAAATAAGATTAAAACTTTTTGAGTTACGGGACTTTGTAACTAAAACAGGGTGCTGTCCGTCTGTCTGTCCCGGCGTAAACATGTCGCACCGTAACTTGAGAACGACTCATCCAAATTTCATGAAACTTAATGCAGTTGTTCCTTATGATGGTCAAACGATCTGTATACTTTTTGGTGAAAATAAGATTAAAACTTTTTGAGTTACGGGACTTTGTAACTAAAACAGGGGTGTGTTTTTTTTCACATGTCGCGCCATATCTCAAAAACGATTTATGATAATTGCTTAAAACTTTACACACTTCTTAGTTATATTAACCTTAAGATCTGTATAATTTTTGGTGATGATTCAAAATTTTATTTTAGAGTTATTGAGTTTTTGTAAAAAAAGGGGGTTTCGCATGTCGCGCCGTATCTCAAAAACAATTTATGATCATTGCTTAAGACTTTACACACTTCTTAGTGATATTAATCTCAAGATCTGTATACTTTTTGGTGATGATTCAAAATTTTATTTAAGAGTTATTGAGTTTTTTGTTAAAAAAGGTGTGTTTTCACATGTCGCACTGTATCTCAAAAACAATATATGATTATTGCTTAAAACTTTACACACTTCTTAGTTATATTAATCTCAAGATCTGTATACTTTTGGTGATGATTCAAAATTTTATTTAAGAGTTATTGAGTTTTTGTTAAAAATGTGTGTTTTCACATGTCACGCTGTATCTCAGAAACTATTTATGATTATTGCATAAACGACGGCGTATCATGCGCTCATGGCGCAGCTGTTTATTTTGGCTTATATCTCAAAACTAAAGCATTTAGAGCAAATTTGACAGGGTAAAATGCTCAAGGTCAAGATCTATCAGCCATGAAATTTTCAGACAAACCAAGATCTAAGAAATTGTCAATTTTCTAAAGAAAAGAATTGGGGTCACAATTTATTTTGCTAATTCTTTGTATATAGTCTGAAAACAGATTTACTAAGTATTGCGCAACAGCACAGTGTATTGCACTACAGCAAGAAATCTTCAATTGAATATAAATTCAAATCATACAACCAATTTCAAGTTCTTTGACATTTATTCTGTGTCAGAAACCTATAATGTGTCAAATATTTAATTACAATCCAAATTCAGACCTGTATCAACTATCAAGCTTGAATATTGTGTCCATTTTTGCCCCAACTGTTCAGGGTTGGACCTCTGCGACCGTATCCAGCTGCGCTTTGCGAAGCAGTTTATTGACTTTTATCTCAAAAACTATAGCAGTTAAAGCAAAAGTGTCATAAGTTACGTTAAGTGATGAAAAAGTCAAATTCTATCTGCTATGAAATTTTCAGACCAATTGGACCACCCATTGTAGGGTTAAGGTCTGAAATAGTTTATTTTTATGAAATTTTACTGTTTTTGGTTATTATCTTTAATATTATAATAGATAAAGAGAAAGTATAAATGGCAATAAATGTTCAGCTAAGTAAGATCTACAAATAAGTTAACCATGATCAAAATAGTCAATTGACCCGAGTTATTGCCCTTAAAACGTTTTTGTTTTTTACATTTTTTGTGAGTCTAATTACTTTTTCAAAATGTTCCTTAGGGTATCTAGTTTATAGATTGTAATCGAGGATTTGGTCCATTCAAAAACATGGCGGCAGTTTCTAAAAATAGAACATAGGGGTCAAATGAAGTTTTTGGCTTTCATCTCAAAAACTAAAGCAGTAAGAGCAAAACTGTCATAGGTGAAAGTGTTATTAAAACAGGTTTAGATTATATTTAACCTGTCAAGTATTCTTCAGATCAAAAGGACAACTTATTGTTGGGTAACTGTCCAGAAATAGTTAATTTTTAGGAAATTTTACAGTTTTGGGTTATCAGAGGCGGATTTAGGGGGAGGGGCCCAGGGGGCCCGGACCCCCCTTTTGTGGGAAAAATTTGGTTGATTATATAGGGAATCACTGAAGCATGACTGGAGCGGGCCCCCTCTAAGGCAGTCAGTGGGCCCCCACTTATAAAAATTTCTGGATCCGCTACTGGTTATGTATTATCTTTAATATTATTATAGAAAGAGAGAAAGTGTAAATGACAAAATTGTTCAGCAAAGTAAGATCTACAAATAAGTCAAATGTCTGAAACTGAAATTACAGGTGAGCGATATCAGGCTCTCACAAGCCTCTTGTTTTTATTGCTGTGTAGATGGCGTATACTCCTCATCTTCTTTGATATACATAAGTAGGAAGATTCATTGCATCAACACTTCTGCTTAAATCTTCATATAGAAAATAATCACCTCCTCTACAATAGGGTATTATTTTGATAGTTTGCTTTAATGTACATTTCTATCTTTTGCTCTCTATTTTTCCTTGTATACTTCTTTTTATATGCACATTTTTATTCTTGTTATGTTGTTCCTCGAATACGAAAACAAATAACTCATTTTCCAAATTAAGGAACACATCAACAAATCGTTTTCTTCTAGGCAAATCGGAAATTCAAAACAAACCGTTGACGGCAAAGTACAGTTGCACTTGTATGTGCACATAAACAATAGAGGGATTTGTCTTTAAATGAGGATTTTTTTGCTATCTTTTGTGTTTTGAACAAACACTAAAGAAGATAGAGAGATACTAAACAGACAAAACGATCAGCAATACAAGATCAACATAAAAGAAGTTTTTTGTTATGAATTCTATTCTCCTCTACAATGAAAGTGTCCTTTGTTGAATATTTACATTGACCTAGGTGAGTGACACAGGCTCTTTAGAGCCTCCAGTTTCATTAGCTATAATTTACCGTCAGATTCACTGTTAACATGTCGTAACTAAGGAGTGAGTTGAATTGCTTGGATCAACAAATGTTTGATTACTACAATATAATAGAAAATTCAACAACACCTACCTCACAAACGCCACTTTGAAAGGAATTTATCCAAATTTGAAACCTAAATAAGACAAAAAGAGAGGCAACAGATACCAAAGGAATATTCAAACTCATAAGGTGAAATCAAACTGACCATGCCATGGCGAAAAACAAAAAAAAACGACCGAAAGACAAATAACAGTACAACAGTACACAACACACGTTACATAGAAAACTAAATACAGAGCAACATGAACCCAACCAAAAACCAGGGGTGATTTCAATTGCCCCAGAAGGATAAGTTTTCTTCTCATATTATGAATGAAGTTAAAACATGAATCCATATGTTATTTGTTTTCTGAACTTGTAAACCAAAATGCCAATAAGGTTCACTATTGCTTTTCTATTCTCAAAGAAAGCAACTTGTATATTTTCTTGTCTGCCAAAGAGAGTTTCATTTTTATGATGATATAATGCAGGACATCAAAGTGTACAAAATGATCATACATAACTATCTAAATCACCATGGTTACCATATGTTTTGTTTCTTTTCCAGTTCACTACAGATTGTACCATTTCTATGAAAAGATTGTACAAGACACCATTCTAGATAAAGATGTCCTTGATAAACTGATTTCCAAATGTATCCTCAGGATAGAAGACAGAGCAGAGATAGAACACTATCCCAGACAATCTGACCGCAACAAATGTATCTTAGACCTTCTAATTCAAAGACCACAAGATTCCTACAGTATATTATTAGAAGTTCTTAAGGAGTCTCCTACTTGTTCTACAGACCTGATAGCATGTTTGGAAGGTCAACAACTTTCCCATCATGAAGTTGTTTCACAGTCCAAAGTCAAAACAAGTAATGCATGAGTACTTAGTTTACATTTTGATTTTTTGTATGAAAGACACTGTTTTATAAATACCAATGGGACAAAACTTTAAAAAAATATTCACCCCCCACTTTTGTATCCAGATTATTGCATTCACACTATGTACATTGAAGAAACACTCAAATAAAAAATAGTACAGGAAAAGTACTTTACTCTAAAGTTGCAGTATAAAAGATAATGAAAACACCAGTACTAGCAACAAATTTTACTGTGACTTAATGACTGTAAATGCAAAAGATACCAAAGGGACATTCAAACTCATAAGTCGAAAATAAACTAACAGCATCATGGCTAAAAAGAAAAATATCAACAAACAAACAAACAATAGTACACAAAACACAACATAGAAAACTGAAGACTGAGCAACACGAACCCCACCTAATATGGGGGTGATCTCAGGTGCTCTGGAAGGGTAAGCAGATCCTGTTCCTCGTGGCAACCGTTGTGTAAGTGTTGCTCTATACCTATTGCAGTTTATTCAAAATTCTGACCGAATTGCAATTTGTTTTGTCAAACCAAAGTGTTCAACAGGTCAGAAATTTTAACAAACTGCAGCTGTAGTAAACCACAGTCAAGTTGTGAAAGTGCAAGGTGATAAAAAAAAGCATACTTATAATCCTATTAGACTTTAATTCCTCTTCATTGTTTATTATGAAAGTGAATATAAAAATTTCTATACATTCTTTTATTGTAATTGTCTTTCAAAGGTGAAAGGTAGTAATTTTTGAACTGCTAAAAAATGTCCAAATTTAAGTTTTTGTATTATTTCTTCTAAAATGGTGTTTTTCTAATCTATGCATGCTATAAAGCTTTCTTTAAATGAATCTCTAAAATACTTTGTGAAATGTACTTTCAGGCTAAATATGTTCTCTTGAAGTTTTAAAGGGAGATAAGATCAATATTTCAAATGATCAATAATTTTAGATTATCTCCCATTGAAACTTATTAACAATGCATTGTAATTTCACATATATTTTACTGAATATTATATAACATGGTTTAATTCAAACTGATGTCTTATTCTTATGAATTTAGAAGATTTTTAAAAGAAAATTTGTATGAAAGCTTAGTTTGGACATTTTTATAGCAATTTAAAAAAACTACCTTAGTCATTATCACCTTTTAATTGACAATTACAAGAAAAGAATGTATAAAAATTCTTATAAACATATTCATAATATCAAAGAAGTGGAATCAAAGTCTAATAGGATTGTAAGTATGCTTTATTTTATCACCTTGCACTTTCACAACTTGACTGGTTTTCTACAGCAGTTTGTTAAAATTTCTGACCAGTTAAAAGTTTGATTTGATTAAACAAATTGCAATTTGTTCAGAATTTTGAATAAACTGCAATAGGTATAGAGCAACACTTAACAGTCAAGTCACAGTAATTAGATTTATACCATATCAAAGAATGATACCCAAAATTGACAACACTTCAAATGGTCTGCAATTTTATTTACTATGGTCTACATGTTTCACCTTCAAGGCAGGCATCATCAGGACAATTTACATACAGAAATTAATTACTGAAGTACTCAAAGTGGTACATTGAATTTGACATTGACTCAATTGAAATGATTCACACAGGTGTTGGTTTACCAGACGGAGTTTAATTTCATATCAAAGAATGTTTACAGTTACTGAAAGCAAACTCAAAGTAACCTACAGTCCTTGGATGGTGTAAACTTCCCATTAACACCATACACCATTACAACATTCAACATACACCATTACACCATACACCCTGTGCCATTACACCTTACACGTTACACCTTTGCACCATACACCTTACGCATTACACCATAATGCAACTTAATTTCAAAGAAAGCGTGCGACTACAAAATTATTTATTTATTTCAAAAAACGAATTTTGATCACAATATTGTAAATTAATGTATAAAATTAAAAATCAGTCCTTATTAATATTTTGCATAGTTTTAAATGTCGTACACCATTCATTCACACCATTCCCGGTCGCACGTTACACCATTACACCATTCCCCTTACACCATACACCATAGCACCATACACCTTCTACCATTGCACCATATGCCATACACCATTACACCATACACGTTTTTTTGGGAAGTTTACACCATCCAAGGGCTGTACTATGAAAACATGCTTAACCACAAATAATACCAGGTTGTTACTAAGCCATATATAAATCAAAGAATTATAATAATGTATACAAATATGTTCTATGTAAGTTTTTTACCTCATATTTCTTAAAAAAACCTATGCTAACCTATACGTTTTAAATAATTTTCAATGTACATACATTTATATATATTTTAAAGAAAACTTCCTAAACATCTATCTTTCAACGATATGAGTGTTAAATAGTACATGTAAACTAAATAAAAAGTCATAGCTTAATTTGATTTGACAGTTAATTCCTTTTCTTTATTTTAGTTACAGGGTACCATTCAGTTAGGTTACAAAAAAATTACTACAATCTGATTGAGAATTTATCTGACGTAAGAAATGTCATTGATTTATTAATATCAAAGGGAGTTTTAGCACCTGATGACCATGCAGAAATTGTTTCCAGTGGAGTGTCAGCTGAAATCAATAGAAAACTAATAGCTAAGATCAGAAGTGAACAAGATTATCTGTTTCTTCTTGAGGCACTCAAGGTGGACCCTGGCAATGCAGAACTAGCATATGTCTTAGAATCAACTGATGTTAGCCAAGATGAATTAAACCTTGTTCAAACAGGTTCAGTTATTTTATGAACTATTTATGAATTTACCATGTTTTTATTGAATGCCCAACTGCAAGCATAATAAAAATGAAATCATCTAAATCTTCCCAGAGAATAGGGAGCACTTCTTATATAACACGGATCAGGTTTATGATGATCAGGGGCACTAGAAGGTAAACTTTCTGCTTTACTTGGTCAACAATTGAAGTTTTACCAGAAGAGTTAAGAAATATTATCAGTGTACATTCTTGTCAAGATGGGTTCGGCTCAAAAGTGTAATTTTGATTTACCAATACTTTCTGTATGGTATATTTGTGATATGTACTTCATAATTTTTAATTTTGTAACTTTGTGATATGTTTATTTGTTATTCAAATAAGTAGTACGTTGATTGGAATCTTGCATTTAAGGTATTTTAAAAGTTAATCTTTAAAAAAAAGGCAGTATTGATCATAATGTTATATTTTTTTACTTTCACTGTTGGATAACTCAGCCATTTCTTACATTTGAAAAAAGTTAAATGACTTATATAAAATCAAATTCCATATGCAGTGTTCATGTAGTCAATAATTAACTAAATACAGATATTGCTCTACTTATTCATTTGAAAACAACATATCATTTTTTGTGAGATTCAGAGAAGTAGTTTACTGTGAATTCAGAAATTTTTGCGATATAGTATTATTGTGAAAATTATGACTAGATACATTTCACAACATAATTTTAAAAGAGCTATGCCCCTTGGATATATTTATTACATGAAAAATTGCATTGTAAGTCCCCTCATGTGTACAATTTTTGCTGGATTTTTATCAAATTTATATCATAGTCTTATATTATGTATATAAGCAATGTCTTTGACAAATTAGAATTCAGTGCTGATTTTTACAAATATTTTATATCGGAAATTGCATTCCATTTGCTCTCATGCCTTCATAAATTTATAAAAAATTTGAAAAAATAAAAAAAAGATCTTTTTAGTTATTGCCCATAGACAGATTAAATATGTGCAAAGGGGTGGACATTGGAACTCTGTTATTTTATTTTTATATAATTTTTTTTTACAACAGCCACAGTACCATCACTAACAAACAGACCAGGATTCCAGACACTGGTTACATTAGTTTCTATGGTTAAAGCTGTACAGATTCCAAATACAGAACCAGACAGCCATGATACCAGTTTATCAGCAGACTTATATAGACTACAGTCTTGGTATAAAAAGATCATTAAAATGACATCCATGGATTCACATCAATACCAACAATTTGTTGAAACAATACAAGCAGTAAGTTATTGTTTTATGTATGTTAAGTGTTTGTTTGGATGTAATAAATGGTAACACAACCTTGTCAATCCGTTAAAAAAGTTAATTACATTAGTCCTAATATATGATTTATCTATAATATCTGGTGGACTGACTTCAAAGGGCAGTTGTGAGGTTTTGCTATAATTTTTTCTTTAATTTTCTTCGACCTTTTAACATTTTTTTGTAGACTGAAAATTCCAGGTCCATTTCATTTCTTTGCTACCAAATATTTATACCCACGAGTTGCGGAGGGTATAATGTTTTTGACCCGTCCATCCGTCTGATCGTCCGTCAGTCCATCAGTCCTGTTTCTTGTCATCGCAACTCCTCTCAAATCACACAACAGAATTTCATGAAACCTTTTTAGATAATAAGGACATACTACGTAGATGTGCATATCGACAGGAAATGACGATTCAATTTTTTTTCCAGGAGTTACGCCCCTTTGAACTTATTTGCCCAATATACTACTGCAACCTTTTGTCATCGCAACTCCTCTCAAACCACACAACAGAATTTCATGAAACCTTTTCAGATAATAAGGACATACTACGTAGATGTGCATATCGACAGGAAATTACGATTCAATTTTTTTTCCAGGAGTTACACCCCTTTGAACTTATTTGCTTCAATATACTACTGCAACGGTTTGTCATCGCAACTCTTCTGAAACCACTAAACAGAATTTCATGAAACCTTTTTAGATAATAAGGACATACTATGTAGATGTGCATATCGACAGGAAATTATGATTCAATTTTTTCTAGGAGTTACGCCTTTGAACTTATTTGCTTCAATATACTACTGCAACAGTTTGTCATTGCAACTCCTCTGAAACCACACAACAGAATTTCATGAAACTTTGTAGATAATAAGGACATATTACATAGATGTGCATTTCGACAGGAAATTATGATTCAATTTTTTTTCTAGGAGTTACGCCCCTTTGAACTTATTTGCTTCAATATACTTCTGCAAGAGTTTGTCATCGCAACTCCTCTTAAACCACACAACAGAATTTCATGAAACTTTTTAGAAAATAAGGACATACT
This sequence comes from Mytilus coruscus, assembly GCA_017311375.1. Lineage (NCBI taxonomy): Eukaryota > Metazoa > Mollusca > Bivalvia > Mytilida > Mytilidae > Mytilus > Mytilus coruscus. The sequence continues at coordinate 53,294,729 of CM029598.1, forward strand.
ATGTAGATGTGCATATCGACAGGAAATTATGATTCAATTTTTTTTCTAGGAGTTACACCCCTTTGAACTTATTTGTTTCAATATACTACTGCAACAGTTTGTCATCGCAACTCCTCTGAAACCACACAACAGAATTTCCTGAAACTTTGTAGATAATAAGGACATACTATGTAGATGTGCATATCGACGGGAAATTATGATTCAATTTTTTTTTCTTATACAATTTTTTTTTCTTACAGTTATTTTATTTCTCCAGTGATAATGTGGGGACGTGGGGTATGTGAGCGTGCTCACTAAGGTTCTTTAATTTAAAATGTTATTGGAATGATAGTTAAGATACCTGAGAATACCAGGGTTGTTTTTTATTCTAGCCAGGTCCAAGCCTAGGACTTTTACCTCAAGATTTTGCTAAGCCCCTAAACCTAAGTATTAAGCCCTATGTTTTTAAAAAGTCAATAATTTTATGAAAGTTGTTGTAGCATAGTAACACTCTGAGACTTTTTGTGTAGTTAACCATACAAGGCCCCCGATTTTGATTTCACAATTTTTGTAGTAGTTTTGTAACTTTTACCATTGTTTGCCTATTGTATCATAGTGTTACACGGGGGCCTTTTCATATTCATTCATTTTGTGAAGTAGACAATGTAATATCTATTTGCAGGTATCTTTGTTGGTGTTTTGTTTTACTATTGTGGTATAAAGGCTATTCATAGCTTGTTGTTCGGTGTGAGCCAAGGCTCCGTGTTGAAGGCTGTACATTGACCTATAATGGTTTACTTTTATAAATTGTTATTTGGATGGAGAGTTGTCTCATTGGCACTCACACCACATCTTCCTATATCTATTCATTAATGATTTTGAAATCTAGATTGATTTATTGGTTGATGATTGATTGATTGTTGGTTGCTTAACGTCCAGTGGCAAATATTTATTGGTTGATGTTTGATTCAAATCTATATGGTTATGTTAAGTTTATTATCGATTATTTAGTTGAAGAGCAGCGGAGGACATTTTGTAATGGCATACTTTTTAGACAGGAGAAAAAAAAATAAAAACAACACATTATAAATTTCATGTGTCCAAGGCGGTTTATGGAATGGTGTAAGACCTGTTTATCTGTCTGCAATGGAATTAGATTTCTTAAATCAGTTTTATGTTTTTTGTTTTATTTGTAAACAGATTTTTATGAGAATTGGTGGAAAGGAGAATCCTGCTGTTATAGAAATTAGATTGAGTCCTGTCCTGCTAAAACAAGTTAAAAAGATTCTTGACCATTTACAAGGTAATCTAGTGATTAATTAAATATTACTGACGAAATTATATAATAGTCTCTGATAAGAAATTACGTGAGAAAGTTTTAAGATGTTACTATGAAGGGATAAAGTTAAAGATTGAGAAACATGAACCCTATATAAAATCTGTTTAAATACTGTTAATTCAGAATTTATTGCGTGCATTTATTATTGCGATTTTTAAAGATTGGACAAAATTGCAAGATAAATTATTTTGATATTGGGAAAAGTTGCATATACATATATATGTTTCAGATATCAGAATGCGTGTTCTAATTATTGCGAGACTCCCCAGACACATTATTCGCATTCATTAATAGAAATGTCACAATAGTTTCTGAATTACAGTACAACGGTAAGCAGTTCTTACTCCACTAATTGTACCCATCATGTTACTCAAGACTTGATTGAATGATGTTAACGCCACTTCCAGCATTGTGCTATTTTATGGCGATCAATTTTAATTAATGCAGGAAGCCAGTGATAACCACGACCTTCGGTAGCAAAACTGACATTCCTAGTCAATTAAGATTGAAGTTGAGTGCACATGATATGTGCAAGATTCAAACTCATAACCTCAGTGTTGCCAGGCTAGTGATACAGTAATTAAACTTCTTAGACAACTCGGCAACCGTCATAACAAGTAGTTAAAAGTCTTAAATATAAGAAAGAAAATGAAAAGTTCACTATGAAAAATTGAATTAAAGTTTCTCAAACAATATAGTATGAAGGAGATGTGGTATTATTGCCAATGAGACAACTATCCACCAAATGCAGAAATACAAGATTTAGGATATAAACAACTAAAAGTCACCACTCGACCTTCAACAATGAGTAAAATCAATACTGTATAGTAAACTATTAAAAGTCCCAGGATTACAAAGTGTGAAACAATTCAGAAGAGAAAACTAACAACCTGATTGACACTAAAACAAAAACAAACAAAAAAAACACCAAAAACAATTATGATAATGATATTAACTAGACTGCAGGATGTATAAATGCACAGAAATGTCTGGTCAGAATGAGAGTTAAATCCACTGCCACTTGTGAAGAGAGTGTCACTCGGTTAATAGCCCTTGCAACAACTCTTTTAGGGATTCCTAGGTATCCACCAGCCAAATTTCTGTCCCTATCTAATATACCCTTATTTTCTAGTGAGATTCTCACTTCCACTCCCTAAATCATGGTGGACTCCTTATAGCAGGACTTAGATTTTGCATTTATTGTTAAAATTTTGTCCTGAACCAGAATGAAATAATTGACACTGGACGTAAAGATAACAACTATCAATCAATTATACAACCATAAATTTATTTATTGTTTCTAGAGGAGTCCACTCAATTAGGGGAAACAATTGTGAATCATGTGTATGATGATTGGTGAAAAGGAGTTTTCAACAAAATTTTAATATTTTGAGTTTTGGACTAATAAATTGGTTAACGTTAAGATTTATTAATTTCACATGTTAAGAAAAAATGGGTTTCATTTTCAGCCTCATTAATATTACAATGTATACAAATTCTATTTTCTCTGTATATTCTTTTATAGCCACCTTCGTTCTCTTTATTTCCAGGAAATGGTCACTTAGTCGCATTTTACATAATATTTTTCTGTTTTTCAAAATTATTTTTAGAATATATTTGTCAAATTCATACATTTTGTATTTTGTTGTACATGAATACTTTACTATTTTCAAAGCTAACTTTTAGTTCTTTTTTAATCTTTCTCTTGTTTACAGTTTGTTTCCTATTTTTATTTTAATATGTTTATTTTATTTGTGTTAGATATATTTTCTAAATATTAAATCCTAGCTATGAAAATGTGCCTTTTGTGATGAGCCAATAAGATAAAAAGAAAGCGTCATGTAATAATTAAAGGGTTACTTTCACTACTGAATATTCTTACTAAGTATTTAAAAAAGAATCTATGGGACACTAATGGCTAGGTCTGCTCTTGCAGCTTATTTAGAATTTTAGCCTAAATATACAACTTCAACATTTTGTCATCGCAACTCCTCTGAAACCACACAACAGAATTTCCTGAAACTTTGTAGATAATAAGGACATAATATTACATGATGTAGATGTGCATATTAACAGGAAATTATGATTCTATTTTTTTTTCTTGGAGTTATGCCCTTTTGAAGTTAGAATTTTGGCCTAATTATACTAATGCAACAGTTTGTCATCGCAACTTCTCTGAAACCACACAACAGAATTTCCTGAAACTTAAATTTGTAGATAATAAGGACATCATATGTAGATGTGCATATCCCCAAAAATTAGGCTTAAATTAAGATATTGTTTGTTTGCAGTTTACCGACCGATCATTGGAAATCCGCCCGACATTGATTTGAAGAAATTATTTTTAATACTTCTATCAACACGATCCGAAACATTGGGTTGTTCCCGGAATTGATTTAAAGTCTAGGTCTTTTCAAGTTCGGTTTTTCTTACCTTCCCGTCAAGCGTTCATCTGACCGTTTAATGGTAAAGCACATGGAGATTGTTTAGGTACAGGTATCCATGAAGTCATTGGAGGAGTACTTTACGCTGTCGTTTTCTGTCAATATTAAGACAAATTACAAACAAAAAAGTTTAATGGTAAACTGTTTATACAGATTCAGGCAGAGTTGCACATGGAGTAATGTCTTCGATGTCGGCTAGATATCATGGACGATGATGCAGCGGAAATTTATAAAACCGACATAACCGTTTCTGTCTCAAACAAATTGGGTACAGAATATTTAGATCCTGACTTTAGGGAACTAATATCAGTGGTAAAACAATTTGACAGCAGCCTGAAGTATGCTATATTTTCTATAAATAGTTGTGAAGACAACAAAGATGAAACCACTCCTCCATGACTTCATGGATACCTGTAAAAACCCTTGTACAGAACAGAAATATTAATGGAAAGACAATGCCAAATCAATTAGAAGCCACCCAAACTACACAAATATGTAGGTAAAATGATTGGTCAGCTTGAAAAATAAATATACTCTCTCTCTATATGAAATCTATCTTCTCTCGCAATGAGTATGCTCCTTTAAGATAAGGTGGCTGGCCCACTCAATGCAATCATTCTCTCTTACAATATTAAATTTACCCAAACTGAGTGGCCTGTGTGAATATAGAATTGAAACATTCCCTAAGGAGCTATGCTGCCAAATTTTGTATGCAGTTAAAACATTTCAGTGCAGGCCATTTACTTTTAAAGGGTTGCTATGGATTTAACCACGAAGTCTAAAAAAAATTTTGGTTTTCAATGAAGCCTGGCATGAACATATCTTTCAAAATATAATCATATTACATGTATAATTAAATATTGTTAGAAATTGGAAAACAGTCAGATGTCTAATATATTTTTTAAGTTGCCTTTTTTGTTCAATTGAGGAAGATTCAATGACTAATTTTTTTTTTATTGAAAACACTCTTAGATAAGCAGCCTGGGCAGGTGTTTATAAAGCTTCAATATCTACATTTTTCTGATGAAAGTACTCTACTCATGAAAGCATTCTAGTCAAGAAGCATATAAGTCAGTGAATATATTTCTTTAAAACATTATTTTAGTCATTCCTTGTTTTATAGTGTTCCAGTATTTAATAATACCATAATTTTTATGTCATATATTGGATAATGACACTATGTTATAGTTTCAGTTTTTATAAAAAGTTTTTAATCTGAAAATGCCTGTTCATTTCATATTGATTTTCAGTGTTTGTTGTTTTAACATGTTTTTTCTTTACGAGAAACTTGGTTTGTGTAACTGCTTGTTTAAATTTTATTTTGGCTGATTAAATAAAAGATTTTTCCTATCTACCGACCGTTCAGTCTGAAGGTACAGTCGGAAAACTGCAAACAAACATATTTTTAAGGTAGGCCTTATGATCAGTTGACTCTTCTATGTGTTATGCCCTTTGAACTTAAAATCTGGCTTCAATATACTACTGCAACAGTTTGTCATCACAACTCCTCTGAAACCACACAACAGAATTTCCTGAAACTTTGTAGATAATGAGGACATAATATCCACAAGAAATTATTATCAGTTGACTTTTGGAGGAGTTATGATTCTTGGAAATCTGGTGAGATTTTGTTTACCAACTGACAATGTGGGGCGTGGGGTATGTGAGCGTGCTCACAAAGGTTCTTTAATTCTGTTTTAAATTTACCTTTTGAGTCAATGTTGCGGATCACCACATTAAGGTTATTCCACAGTCGTATTGTTGAAGGTATGCAGTATTCTTGGGTCAATGAAATGTCTACAAAAAGGGTATATTATATCATTCCCATTATGTAAGGGGTAACCAGTAATACTTTGGATTGTTGGTGGAATTAAATTGCAAAGATAGGCTGCTGCATTATTATCTTGAATATATTAAAATAATTATAACCTCATCCTTTCTCTTCGTTCAGCTAGAGTTTCCCAACCAATCTCATCATAAATAATTTACTACCAGTGAAAAGAGGAAGATCTGTTACAATACTGGCTGCTTCAAGCTGCAACTGCTCTAATTTGTTACAACAATGGACACAAATTTCAGTTGTCTGATGTTAAATGTGATCAGTTTTATTATTTGTTTGTGGTAAAATGCAATCAATTTCAGTTGTCTGCTGTTAAATGTAATTAGTTTTAGTTGCCTGATGTAAACTGTAATGAGTTTCAGATATCTTATGTAAAATGTTATTCATATGTTGAGATGTTACACCACTGTCTCAGGGGAGGGGTGGGCACTTACAAACATGTTTTACACTGCCACATTCTTTATGTGCCTGTCCCAAGCAGCAAGCCTGTAATTTAGTAGTTGTAGTTTGTTGCTGTATATCATATTTGTTTTTCTTTCATTGTTTTGTACATATATCGTTTTTTTCATTTGAATTGTTTTACATTTATCATTAAGGGGCCTTTTATAGCTGACTATGTGGTATGGGTTTTGCTCATTAGTTGTCTGATGTCAAATGTAATCAGTTTCAATTGTCTGATGTTAAATGTGATCAATTTTAGTTGTCAGATGTCAAATGTAATCAGTTTAAGTTAGCTGATGTCAAATGTAATCTGTTTCAGTCGTTTGATGTTAAATGTGATCAATTTTAGTTGTCTGATGTCAAATGTAATCTGTTTCAGTTGTCTGATGTAAAATGTAATCCGTTTTAGTTGTCTGATGTCAAATGTAATCTGTTTAAGTTAGTTGATGTCAAATGTAATCTGTTTCAGTTGTCTGATGTCAAATGTATTGCATTTTAGTTGTCTGATGTCAAATGTGATCAGTTTTAGTTGTTGGATGTCAAATGTAATCCATTTTAGTTGTCTGATGTCAAATTTAATCCATTTCAGTTGTCTGATAATTAATGTAATGAGTTTTACTTGTCTGATGTCAAATGTGATCAAATGTAATCCGTTTCAGTTGTCTGATGTTAAATGTAATCAGTTTCAGTTGTCTGATGTCAAATGTTATCAGCTTTAGTTGGCTGATGTCAAATGTAATCAGTTTTTGTTGTCTGATGTTAAATGTAATCTGTTATAGTTATCTGATATCAGATGTAATCTGTTTTAGTCATCTGATGTCAAATGTAATCAGTTGAAGTTAGTTTTAGTTGTCTGATATCAAATGTATTCAGTTTAAGTAAGCTGATGTCAAATGTTATCCGTTTTAGTTGTCTGATGATAAATGTTATCAGTTTTAGTTGGCTGATGTCAAATGTAATCAGTTTTATGTAGCTGATGTCAAAAGTAATCAGTTTTAGTTGACTGATGTAAAATGTAATTTGTTTAAGTTGTCTGATGTCATATGTAATCAGCTTTAGTTGTTTGATGTTAAATGTAGTCACTTTCAGTTGTTTGATATTAGATGTAATCAGTTTCAGTTGTTTGATGTCAGATGTAACCATTTTCAGTTGTCTAATGTTAAATGTAATCACTTTCAGTTGTTTGATGTCAAATGTAATCAGTTTCAGTTGTCTGAAGTTAAATGTAATCAGTTTTACTTGTCTGATGTTAAATTTAGTCTGTGTCAGTTGTTTGATGTTAAATGTAATCATTTTAGTTGTTTGATATCAGATGCTATCAGTTTCAGTTGTCTGATGTTAAATGTCATCAGTTTTAGTTGTCTGATGTTAAATGTCATCAGTTTTAGTTGTCTGATATTAAATGTAATCAATTTCAGTTGTCTTATGTTAATAGTAATCAGTTTTATTGTTGGATGTTAAATGTAATCAGTTTTAGTTGGCTGATGTCAAATGTAATCAGTTTTATGTAGCTGATGTCAAAAGTAATCAGTTTTAGTTGGCTGACGTCAAATGTAATTTTTAAGTTCTCTGATGTCAAATGTAATCATCTTTAGTCGAATTCGTCCATTTATTACCGAAGAAGCATGCAAAACGTTAGTATGCTCTCTTGTTACCTCTCGTTTGAATTATGGGAACACATTACTGTATGGACTCCCAGCAACATCTATTCAAAGAATACAGCGAGTCCAAAACACAGCAGCCAGGGTCTTACAAGGAAGAGGAAGTACGACCACATCACACCAATCCTGAAGTCTCTCCATTGGCTGCCCGTAACGTATCGATGCCAGTATAAACTTCTTGTGTATGTGTTCAAGGCTTTGCACGAGGAGGCACCGGTCTTCCTACAAGAACTCGTTCATATATACAAACCAATGCGAGCACTTAGATCTGAAAATGCCATGATCTTAACAACGCCACGTGTAAGAACTAAAACATATGGGGAAAGAAGATTCGACAAAGCGGCAGCCGTTCTGTGGAATGATTTGCAAAGTGATCTACGAAACATCCATTCTGTGAATGTTTTTAAGAAAAACCTGAAAACTCATTTATTCAGACATGCTTTTCATAGTTCTTAAAATATTTCTATATCATTGTAATATTTGAATTTTTCAGCAATTATTTTTTGAATTTTTAACTTACTTTTATTGGTAATTTTTAATTTTTTAACAAATATTTTTGAAGTTTTAATACACTGTTATAAATACTGCATAATAATAATAATAATTTAGTTGGCTAAAGTCAATTGTAATCCGTTTTAGTTGTCTGCTGTTCAATGTGATCAGTCAGTTGTCTGATGTTAAAAGTAATCAGTTTCAGTTGTCTGATGTCAAATGTAACCAGTTTTAGTAGTCTGATGTTAAATGTAGTCAGTTTTAGTTGTTTGATGTCAAATGTAATCAGTTTCAGTTGTCTGAATTTAAATGTAATCAGTTTCAGTTGTCTGAAGTTAAATGTAATCAGTTTCAGTTGTTTGATGTCAAATGCAGTCAGTTTAAGTTGTCTCAAGTTAAATGTTATCACTTTCAGTTGTTTGATGTAAGATGTAATCAATTTCAGTTGTCTAATGTTAAATGTAACCAGTTTTAGTTGTCTGAAGTTAAATGTAATCAGTTTTAGTTGTCTGATGTTAAATTTTATCAGTTTCAATTGTCAGATGTTAAATTAATCAGTTTCAGTTGTCTGATGTTAAATGTAGTCAGTTTCAGTTGTCTGATGTCAACTGTAACCAGTTTCAGTTGTCTGATGTTAAATGTCATCATTTTCAGTTGTCTGATGTCAAATGTAACCAGTTTCAGTTGTCTGATGTTAAATGTCATCAGTTTCAGTTGTTTGATGTCAAATGTAATCAGTTTTAGTTTTCTGATGTCAAATGTAACCAGTTTTAGTTGTCTGATTTAAGATGTAATCAATTTCAGTTGTCTAATGTTAAATGTAACCAGTTTTAGTTGTCTGGAGTCAAATTTTATCAGTTTTAGTTGTTTGATGTAAAATGTAACCAGTTTTAATTGTCTGAAGTCAAATGTTATCAATGTTAAATGTAATCACTTTCAGTTGTTTGATGTCAGATGTAATCACTTTCATTTGTCTAATGTTAAATGTTATCAGTTTCAGTTGTCTGAATTTAAATGTAATCAGTTTCAGTTGTCTGAAGTTAAATGTAATCAGTTTTACTTGTTTGATGTCAAATATAGTCAGTTTTAGTTGTTTGATGTTAAAAGTAATCAGTTTTGGTTGTTTGATATTAATTGTGATCAGTTTCAGTTGTCTGAATTTAAATGTAATCAGTTTCAGTTGTCTGAGGTAAAATGTAATCAGTTTAGTTGTCTGATGTTAAATGTAATCAGTTTCAGTTGTTTGATGTCAAATGTAGTCAGTTTCAGTTGTCTGAAGTTAAATGTAATCACTTTCAGTTGTTTGATGTCAAATGTAGTCAGTTTTAGTTGTCTGATGTTTAAAGTAATCAGATTTGGTTGTTTGATATTAATTGTGATCAGTTTCAGTTGTCTGAATTGAAATGTAATCAGTTTCAGTTGTCTGAAGTCAAATGTTATCAGTTTCAGTTGTCTGAAGTTAAGTGTAATCAGTTTTATTTATCTGATGTTAAATATAGTCAGTTTCACTTGTTTGATGTCAGATGTAATCAGTTTCAGTTGTCTTATGTTAAATGTAATCAGTTTTAGTTGTTTGATGTTAAATGTAATCAGTTTCAGTTGTCAGATGTTAAATGTAATCAGTTTCAGTTGTCTGATGTTAAATGTCATCAGTTTCAGTTGTTTGATGTCAAATGTTACCAGTTTTAGTTGTCTAATGTTGATAGTAATCAATTTTAGTTGTCTGATGTTAAATGTAATCAGTTTCAGTTGTCTGATGTTAAATGTAATGGATTTTGGTTGTTTGATGTCAAATGTAATCAATTTAAGTTGTCTGATGTTAATAGTAATCAGTTTCAGTTGTCTGATGTCAAATGTAACCAGTTTCAGTTGTCTGATGGTAAATGTCATCAGTTTCAGTTGTCTGATATCAAATGTAACCAGTTTCAGTTGTCTGATGTTAAATGTCATCAGTTTCAGTTGTTTGATGTCAAATGTTATCAGTTTCAGTTGTCTGAAGTTAAATGTAATCAGTTTTAGTTGTCTGGTGTCAAATGTAATCAGTTTCAGTTGTCTGATGTTAAATGTCATCAGTTTGAGTTGTCTGATGTTAAATGTAATCAATTTAAGTTTTCTTATGTTGATAGTAATCAATTTTAGTTGTCTGATGTTAAAAGTAATCAGTTCTGGTTATTTGATGTTTAATGTAATAAGTTTCAGTTGTCTGATGTTAAATGTAATCAGTTTTGGTTGTTTGATGTCAAATGTAATCAATTTAAATTGTCTGATGTTAATAGTAATCAGTTTCAGTTGTCTGATGTTAAATGTCATCTGTGTGAGTTGTCTGATGTCAAATGTGATCAATTTAAGTTGTCTTATGTTGATAGTAATCAATTTTAGTTGTCTGATGTTAAAAGTAATCAGTTCTGGTTATTTGATGTTTAATGTAATAAGTTTCAGTTGTCTGATGTTAAATGTAATCAATTTCGGTTGTTTGATGTCAAATGTAATCAATTTAAGTTGTCTGATGTTAAAAGTAATCAGTTTCAGTTGTCTAATGTTATATGTAATCAGTTTTAGTTGTTTGATGTTAAATGTAATCAGTTTTAGTTGTCTGATGTTAAATTTTATCAGTTTCAATTGTCAGATGTTAAATTAATCAGTTTCAGTTGTCTGATGTTAAATGTAGTCAGTTTCAGTTGTCTGATGTCAACTGTAACCAGTTTCAGTTGTCTGATGTTAAATGTCATCATTTTCAGTTGTCTGATGTCAAATGTAACCAGTTTCAGTTGTCTGATGTTAAATGTCATCAGTTTCAGTTGTTTGATGTCAAATGTAATCAGTTTTAGTTGTCTGATGTCAAATGTAACCAGTTTTAGTTGTCTGATGTTAAATGTCATCAGTTACAGTTGTTTGATGTCAAATGTTACCAGTTTAAGTTGTCTGATGTTAAATGTCATCAGTTTTAGTTGTTTGATGTCAAATGTTACCAGTTTTAGTTGTCTGATGTTAAATGTAGTCAGTTTCAGTTGTCTGATGTCAACTGTAATCAGTTTCAGTTGTTTGAAGTTAAATGTAATCAGTTTCAGTTGTCTGATGTCAAATGTAACCAGTTTCAGTTGTCTGATGTTAAATGTAATCAATTTAAATTGTCTTATGTTGAAAGTAATCAATTTTAGTTGTCTGATGTTAAAAGTAATCAGTTCTGGTTATTTGATGTTTAATGTAATAAGTTGCAGTTGTCTGATGTTAAATGTAATCAGTTTTAGATGCCTGATGGAAATGTAATCAGTATCAAATAGATATAGGAAGATGTGGTGTGAGTGCCAATGAGACAACTCTCCATCCAAATAACAATTTATAAAAGTAAACCATTATAGGTCAATGTACGGCCTTCAACACGGAGCCTTGGCTCACACCGAACAACAAGCTATAAAGGGCCCCAAAAGTACTAGTGTAAAACCATTCAAACGGTAAAACCAACGGTCTAGTCTATATAAAAACGAAACGAGAAACACGATAAATTACATAAACAAACGACAACTACTGTACATCAGATTCCTGACTTAGGACAGGTGCAAACATTTGCAGCGGGATTAAACGTTTAATGGTACCAAACCTTCTCCCTTTTTCCAAAACAATAGTATAACATCACAACATAGAAAACACACGATAAAACATCAATTGGAAGGCTTAACTCAATCAAAACGTAAATTAACACACTATGAACGAATAAATTGATCTGTGATACCTGAAAGTAAATACATAGTTAATAAAATATTAGGGACAAACATTCAAGGCCAAAAGCAAATAAACAATTCCAAATAAAGCCATGGCAATACACCACCATGAAATATTTAACCCTTAGAAAATAATCACTTTTGAAAAACCGTTTTCATAATATATACAGGTAAATGAAAATAACTTTGTCGTTTTAGGTATACTTTTCTGTCTATATAAAATCTTCCAATAATTAGGAATACCAAGAAAGGTCTGTCATATAAATACCTAATTTAACACTAGATACATAAGGGTAAATATCAACAATAAAACTTCCTGTACAGATTAAAGGAGAATAATCTTGATGTTCATACAAATGTAGTATGAAGAAGTGAAAATTAGTAGATATTCCAAATAATCAAAGCAAATGCCTGGTTAAAAATGTAATTAGTTTTTGACAGTTGGTGTATTTTGAATTAATATGGGATACCATGATTCAACCATGTCACCAGTATCAGATTCCTGAGGTCATATATAATTGATATATATATATATATATATATATATCATATTTTGACTACTTCATGAGAATTTCTAGATATATATTTTCAAATAGTCTATACGTTCTTATTCCAGAACAAGACGAGAAAGAAACTGAACAGGAGGAAGTTATCCCAAGGAATATAAGAGGTATATTATTAGATCATGTATTGATGACAACTTCTAACTTGACAATAAAAATGACAGCTCCCCTGCAACCTTTGCACATTCTTTGCAGGAAATGGTTTAAACAAGTTTTTCGTTATAATACACTTTTTAGCTCACCTGGCCCGAAGGGCCAAGTGAGCTTTTCTCATCACTTGGCGTCCGTCGTCCGTCGTCGTCGTTAACTTTTTACATTTTGAACTTCTAGAGAACCACTGAATGGAATGAAACCAAACATGGCATGAATGTTCCTTATGAGGTGCTGACCAAGTGTTGTTACTTTGTAGCCGATCCATCATCCAAGATGGCCGCCAGCGGGGACTTAGTTTAACATAGGACCCTATTGGAAATGCATACAAATGACTTCTTTTAGAGAACCACTGAATGGAATGAAACCACACATGGCATGAATGTTCCTCATGAGGTGCTGACCAAGTGTTGTTACTTTGCAGCCGATCCATCATCCAAGATGGCCGCCAGCTGGGGACTTAGTTTAACATAGGACCTTATGGGAAATACATACAAATGTCTTCTCTTAGAGAACCAGTGAATGGAATGAAACCAAACATGGCATGAATGTTCCTTATGAGCTGCTGACCAAGTGTTGTTACTTTGCAGTCGGTCCATCATCCAAGATGGCCGACAGCAGGGACTTAACATAGGACCCTATGGGAAATACATACAGATGTCTTATTTTAGAGAACCAGTGAATGGAATGAAACCAAACATGGCATGAATGTTCCTTATGAGGTGCTGACCAAGTGTTGTTACTTTGCAGTCGGTCAATCATCCAAGATGGCCGACAGTCGGGGACTTAGTTTAACATAGGACCCTAAGGGAAATACATACAAATGTCTTCTCTTAGAGAACCAGTGAATGGAATGAAACCAAACATGGCATTAATGTTCCTTATGAGGTGCTGACCAAGTGTTGTTACTTTGCAGCCGATCCATCATCCAAGATGGCCGCCAGCGGGGGACTTAGTTTAACATAGGACCCTATGGGAAATACATACAAATGTCTTCTTTTAGAGAACCACTGAATGGAATGGAACCAAACATGGCATGGATGTTCCTTATGAGGTGTTGACCAAGTGTTGTTACTTTGCAGTCAATCAGTCATCCAAGATGGCCACCAACGGGGGACTCAGTTTAACATAGGACCCTATGGGAAATACATACAAATGTCTTCTTTTAGAGAACCACTGAATGGGATGGAACCAAACTTGGCATGAATGTTCCTTATGAGGTGTTGACCAAGTGTTGTTTCTTTGCAGCCGATCCATCATCCAAGATGGCCGCTAGTGGGGACTTAGTTTAACATAGGACCTTATGGGAAATACATACAAATGTCTTCTTTTAGAGAACCACTGAATGGGATGGAACCAAACTTGGCATGAATGTTCCTTATGAGATGTTGACCAAGTGTTGTTTCTTTGCAGCCGATCCATCATCAAAGATGGCCGCTAGTGGGGACTTAGTTTAACATAGGACCTTATTGGAAATACATACAAATGTCTTCTTTTAGAGAACCAGTGAATGGAATGAAACCAAACATGGCATGAATGTTCCTTATGAGGTGCTGACCAAGTGTTGTTTCTTTGCAGCCGATCCATCATCCAAGATGGCCACCAGGGAGGGATTTAGTTTAACATAGGACCCTATGGGAAATACATACAAATGTCTTCTTTTAGAAAACCACTGCATGGAATGGAACCAAACATGGCATGAATGTTCTTTATGAGGTGCTGACCAAGTGTTGCTACTTTGTTGCTGATTTACTGTTCAAGATGGCCACCAGGATATTTTATTAAATAACTGGACCAATATTAAACCAAATTCGGCCTCAATCATTATTTGGGTATCTATTATGATTTTTATCTATTTTTACATGATTTCTAAAAACCAAAGTAGAGTCAGGTGAGCGACACAGGCTCTTGAGAGCCTCTAGTTTATATTGTAGATGGTAGAAGAGAGACAAAAGATACTAAAGAGATATTCAAAACCATAAGTCGAAAAATAATCTGACAATGCCATGGCAAAAAACAAAAACAATGAGAAGACGAACACCAGTACACAAAACTTAGCATAAAAAACTAAAACTGAACAAAACAAACCCCACAAAAAACCAGTGGTGATTTCATGTGCTCTGGAAGAGTTGGTGAATCCTGCTCCACATGTGGCACCCTTCATGTTGCTCATGTACTGTGGATTCATTATTATATCTTTGGATACCAATTTTTGTGGATTTCATGTGTAGCCATTGTCAAAACCAAGAAATCAAATATCCACGAAAATGCATTTTTCTCAATCCACGAAAATTTATACACGCAGTAGGTACAAACCTATTGATAAGTCTTATTCGGGAAAAGAGGACAGGATTGTGGTCACGACAATTGAGCACATCTGGCGTCTTCTGTGAAACAAATATTCTGTAACGATCAACCAACTCGTGATGGCATCTGCAGAAGCTTTAACCATATTTTGTAGGTATTGATGTGTCCTAAGGTCTTCCTCACCCTCATGGTGAAGAAGATCCCTATTGGTTTTTTTTTCAATATTGTGGATTCATTATTATTCGTTTGATACCAATTTTCGTGGATTTCGTGGGTACAGGTGAACCACGAATTTAAATGTTCAACAAATCCAAAATTGCTATAAGCTTGTATGCAGACTTTGTCAAAACCATGAAATCAAATATCAAGGAAAATGCAACTTTTCCTCAATCCATGAAAATTGATTCCCACAAAAATAAGTGATTCCACAGTAGGTCAAAGGTCAAGATCATAGCACTGAATAAAATTCTGGCAACATTCTGGTTTCTGGATGGCTAAATTTAAATTATCAGTTGACTCCTTGTAGGGGTTATTACCCTTGAATGTATATTTATTAATTTATTTTATTTTTCCCGAAAACCTTTCATAGTAGATCTGTAAATAGCAAAAAATAATCAGTAAAATAAGATCCACCAATAAGTTGAATTGACTGAACTTGTCGGTTGACCCCCAATGTTTTGTGCTTTTGTCCTATATCATTTTATCTATAATGGATAAACTTAAATTTTTAATTATAAAATAATCAGCAACACAAATTCAACATATATGTCAATATGGATGAAATCGTCATTCCCCTAATTTTTTTAAGTGTGTCTTATTGTATTAAAACAGGTATGGATAGGTGATGGGTGATAAAGGCTCATTGGAGCTTCTATGTTTTTTATCCAGGTGTGGGACAATTATTTCTTTTTATATCCAGACTTTCAGGTTGAGATCTGTGTTATTATTTGACATAGGATAATAATGTAAGCATGTGTGACTTTACCCTGATATCTGGTCACTTTCTAAGTCACCTAACTCGGAGCTGATTTTTATCTTTCAGTGATTCTCATAATGTTTAAGATAATTTCAGTGTTTCAAAATATTTTTTTTTGCTCAGTCTTTAGTTTTCAGTGGTGTAGGTGTTTCGAAGATGGGAAATCTCCATTTATCTCTGTTTGCAACTTTAATGTAATAATAATAGATTGTTGATTTGAAATAATTTTTTATTAATTATACACTAATATATTTTTCAGAGCAGATAAAAGAACAATTAGAAGACTGGGAAAAGAAAGATAAGATGTTTGTCTCTACCAGAGCCAGTAATTATGTCATGGAATGTTTACAAGGCAATAATTGTGTGACTTTAACTGCCCCAGCAGGAGTTGGAAAATCTTTTATCTGTAGACATACAGCACTTGTTTTACAGAAGAAAGGATACAAAATAATACTGGTGTATGCCCCAACAGATATAAGAGATTATTATCAGCCTGGTAAACAGACAGTCTTCATTGTAGATGATATTTGTGGAAATTACACTGCTAACCAACAACAGATTGATAACTGGAAACAACTGTTACCTGTGATTAACAAGATTATTGCAGACAAATGTTGTAAGATTATTGTATCTTGTAGGTTACAAGTTTATAAGGATGATAAGTTTAAGATATTATCACCTTTTAAATCTTGTGAATGTAACTTGATATCAGATGAATTATGTCTTACATCTGACGAGAAAACAACTATAGCAAAAACATATATTAGTACAAATGTAAAAGATATTGATGATTTATCGCAAAATAGTGAATTTTTTCCACTTTTATGCTCCTTATATCTTGAAACAAAAAATTCAGATATGAAAGAATTTTTCAGAAATCCATTTGTTGTCTATAAAGATGAGCTAGACAAGTTAAGTGAGGCTGGTGACGAAGGGAACTATAAAATATGTAGTCTTGCTTTATGTGTTCTGTTTAATAATCAGCTAGAAGAAAAATGGTTTCAGGGTAAAGCGACTGATGAACAACGACAGATCATAAAGGACACATGTGAGGCTTGTGAATTCAATGATATACCAAAGGCAAAACTAAAGAAAGCACTTGACACCCTAGATGGTACATTTATATGTAAACAGAATGGTATTTATAGAACTGTACATGATAAACTGTTTGACTTCCTTGCTCATTACTTTGGTCAGAAAATGATTGAATGTTTAATAGATCATGGTGATAGTGGTTTACTGCATGAACGCTTTATGTGGAGGAAATCACCAGATGACATGGACAGTAACATAGACTTCATTATTGAAATAAAAGATGATGATTTAAAATCATATTTAGAAAGGTTTATTAAGGAGTGGTCAGCAGGAAAGGTGTCAGATGTGTTTGATAATACTAATATGAAGGTATCATCTTTCAGACAACAGTTATTACAGTACTTATTACAACTGGACAAATCACAACAAGTAACATTAGCCCACACCAGGGATACAGTGAGACCAAAGGAGGAGTTTGGATCAGGTAATACTCCACTAATAGATACTTGTTATGAAGGTTATCATGATATGGTACAGTGGATGCTACATAATGATGTGGATGTGGATCAGTGTAAAGATGATGGGACTACTGGACTGATCATGGCAAGTCAGAAAGGACATACTGAAATAGTAAAGTTACTATTAGAGAAGAATCCTAATGTTGATCTATGTAGCAACAATGGCTGGAGTCCTCTGCACATGGCAAGTTATCAAGGACATACTGATATAGTAAAGTTACTATTAGAGAAGAATCTAATGTTGATCTATGTAACAATGGTGGCAGGAGTCCTCTGAATACAGCAAGTGATAAAGGACATACTGATATAGTAAAGTTACTATTAGAGAAGAATCCTAATGTTGATCTATGTAACAACAATGGCGGGAGTCCTCTGCACACTGCAAGTTATAAAGGACATACTGATATAGTAAAGTTACTATTAGAGAAGAATCCTAATGTTGATCTATGTAACAAGGATGGCTGGAGTCCTCTGAATACAGCAAGTGATAAAGGACATACTGATATAGTAAAGTTACTATTAGAGAAGAATCCTAATGTTGATCTATGTAACAACAATGGCTGGAGTCCTCTGAATACAGCAAGTCTGAAAGGACATACTGAAATAGTAAAGTTACTATTAGAGAAGAATCCTAATGTTGATCTATGTAACAATGATGGCTGGAGTCCTCTGAATACAGCAAGTGATGAAGGACATACTGATATAGTAAAGTTACTATTAGAGAAGAATCCTAATTTTGATCTATGTAACAAAGATGGCTGGAGTCCTCTGTATACAGCAAGTAATGAAGGACATACTGATATAGTAAAGTTACTATTAGAGAAGAATCCTAATGTTGATCTATGTAACAAGGATGGCTGGAGTCCTCTGAATACAGCAAGTGATGAAGGACATACTGATATAGTAAAGTTACTATTAGAGAAGAATCCTAATGTTGATCTATGTAACAACAATGGCTGGAGTCCTCTGAATACAGCAAGTGATGAAGGACATACTGATATAGTAAAGTTACTATTAGAGAAGAATCCTAATGTTGATCTATGTAACAACGATGGCTGGAGTCCTCTGAATACAGCAAGTCTGAAAGGACATACTGAAATAGTAAAGTTACTATTAGAGAAGAATCCTAATGTTGATCTATGTAACAAGGATGGCTGGAGTCCTCTGAATATAGCAAGTCAGGAAGGACATACTGAAATAGTAAAGTTACTATTAGAGAAGAATCCTAATGTTGATCTATGTAACAAGGATGGCTGGAGTCCTCTGAATACAGCAAGTAATGAAGGACATACTGATATAGTAAAGTTACTATTAGAGAAGAATCCTAATGTTGATCTATGTAACAACAATGGCTGGAGTCCTCTGCACAAGGCAAGTTATAAAGGACATACTGATATAGTAAAGTTACTATTAGAGAAGAATCCTAATGTTGATCTATGTAACAAGGATGGCTTGAGTCCTCTGCACAAGGCAAGTTATAAAGGACATACTGATGTAGTAAAGTTACTATTAGAGAAGAATCCTAATGTTGATCTATGTAACAACAATGGCTGGAGTCCTCTGCACAAGGCAAGTTATAAAGGACATACTGATATAGTAAAGTTACTATTAGAGAAGAATCCTAATGTTGATCTATGTAACAACAATGGCTGGAGTCCTCTGAATACAGCAAGTGATAAAGGACATACTGATATAGTAAAGTTACTATTAGAGAAGAATCCTAATGTTGATCTATGTAACAACTATGACTGGAGTCCTCTGTATACAGCAAGTAATGAAGGACATACTGAAATAGTAAAGTTACTATTAGAGAAGAATCCTAATGTTGATCTATGTAACAATGATGGCTGGAGTCCTCTGAATACAGCAAGTGATGAAGGACATACTGATATAGTAAAGTTACTATTAGAGAAGAATCCTAATGTTGATCTATGTAACAACGATGACTGGAGTCCTCTGTATACAGCAAGTAATGAAGGACATACTGATATAGTAAAGTTACTATTAGAGAAGAAACCTAATGTTGATCTATGTAACAAGGATGGCTGGAGTCCTCTGAATACAGCAAGTGATGAAGGACATACTGATATAGTAAAGTTACTATTAGAGAAGAATCCTAATGTTGATCTATGTAACAACAATGGCTGGAGTCCTCTGAATACAGCAAGTGATGAAGGACATACTGATATAGTAAAGATACTATTAGAGAAGAATCCTAATGTTGATCTATGTAACAACAATGGCTGGAGTCCTCTGAATACAGCAAGTAATGAAGGACATACTGATATAGTAAAGTTACTATTAGAGAAGAATCCTAATGTTGATCTATGTAACAACGATGGCTGGAGTCCTCTGAATACAGCAAGTCTGAAAGGACATACTGAAATAGTAAAATTACTATTAGAGAAGAATCCTAATGTTGATCTATGTAACAATGATGGCTGGAGTCCTCTGAATACAGCAAGTGATAAAGGACATACTGATATAGTAAAGTTACTATTAGAGAAGAATCCTAATGTTGATCTATGTAACAACAATGGCTGGAGTCCTCTGAATAAAGCAAGTCATGAAGGACATACTGATATAGTAAAGTTACTATTAGAGAAGAATCCTAATGTTGATCTATGTAACAACGATGGCTTTACACCATTGATCTCCTCGTGTATCAATAACCACACCAGTATAGTCCAGCTATTAATTAAACATAAACCAAACATTAATGCCCAGACCTTTGATAGTGGTAATGCTTTATATTTCAGTGCATTTAATGGAAACCTAGAGATAACACAGTTACTGTTAGAGAACAATGCTGACTGTAATATCTGTATCCATAGTAAACAGTCTATAATAGATAAATTAAATAACCATCCAAGTCGAACATTGGACAAAGAAAAAAAAGGATTATTTGATAGCCTGGTAAAGAATACATCATCACATGTAACAGATTATGTCAGTAAGAAGTCAGTAGATTATGCCTTTGATGTAGTAGCTGGTTCTTCTCCTTTACACATAGCCAGTTATATGGGTAGGACAGATGTAGTCAATTGTTTTCTTGACCACAATGCTAACATCAACATGACAAAAGAAGATGGAACAACACTATT
Organism: Mytilus coruscus; assembly: GCA_017311375.1. Lineage (NCBI taxonomy): Eukaryota > Metazoa > Mollusca > Bivalvia > Mytilida > Mytilidae > Mytilus > Mytilus coruscus. The sequence continues at coordinate 53,315,297 of CM029598.1, forward strand.
ATTTTATGCATGTGAAGCAGGACATGAGGATATTGTACGTTTATTGTTAGATAAAGGTGCAGATACACAGATATGTAGACTCGATGGTAAATCCCCTTTAAAGATTGCAACAGATAATGGACATAAATCTATAGTAATGATGGTAACAAATCACACAAAGCAAGAGGACAAACATTCTTCTTAACTCTTGTTCTGTGGTCAGTGGTTTGTTAAACTCTTGTGCACTGGTATGATCTGGTGTTTGTTTAATAGGTTTGATGTCTACTTCTACTCATTTCATTACTCTGTCTCTAATTTTACAAAGCACATGCAGCCCTAAGCTTTACATTACATGAATATTATTGATGTTTTCACCAGGAACAGAAGATATCTATTTGATGTAGATGCAGTAAAAGATGTCAATGAATAAAATTGTACAACACTATTAAAGTTTATATTGGATTTCTAACATAACTTTATAACTTTGTAGTTATCAATTACTTCATTGTTTCTTAAGTCACAATACTTTCTAATTGCCAAGTTAGATCAGTTTTAGTCATTATAATTTTTTATGCAATTTATACTGAAGGTTCTAAATTGTATTGATTATGACATACCATAGTAGTTAAGGGGGGGGGGGGGTCTCAACATACAAATTTTGGGTACAAATGTCAGGATAAAAAAACACCCCTATTATATATTCAATTTAATTCAAATCAAACTTATTGTCATATAAATCATTTTATATATGATGTGTGACTAAATTGCTTAAATCCAATTCATTTGAACTTTGGTAAATAGTTGTCTCATTGGCAATCATACCACATCTCCTTACTTTTACTTTGGTGGATAGTTGTCTCATTGGCAATCATACCACATCTCCTTATTTTTACTTTGGTGGAAAGTTGTCTCATTGGCAATCATAACCTCATCTCCTTACTTTTACTTTGGTGGAAAGTTGTCTCATTGGCAATCATACCACATCTCCTTATTTTTACTTTGGTGGATAGTTGTCTCATTGGCAATCATGCCACATCTCCTTATTTTTACTTTGGTGGATAGTTGTCTCATTGGCAATCATGCCACATCTCCTTATTTTTACTTTGGTGGATAGTTGTCTCATTGGCAATCATGCCACATCTCCTTATTTTTACTTTGGTGGATAGTTGTCTCATTGGCAATCATACCACATCTCCTTATTTTTACTTTGGTGGATAGTTGTCTCATTGGCAATCATACCACATCTCCTTATTTTTACTTTGGTGGATAGTCATCTCATTGGCAATCATAACACATCTCCTTATTCTTACTTATCTCATTGGCAATCATACTTATTTTTACTTTGGTGGATAGTTGTCTCATTGGCAATCATGCCACATCTCCTTATTTTTACTTTGGTGGATAGTTGTCTCATTGGCAATCATACCACATCTCCTTATTTTTGCTTTAGTGGATAGTATTTTCATTGGCAATCATACCACATCTCCTTATTTTTACTTTGGTGGATAGTTGTCTCATTGGCAATCATACCACATCTCCTGTCGTCTCATTGGCAATCATAACACATCTCTCAATGGTTATCTGTATAAAATGTATATATTAAGCTATAATACTATTAAACTACAACAAGTCTTTACTATTTTGTGTAAAAATAAGCTTGAAAAATCATATTGCCCAGTATTGCCTAGTATTACCGTTTCTAGGAGTATTGCCCAGCCTGGGAAAACCTGGACCCTGGTAATACTTTGCCAACCCTGTTTAGATGCTAACGACATGGGATCATTCTTATTATTTGATAAAAAGATCAGAATACAGGTTTTATAGAATTCTTAGCAGAACAAAAATGGCAGAAGATAAACACTTATAACCCATTGACATATAAATTTCTATCCATTTTTGTCTTACATCTGTGAAATTGGACCCCATTGATATATTTGTCATACCCAAAAGTGATCAGTACCAGCGTCTATGTTTACCTTTATATAGGAAGAGCCCTCCTGTGTATAGAAATTATGAATTACTGTTTTATGTTTATTGCTACAGAATGTTGGTTCATGTTTCTACTCTCTGTAGGTATTTCTTCATATACACTGTACATGTATATACATTATGTACTTATATGTATATATGAGACTAATGCTTATATTTAGATTTCTGGCCTTGCGGTATGATTTTTATACTCAGGCTTTGAAATCAACAAATCAAATCCCTTGCTTTGGTTTTTCGAGCACAAATTTCTTACTCTTAGTACTGAGTCAAGTTTTATGGCCGAAAGCCTTTGTTTGGTTGTGTTGTGTTATTGGAATACTGTTTGAATATCATATGTGATATGTCTCTTTGTTTTATAATGTCATTGTATTATTTGTTTTATTTCTTTGCTCTGCTGATTCCTGTTTTCTTCTCGACATTTATTACATAATAATTGTGTTTAGACAGTCACTTTATAAGATAAACTAAACTCAAATACATTTTCTCAGTTCCAAACAGCAATCAAACTCATGTTTTCCTACATGTATATATACTGTACAGTATTCAGTGTTATACAATTACCCTAACTGTAAAAAAGCTGCGTACCAGAGTTCTACAAAGATGTGAAAAAAAGTTAAACGGAGATGACAAAATATCTTGAAAAGTGTCTTTAAACAAGCATGTCAACAAACCCTTAAGACTAGAATTTGTGAGTACTCAACCTTTAAGGTCATTGATTTAATCAGTGGAAGAACATATATGCAATAGTATTTTTTTTTTTGACATATCAGTGATTCACAATGTTATGCAATGGTATTGATTTTTTTGTTTTTGACATATCAGTGATTCACAATGTTATGCAATGGTATTGATTTTTTGTTTTTGACATATCAGTGATTCACAATGTTATGCAATGGTATTGATTTTTTGTTCTTTGACATATCAGTGATTCACAATGTTATGCAATGGTATTGATTTTTTGTTTTTGACATATCAGTGATTCACAATGTTATGTAATGGTATTGATTTTTTTGTTCTTTGACATATCAGTGATTCACAATGTTATGCAATGGTATTGATTTTTTTGTTTTTGACATATTAGTGATTCACTGTATGTTTTTTGTCTTATGATATAGAAATGTAGCATAGCAGAGACGGGTTTGTGTCAGTGTTAACCTTTGTATAAACTATCTTTTATTCTAGAAGGTAGCTGAGCTTAATAAACAAATTTTTTGATTATAATTGAAATTTTGAAGGTTCGATGACTTTTTTTATTGCAAATATTTAAAATGTAATGTTTATTGAATTTAAGATATTTATTCAAAATTGTTCATTTGTCAATGCTGTAATTACTGTTTGCATTTTTAAAGACACACATTACGTATTTGAGGCTATAATTTGATTTGTTTTCCCTGTGTTTAAATATGTTGTAAATAATATATGATGTTGATACATTTGCATAGTAGGAGAAATACAAATGTATCTATATATGCTGCTGTAAATCATATATTTTTTTAAACATTTTGTAGAATTGAAGGAATATTTATAGGAAAGAATTATAGTGATATGAAATAACCATACATTCCAAGGAAAATACATTTTTATCAAGACTTAAGATACAGGAAAAATTTGATAGTGACATAATTTTTACTTGTTTTGTTACAAATGATATTTAACTTATTGTACAAACATGGCAACTATTTTAAGATTTGTATTTTAATTTGTTTATTTTATACGCCCGTCAAAATTTTGACGGGACGATTATGGTATACAAATGTCCGCATCCGTCTGTCTGTCCGACGTAAACATATCGCACCGTAACTTGAGAATGACTTGTCCAAATTTCATGAAACTTAACATAGTTGTTTCTTATGATAGTCAAACGATCTGTATACTTTTGGTGAAAATAAGATTAAAACTTTTGAGTTACGGGACTTAGTAACTAAAAGTCTGTTTGTCCGTCTGTCTGTCCGGGCGTAAACATGTCGCACCATAACTTGAGAATGACTTATCCAAATTTCATGAAACTTAACATAGTTGTTTCTTATGATGGTCAAACGATCTGTATACTTTTGGTGAAAATAAGATTAAAACTTTTTGAGTTACGGGACTTAGTAACTAAAAGTCTGTCTGTCCGTCAGTCTGTCCGCGTAAACATGTCGCACCGTAACTTGAGAATGACTTATCCAAATTTCATGAAACTTAACATAGTTGTTTCTTATGATAGTCAAACGATCTGTATACTTTTGGTGAAATTAAGTTTAAAACTTTTGAATTACGGGACTTAGTAACTAAAACAGGTGTGTGGTTTTTTCACATGTCGCCGTATCTCAAAAACAATTTATGATTATTGCTTAAAACTTTACACACTTCTTAGTTATATTAATCTTAAGATCTGTATACTTTTGGTGATGATTCAAAATGTTGTTTTAGAGATATTAAGTATTTTGTTAAAAAAGGGGGAGGGTTTTTCACATGTCGCGCCGTATCTCAAAAACAGTTTATGATTATTGCTTAAAACTTTACACACTTCTTAGTTATATTAACCTTAAGATCTGTATACTTTTTGGTGATGATTCAAAATTTTATTTTTGAGTTATTGAGTATTTTGTAAAAAAAGGGGAGGGGTTTTTCACATGTCGCGCTGTATCTCAAAAACGATTTATGATTATTGCTTAAAATTTTACACACTTCTTAGTTATATTAATCTAAAGATCTGTATACTTTTTGGTTTTGATTCAAAATTTTATTTTAGGGATATTGAGTTTTTGTTAAAAAAGGGGGTTTCGCATGTCACGCTGTATGTCAGAAACTTTTATGCTTATTGCATAAAATTCGCACACAAGACGATGGCGTATCATGCGCTCATGGCGCAGCTGTTTATTGAAATATCCTTTAATATTAAATCTTGTATTAATAATATTTTTCCAAGACATCGTTCATCATCAGGCAAACCATGGAAGATTCTGGTAGCCCTGCATCTTAGTAATTATACTGACAGTATATTATAAATAAATTTATTGTGAAATTTTCTCAAAATCATAGAGCTACAAAATATGAAAATATTTATAATTTCATTGAAGATATTATACTGATTTTAATATTTTGCATTATTTCAATTATATTTTGTTTTACATTAAAAAGGAATACATTTATATTGAGTCAGAAAAATAATTATAATAAACATATTTAAATTATATGTTATGATTATTTGTTTGACAAAACCATTTTATACGACCGCAAAAAATTTTGTGGTCGATATTGGTATGACATTGGCGCGTCCTCGTCCGCGCCGTCCTCGTCAAGGCGCATTGGTTTTCACACTCTAACTTTAGTTTAAGTGAATGGATCTCTATGAAATTTTACCATAAGGTTCAATATCACAAAAGGAAGGTTGGGATTGATTTTGGGGTTATGGTACCAACAGTTAAGGAATTAGGGGCCAAAAGGGCCAAAATAAGCATTTTGTAACTTCCAGACATAACTTGGGTGTTAGTGTATGGATCTCTGACTTTAATTTGTACCACAAGGTTCCATATCACAAAGGGAATGCTGAGATTGATTTTTGGGGTAATTGCCTCAAAATTTTAGGAATTAGGTGCCAAAAAGGGGCAAAAACAAGCATTTTCTAGTTTCATGACAATAACTTGTGTGTAAGTGTATGGATCTTTCTGAAATTGTACTACAAGGTTCCATATCACAAAGGAAAGCTGGAATTGAGTTTGGGGTAATTGCCTGAAACGTTTAGGAATTAGGGGCCAAAAAATAAGCATTTTTCCAGTTTCCAGACAATAACTTGTGTTCAAGTGTATGGATCTCTCTGAAATTGTACTGCAAGGTACCATACCTCAAAGGGAAGGCTGGGATTGAGTTTGGGGTGATGAATCATAAGGGGTTCAAAAATTTGGGGGATTTTTTTTTTCCTTTTTCCTTTTTTTTCTTCAAAAATTTTCCATTTTAAGTTGGTTATTTCTGATTTATATTTAAAAGCAAATAATAATGATATGGCAGGAGATACACACCAAACAGGATGTGTAAATTATTATATAATAAGTATTGTGCAATAGCAAGAAATTTTCAATTGCACAGTATTGCTAATAGCAAGAAATCTTCAATTGCACAGTATTGCACAATAGCAAGAAATATCCAATAGCACAATATTGCACAATAGCAAGAAATTGTCAATTGTACAGTATTGCTAATAGCAAGAAATATTCAATTGCACAATATTGCGCAATTGCAAGAAATATTCAATTACACAGTATTGTACAAAAGAAGATACTTTGTATAAATTGCTTATTTCTTGACCAATTTCAATGGGGTTATATTCTTGAACTCTTGGGGTTCTTTAATAGGCTGAATCTAACCGTGTATTAAGTTTTTGGATTTTGGGCCCCGTTTTAAATTGGTCCACATTGAGGTCCAAAGGGTCCAAAATTAAACTTTGTTTGATTTCATCAAAATTGAATTATTGGGGTTCTTTGATATGCCAAATCTAACCGTGTATTTAGATTCTTAATTTTTGGTCCCGTTTTCAAATTGGTCTACATTAAGGTCCAAAGGGTCCAAAATTAAATTTAGTTTGATTTTAACAAAATTGAATTCTTAGGGTTCTTTGATATACTGAATCTAAACATGTATTTAGATTTTGATTATGGGCCCAGTTTTCAAGTTGGTCCAAATCGGGGTCCAAAATTAAACTTTGTTTGATTTCAACAAAATTGAATATATGGGGTTCTTTGATATGCTGAATCTAACCATGTATTTAGATTTTGATTTTGGGCCCGGTTATCAACTTTGTCCACATTGAGGTCAAAAGGGTCCAAAATTAAACTTTGTTTGATTTCATCAAAATTGAACTCTTGGGGTTCTTTGATATGCTGAATCTAACCATGTATTTAGATTTTGGATATTGGACCATTATAGGTGAATGTCCAATTTAAAATTTTAAGTTCTTAGACCACATTCATTCTGTGTCAGAAACCTATGCTGTGTCAAATATTTAATCACAATCCCAATTCAGAGCTGTATCAAGCTTGAATGTTGTGTCCATACTTGCCCCAACTGTTCAGGGTTCGACCTCTGCGGTCGTATTAAGCTGCGCCCTGCGGAGCATTTTATTGCATATACTTTCAGATAGTGTCATCTTTGGTTGATATGTTAATTTGTTAAAGGACCATTTCAAATATTTGTTTTGGTTGATATGTTAATTTGTTAAAAGGACCATTTCAAATATTTGTTTTGGTTGATATGTTAATTTGTTTAAAAGGACCATTTCAAATATTTGTTTTTGGTTGATATGTTAATTTGTTAAAAGGACCATTTCAAATATTTGTTTTGGTTGATCTGTTAATTTGTTAAAAGGACCATTTCAGATATTTGTCTTTGGTTGATCATTTCAGATAGTGTCATCTGTGTCAATCCTATAATTTGTTAAAATGACCATTTTCAATAGAACCTTGGTTAACATTGGTTTGAACAATATTCCTCGGATATACTTGATAACTAAGAAGAAGACATTCATAATTTATTTGAACTAAAAGTGAATGATGGATCCCATTTTTAGTGGAGTTGCCACTAAATCAAACTAGGATTGTTGTATGATGAAAACTTGCCAGTGAGACAACTTTCCCCCAGAGACAAATTGGCTTTGATAAAAGCAATTGTAGGCCACTGTTTTTTGTCTCGCCTATATTCAGCTAGTTATTGAATCACTTAGCAATGGCAATACTATCACAAGGAATGAGTCATTAACAACAACCACCTATTTCTGAAAAATGACAGAGCTTTGCAGATATGTTCTCCAACACTAAACTAAGTGTATACTGATAGGTATTAGTGTAACTGTCAGATGAAGAACAGCAATAAAATCCAATTTTTTCTTTTTGCCAAGTGCACATATTAATTTTGTGTCATGAATATAACCGCACTCGGCGGTCTCGTCAATGTGGGCTCGCTTGATTTGAAAACCATGAAAAATGGTATTTACTGCTTCTCTCCTATGCACGGATTCAGAGGTAAGAAATAATTTTGTCAACTCGGATTTGGAATAATAGGCTGACATTTCTTCCTTCGGACTGTTACTTTGTACACTAGCATGGAAGTCCAGGTTTTTGATTACTCTTGGTCATTGTCGGTCATGTTAACTCTTAAACGTTCGTATTAGGCTTTAAATTTTTGAATATGTTTGCTTCGAACATCACTGAAGAAATATTAATTGTCCAAATGTGGATCTTGTGCATAACATTGGTATCGTTAATGTCATTGAAAATCTAGCTCAGCGTATTCAATTTGGTCTAATACAAGGCCGGGTTCACATTTTGATTATATCACACTATAAAATAAGAAGATGTGGAATGATTGCCAATGAGACATCTCTCCACCAGAGACCAAATGACATAGAAGCTAACAACTATAGGTCACCATACGGCCTTCAACAATGAGCAAAACCCTTACCGCATAGTCAGTTATAAAAGGCACCGAAATGACAAATGTAAAACAATTCAAATGAGAAAACTAACGTCCTGATTTATGTACAAAACAATGAACGAAAAACAAATATGACATACAGCAGCAAACGACAACCATTAAATAACAGGCTCCTGACTTGGAACAGGCACATATAAATGTGGAGGTTAAACATGTCTGCGGGCGCCCAAACCTCCCCGTAAACTGGGAAAGTGGTGTAACAGCACAACTTATGAACAAACTAGAAAAATCAGTTGAAAAGGGCTAAACTCATATCGATACAAAACAGAAGAACAAGTAACAAAAACACAGACCGGACGTGGTAAGGTATTTATATATCCCTACAACAAAAAAGGCGCTAGGTACAGATCTGAGAGTACTCACTGTTACTGACAGCTAGTTTAAAGCCAATGACAACTAATAAAAAAAGTCATGTATCTAAGACTAAAGAATTAATCAGTACAAATCCAACATCCAATGGATGTAGTGTAAAGTAGTCAGAAAAAAAACATGACCATGTGCAATATTCTCATCCTGATACTCATGTAATATATGACTACGAACGTTGAACGCAAATTCATCATCGTGTAGTATTTGCAACTGGACGTTAAATAACGAATCATCACGAATAGATACACCATAGTCATTCTCTTCCATTATATAATGAAAACTATTGATCAATTTTTGTCGAGCCTGCGACTTCTGTCGCAGCAAGGAATTGTATATTTAAAAGGAATGGAAACGCGGCCGACTTCAAAGAAAATTTTATGATGCATCTCTGACTTGGGCGGTGTGTTAATTACACCCCGTCGCTCTAACTGGCTCATTACTTATCTGGTAGCAGTTATCGAACATGGTCATTTAATCTGACACTAGTTGTTGAAATGCCGTTAAGATTTCTTCGACATGATCAACATCAAAAATTTCAATTTGTTGAGGTATCTTTTCATTTTGACTTCCGTTTGACAAGTCGACGGTTTCCACTTTGTCACTGTCGTATTCTTGGACTGGCTTGGAATAGCAATGGTCATGGCTAATGTGTAAAGCAGAACTTGCGGTTTTTGAAGTTGAAACATGTTCTTCTTGAGCTGAATCGTTAACGTATAGGAGCCCTGGTTGTAATGGTTTAGTATTATTTATTTTATTACCGAAGGAATATTTTTTGCGACCTCTAGACTACTGCTCTGCGAGAAAAAAGGAAGGAACTGTTTTACTGTTAAGCGTATGGTAATTTGCGGCAACGCTTAATAATGGCAAACTGCAATACCAAACAACGATTTAGTATAAAAATAGTATTTGACAAAAAATAAATGAATAAAATCGTATATAAAACGGCACAATCAATCCCAATCGGAAGTCATATCTATTTCTTGCCTGTAATTTCCGACTTCGTCAGTGTGGAACTTGACTGAACAAAATGGCTGCAATGTGGGCTATAAACATGGGATTTTGAAAATCATAGCAAATTCGTTTTATCACCATTTTCATAAAACCAACACTATGTGATAGAAAAAGATTAAGCTTTTAAGTTGTATGTCAATGTCACATATATTCCAAGTAGTTATTTAACCCATACCAAAATACGAAGTGTCGATGTATTTATTGACGCACTACTTCAAATTTTCAACATGTTTCGAAATAAAATCATTTACATGGTACCAATTACATTTAGCATTCGAAATTTAGACCAAACTGTAGGAAAATATTCCTTCTTTAAAATGATATCTCATTTTCTCACTTTGTTCTTTCTACTTTCCAATATTTAAAAGAAATCGTAGTACACTCCCAGATTGATAGACATATTTTGACAGAATAATGAAATTCAAAACTGAAATTTCGAAAATCGTAGAAAATTCAGAAATTTTTCCAGAAACTTAAAAAGGGCAAAATGATAGAATAAGGTTTCAGCTTCATAATGATATCAACTGTTTTGTTTTGCACATCGTAGTTGTCGAGCTTTTAGAAAACAATCAAAACACAGTATTTTTGTTTTGTAATCCGGATGAAACTCGCTCAAGTTTCAAGACCAAGGTCTATTTTAATGAGAATTTACATAATACAATATTACAAACGTATGTTTGATGAGGCATTAAATGATACCTAAGGCCTTGCCTTTTCATGGAATAAAAGTTTATTCTTGATTTTGAGTTTCTCTCCTTTATATCTTCTCAAGCAAGATGACCCGTGAATTAAAAGACCGATCTATATGACAGGAAATGGACCTCCGTCATGATTCTTTATGATTCTTTATATTATTCATCATACTTCCGACTGAGACAGACATGGATTATAGCTCTGCGGGTGCTCTGCGGGTATCCTGATTGATCTCGAGCCGCGTTTCCATTCCTTTTAAATATACAATTCCTTGGTCGCAGAAAGCTTGACATAGGGTTAGGGATCCGGCGGCGACGGCGTTAAAAACTTCTTAAAAGCTTAATATTTCAAAAGGTAGAAGACCTGATTCTTCATACTTTGTATATAGATGCCTTATGTTATGAAGTTTCCGCCTGTCATATGTCCATTGTCATTTTCATGGTTCAGTGACTACTTGAAAAAAAAAAGTTAAGATTTTTAGTATTCTTGATTTCTCTCTTATTACGAGTAATAGGATAACTATATTTGGTATTTGCATAAGATCCTGATGCCTGTCAGACAGTTTTCACTTGACCTCGACCTCATTTCATGGATCAGTGAACGAGGTTAAGTTTTCGTGGTCAAGTCCATATCTCAGATACTATAAGCAATAGCTCTACTATATTTAGTGTATGGAATGATTGTAAGGTGTACATGTCAAACTGGCAGGTGTCATCTGACCTTGGCCTCATTTTCATAGTTCAGTGATTAAAGTTAAGGTTTTGTGTTTTGGTCTGTTTTTCTAATACTGTATGTAATAGGTAAATTATATTTGGTGTATGAAAATATTTTACAATGTACATGTCTGTCCGGCATGTTTTATTTGACCTTGACCTCATTTTCACGGTTCATTGCTCAATGTTAAGTATTGTTTTTTGGTCTGGTTTTCTAATACTATAAGCAATAGGTCAACTATATTTGGTGTATGGAATGATTGTAAGATGTATATGTCTGTCTGGCAATTATCATCTGACCTTGACCTCATTTTCATGGTTTATTGGTCAATCTTAAGTTTTCCTGGTTAAGTTTGTTTCTTTGATACTATATGCAATAGGTCAACTACATTTGAAGCATGTAATGATTGTAAGGTGAACATGTCTGTCTGGCAGGGTTCATCTGACCTTGACCTCATTTTCATGGTTCATTGATCAATGTTAAGTTTTCCTGGTTAAGTTTGTTACTTAGATACCAGGGGTTAAAAAATCCAATAGCCCGACGCCCGGGGCTACAGCATTTACGCTTCGGGTAATCAAAACTTGTAACCCAATATGCCCGACGGACTTGTAACAAAAAATTCTTGGCGTTTCCAAAATAGAAAGTGGAAAATCCCCTCATCACTATTCTATCTTAGCCAATCAGATTCAATTACGTCATCCGGGATTCCAAGAATTTGAACTGATTTTGTACATGTTTTAAAATAGAACAAATAACTCTGGGTGGACCGGTATCATGTATTGATCGCAATTCCCGTACTTTCAATATCGATTTCTCAGTACAGGGGGTATTGTACATTGCTTATGCCGAGATTTTCAATTACCGGTAACGGTACTGGGCCAGTGGGGGTATGATGCATTGATCGATATTGACCTGTCATGTCGGACAGCTGTTGAGCACTAAACCATGCAACAAAATATTTGAAATATTTTAGTACGGACACCCCAGGAACTTGGTCAGTTTCAAAACAAAAAACGGTAGATGAAGGGGTAATGAGGCTGAAAATTCATCCCAAAAAAATGCCAAATACAACCGGGAAAAGCGGAAAAGAACATTTATAGTGTCATGGACAAAAAGATTCCCAGGGCAAGGTCGGCTGTTGCTGATAATAAACCAGAGACAATGTTTTGTGAATATTGCCGTTATTTTCCCGATCACGCTAATAAAAAGTCTGCTTTGTATGTGGGAACAAATATATGATTTGAACCACTGGTTTCACATGACAAGACCAATGAACATGTTTTCTGTAGTGATCTGTAGTTTATCATGGTGATCAGAGATATTCTTGGGTAAACACTCGTGCAAAAAGAATGTCATAAATCAATACAGTGGTCAGTGACTGGAAATTTAATTACACGTGTATTATCGGATTAACTCTTCAATCCATTTAAATCCCCGAGATCCTGTAAATTATTTAACAACCCATAGTACAACGGATAGAAATGAACAAGTTTAAAGAACTCGTTGTATTATGCAGCAAACTCTGAATTTGTAAGACATACTCGGGCTAGCAGGTCAGTTTTGATGGGCTAGCAGTTCTTCCAACAGGGCTTGTAAAATCCTGCTACCAATAAGTCCTGGGCTAGTGAGCTGTAACAAAATTTCTTAACCCCTGGATACTATGTGCAATAGGTCAACTATATTTAAAGCATATTTGGTGTATGCAATCACTATAAGGTATACATGTATTTCCAGTTTGGTTTATCTGGCCACATCTTCTTATATCTATTGACTTCATTTTCTTGGATCATGTTAAGTTTATGTGATAGTTGTAGTAAAGCTTTATATTTAGGACTATCAACATAAAATCAAAGGTCAGTAAAGAAGGCGAGACATTTCAGCGTGTGCACTCTTCACTGTGTCTAAACTACCCCGGCAAAAATGTTTGGACTCAATAGTATCTAATATCCGGTACGGTGACGGACCATAAACAGACATAGAAAAGGTAGGATTTCTGTTTATTTATTTGTTGTTTTAATGATATTGAAGAATATACATACACATATAACTATGTTCGATTGTGAGATGTATTATTTTCTACAACCGTTCTAGATTAACGGAGAAAAACTAAAAAGGCACATCAAAGTGGTGAATTGAGTGAACCTTGCCGCGAATTTGTTTAATTTCTCTTTAGATTGTGCACATTGTACGGAAAGAAAGATATTAACACGGAGATTGCAAGACTAGTCACAGTGAGCACCCCAATATTTGTATTTCTGTGCATGGAACGAAAGAAATGGGTCATGTCAAAATGGAAGGACCCGGTTTTGTCAATGTTGTTCACTACATAAAGACCCGGTTTTGTCTCAGTAAAGGACCCGGTTTTGTTTTGTTTTGAAACCACAAATTTATGAAAAGCAACGTTAACACGGATCTGAACATTGTCCGTCGCAATAAATTTAATATATGAGTCATATAGATGTTATTGTAATACAAACCTGTCGTGCTAAAATTTATCTTAAACGGAAACTTTTCGAAATAAGGAGTAGACATTTTTCGAATGCTATACGTACAACTTATTGCACTTATCTTCGAACTAAGTTTAAATGGAAAAAAGATACTTTATAGCATGCACTTACATTAATTCCTTATGATGTTTGTTTGTTTTCTATACTAGTATGTAATGATGTACAAATAAGAAGATGTGGTATGATTGTGTTACCATATCAATTTATCAAAAGAGTAAAGCTAGTATGCTTTACTATACTATACGCTATGTTGCTTCGCATCACGGTGCGGAGCTATTAGTTTCAATCGAAATACACGCCATCTTGTATTTATTTCTGATCACGTATAGATTCTGATTGGTTGCATTATGATGAGGCTGATATACAGCAACAGCTATTGGCTTAAATAAGATAAAGAATTACAGACATTTCACGTCCAGGATAAGACATCAAATGCCGGAAAATTAACAATTAAATGTGTATTTCAGTTCCGATCAACTGTCATTAATTCATGTTCGTTTTATTATGCATACATTTCACAAATAAATTCAATATTGAAATATCAATTATTTTAAAATACGTGTTTATTTGCTTTGTTTCTCTGCAATTTGCACGATTTGCTTTGCTAAACAATGTTCCTATACAATGTTTACAAAATGCATTATCTGTATTTTTAACTTCTGACAATCTAGGCACACCTCCAGAAAGGCACATCTCAAGAGTCGTGTCTATTTGTAATTGTTTTAATATTCAACAAGAAATTTAAATTTTTAAAAGCATGGGTGTATAACGCATACTCTTAAAGTACATCCATTTTATATTAATCAATATCTAAAAATACCACATTTCCAATACTAATTCAACAACCACATGCACACATATTACCTTAAATTAGGGTAGAGCGAAGCAGTCCATAGCTTTTAGAAAGCTTAAACTTGTTTACAATGTATTTACTAGCATTTACTCATTCATTCATTCATTCATTCATTCATTCATTCATTGACGGACAGTCAGAAAAAGACTTTAGTCTATACTATTTTGCACGAATTAGTCATGCATGCAACCCCGCTAAATTATCTATATATATACTGTGTTACTCGTACTAATGTGTTTTTAACACTTGAGCACACACATAACATAGCTGTGGGATTTTCAACTTTCTCTCTATTTTCAGGTAAGCACATTTAATTTTGTAGGCCTTTTAAAGCATGTTTTCCATATCAAATTCACAGTTCAAATTCCAAGGAAACTTCAAGTTAACATTTGAAATAAATGTATATTACAATTATGTATTTTCAATGTGATTCTAATATGACGTTCTTCTTTCGCTTTGGAAACAAAGCCATGGCATGTTCTAATTCCAATAGAACATTGTCTGCACGCGTGATTAACGTCACAACTGAAATTGCAACGCCAGTTGCATTTTGAACTACACTGGAGATCAAAATGGACATTTGTGTTGGTGTTGCTCACTACGAAATTAAATAAAATCATTCTGAAAGTAAGTTTACATGTATCTGTTAATTTTTTTTTTATCGTGAAACATGCAGTTGATTTTCTAGAACGTTTTGGCTTCCTCAAATCAAAATGGTTGCCTTTCGAACGTGTATTTTAGGTCCGCTTCGAAGTACACAAGTTCTAAACTTTCCTTTCTTAAATAAAATTGGTTTGCAATATAATAACGTCCCAATATCTACGTCTTATTTAGAACAACCTAAGTGGCCATTTAGCCCGTGAAAAATGCCAATGAGACAACTTTCCATCAGAGACCAAATGACGTAAAAGTTAGCAAATATAGGTCACCGTATGGCATCCAACAATGAGAAACACCCATACTGCATCGCCAACTATAAATGGCCCCGAATTGAAAAATGTAAAAAAATTCAAACGAGAAATTTAACGACCTGATTTATGTTCAAAACAAAAATATGAAAAGCAAATATAAATAAAACAACAAAAGACAACCACTGAATTACAGGCTCCTGGATTCGGTACTGGCACATACAGAATGGCGGGGTTGAACGTGTTAGCGCGTTTTTTTTATTAAATTTTATGATGGTGTACACGATGTAGTTATATTATATCAGTGGCGGATCCAGGGGATGTAGAGGGAGTACGCCCCTTCCCCTTTTGATGGCTAGAAATAATTATCATATCATGTTTTACATGATTTATATATGATTTTTTAGCATAAAATCGTCCAAAAGAAAAATTCCCCACGCTACGCTCGGCGGTATATAATCTGTTTAATAGAATTACGCCTCCTTTCAAAAACTCCTCGGTCAGCCCTTGCTTATTGACAATTATAAACTTGACCGTCACTAAAATGATGAACATTTGTCAATGTACGATAATCATTACACAATGAAGAGATAAAAGAGCGGTTTATTTGTAAAATTATTAATAAAATAATCATTATTGCAATTTCTGGATGGCCTGAGACTATTATACTAATTTGTACTTAGTATTATAGTTACAAGGAGGGTAAAAGATTTTAACTCATTATTATTGTAATCCTTTGCGCCGCATGGACATTCATTTTCTGGGGCGAAACTGCATGCATATACATTTGTCGTATTCTATTGCTTTGTACAATTTTCAAGGCCGTTCACTATCCAAGTTTGAACACTTAAATTTACATAATTGATATATAAATTTAATTGCTTTACAAAACCTTCATTTCTTTGTATTTCCCCGTTAAAGTATTCGTTTTTATACAAAGCAAAATTCAAATTATTTTTGTTCCAATAAAGCAGGAATTCAAGTGTTTACGGATTAAAATAGAATATAAGTTCTCCTTTGAAAGAAATTGTTTTCCAACGAGCCCCTAAACTCCTGTTGAACGCCAGATTTTAATTTACGTCATGCGATTATGCATTATCCCCGGCTTAGTATATTTCTAGGAGTTTGATTGGTTAACGCACGTCGTTACAAAACCCATAGCCTCTGGGTATTGCTAACCCATATCCCCGGACGTTGCTACCCATTACATCGGGGAATTTCACGCGCGTTTTCCTTAGTTCCATGGTTGTTCCTTATGAAATATCGAATTCTGTAGATTTTCCATGATGTCTGTATAATTAAATACTTAATCCACTAACGATTTTATCTTATTATATCGATTATTTGCACTCATTTTATTAAATGCATCACTATGCAGCCACATTGTCAATGAATGATACTACTGAGGTAGTACCTTACATCCCGTTAAAAATATGTCAAATTCCCAAATTTCAATAATAGATATTTAAAAAATGAAAAAAAAACGTTGCTTTCACGTTAAACTTTGTGGTCCAATTTCTCTAAAAATCGCCAGATTTAGACTAAGACCGGAGAGAAATTCGTTATCTACGTTCATATCCGTATATATGGATATTTTAACACCCTTCAGTACCTGTATACCCTTCGGCTGCGCCTCAGGGTGTACTTGGATACTCAGGGTGTTAAAATATCCACATTTACGGATATGAACGTAGATAACTTATATTATTTTCTATGACAAAACTTTCAGGACGAAACCGGGCCGTACACATTTGACAAAACCGGGTCCTTCCATTTCGACATGACCCATTTCTTTCGTTCCATGCACAGAAATACAAATATTGAGTAGTGACTAGTCTTGCAATCTCCATGTTAATATCTTTCTTTCAGTACCTTTCTTTCCGTACAATGTGCACAATTTAAAGAGAAATTAAACAAATTCGAGGCAAGGTTCACTCAATTGTTATTTCTCCATTAATCTAGAACGGTTGTAAAAAATATTACATCTCACAATCGAAAATAGTTATATGTGTATGTATATTCTTCAATATCATTAAAACAACACATAAACAAACAGAAATCCTACCTTTTCTATGTCTGTTGATTGTCCGTCACCGTACCAGATATTAGATACTATTGAGTCCAAACATTTTTTGCTGGGGTAGTTTAGACACAGTGCTCTTGTTTAAAAACAATTGGAGGTTTTCATTACCTATTATCATTATAATTGTAACATATGACATAGATATAAGAAGATGTGGTATGAGTGCCAATGAGACAACTCTACATCCAAGTCAAAATTTATAAATGTAAACCATTATAGGTCAAAGTACGGTCTTCAACACGGAGCCTAGGCTCACACCGAACAGTAAGCTATAAAGGGCCCCAAAAATAACATGGTTGTTATAGCTGAAAGAAAAGTTTTGAAATAATTCCTGTCATTATAAATGCAGCTGACTTCAACATTACATTTCAATATAGTCATTGAAATTATTTGTAGTCTAGTCTAAGCACACAAAGACTGTGAGCTATGGTCATCATTTGGCGTCATCCGTCTTTCATATACCTGTAAACCTTTTTTTGCCATAACCTTCTCTGAAAACATATGGCCAATTCAAACGAATCAGTTATATAATATAAAAAATAAGGAGATTTAATATGATTGCCAATGAGACAACTATCCACCAAATTTCAAATGAAGTGGATGAATAGGCAACCGTACGGCCTTCAACAATAAGAAAACACATACCGTGTAGTCTTCTATTAAAGCCCCGACATGAAAAATATGAAAGAATTCAATTGAAATAACTAACGGCCTAATTTGTAACAACACAATTTTACGAAAAACAGATACATATATGACATACAGCAACAAACGACAACAACTGACTTGGGACACACACAGCGAATGTGAAGGTGCCAACCCTCTCCCTAAACTGGGACAGTCCTAAACTGGGACAACAGTACATAAGAACAAACAATTAAAATCAGTTGAAAAGATCTTTTCGTCTTAGATGCATGATTTTTTTTATTAGTAGTTATCTGGCTTTGAGTTAGCTGTCAATAACTGCGGGTACTATCAGATCTGTACTTAGTGATTGTTTTTTTGTGAGGATGTACCCGTCCACATCCACTCTGTTTTTGTTCGATGTATTCCTATGTGTATCCATCTGATGAGTTAAGCCTTTTTCAACTGAATTTTATAGTTTGTTCTTGTTATACTGTTATACCACTGTCCCAGGTTAGGGGAGGGTTGGCACCTTCAAACTAGTTCAACCTTGCCACATTCTGTATGTGCCTGTCCCAAGTCAGGAGTCTGTTATTCAGTGGTTGTCGTTTGTTGCTGTGTAACATATTTATTTTTCGTTCATTATTTTGTACATAAATTAGGCCGTTTTTTCTTCGTTTGAATTGTTTTACATTTGTCATTTCAGGGCCTTTTATAAAGCTGACTATGCGGTATGGGCTTTGCTCATTGTTGAAGGCCGTACAATGAACTATAGTTGTCAATTTCTGTGTCATTTTGGTCTCTTGTGGAGAGTTGTCTAATTGGCAATCATACCACATCTTCTTATTTTTATATTAAATCATTAGATCGATACAAAGCAGAAAAACATATAACAAAAACACAGACTATACGTGGCAGGGAAAAATTTCGAACCTAAAATTGTCAAATATTGGGATTTTCAATTATATGTGTTTATAAAGAATTTTAAAGAAAGAACTTATTCTAGACCATTGATATGTGGTATGCAGTGACATTATTTTCCAAGCATTTCAGTGTAAAGGAGATTTTGCAGCCCTCCCAGTCTTTGTTACTGGACAATGACCTCATGAAATAAAGCATCTACATTAATAGAGACAACCCTACTATACAAGAAACGAAAATGACATCTAAAGGTTACCACACTGCGTTCAACAATATGTAAAGCTCTCAAACATTTTGAGTCAGACAATTCTACAGTTGCATTCTGCAGGACGTAGGTAGACAATCCTGGCGGACACGGCGGCGGCTTATACTAATGTATGAATCTAAGAGCATTGAATTAAGTCAGTGAAAAGTATCATGATTTTGTCATTTTTTCTAAGCTCTCTGTAAAGACAACCAACTTCACTTATAGTTGATCTGCAGAATTGTTGTAAGATTGGCCCAAATTTTTTTCTACATTATTCAATGGTTCGATGACCAGGGAGATGTATGGTTTTTCAATCTTGGCGTGCGTGCCTCCGTTCGTCCGTTAGTTTTTCTGTTTGTCAGTTTGTCTCTCCGTCCGTTAGTTGTCCGCCCGTATCAAGCTTTTAGTAAATGTAGTTTACCATGAAGTTGTGGACACATCAACTTGAAATTCAGCAAACATGTTCACTATGACACGTTTGTTTTGTATAATATATGCCAAATTATGGTTTTGATCCAGATAACGTGGTACACTGAACAATAAAATGTGATAGTGCGATCAGGTCATGGTGTCATAAGACCACATGTTCAAAAAAAATATACAAATTGTTTTCTTGTTTTTTCTGATAGTGCGATGAAAATTAGAAAAGTTGACGCAACTAATCGGTATATTTTCGAGTGAAAATGGAATGTCATAATGTATTTGTATTTTCTAATACGATCAGCCGTTTTTTTTTTTTGTCAATCTGCGACAAAACATAACAGGGTTTTCTAACAATTCTTTGTACATTTCGTAAAACAAGTAACAGACTTAAGATAGTGTATACTTTTCGTGAAGTATTCAAACTCTCAGTGAAATTATCATTTAAAGGAAAGCCAAAGTTTGCTTTAATAAGCGAAAAGCCGTAATATGTTTGGATTTGTATAAGCAATGATTATCATTTAATACAAAAACATTTCAAAAAATTATATTCAATAAATAGTAATTTATATATTGAAAATCAACTATGTAGTTTTTCTTTTCTATTTTAAATTAATTTCAATTTCTCCAAGTTCATACTTTTTACGGTTGCAAAATAATCACGATTTTCGACAACATTTCCTAGAATATAAACTGTGATACGTACGAGACGTGCCATAGACGAACTATCCAGTTTGTAAGGTATTCGGTCAATGGTATTTCTTACTGGTAAATTCATCTAATGAGTATCCAAGAATTCAAGAATCACATGGTCATCCTGGTAATAGGATAAAGTCAATTATACAAGTATGTATCGACATGCTAGATGTACAAATAACTTTGCAAAGATAAACTAGAGGCTCTAAAAGCCTGTGTCGCTCACCTTGGTCTATATGTATATCAAATAAAGGACACTCTCCAACATTGTAGACAAGAATAGACTTCATGACAAAAATCTCTTTTTGTTGATCTTGTATTACTGATCTTTTAGTCTGTTTAGTTTCTCTCTATCTTCTTTAGTTTTGCTCAAAACACAAAAGAGGGTAAAATAAATCCTCATTTAAGGGCAATCACTCCTATGAAGAGTGACAGTCTACTAAAACTATATCGGCAAAATTTGACTTTTTAATAAATCTTGCCTTGCTGATCATTTTTGTGGTTTAAAGTGTCTATTTATCTATTATAATTTAAATCATAAAACGCATATCGGAAAATAATTTATAATAGTTTCCATGATAATAGGCAAAAATGAAAAAAATGGTAAAATTTGTCATTTATGGGCAATAACTCCTATAAGAATTTGTCTAACAGTTTTGACGTATATGGACAATTGGTAGAGCTCATTACTCTGAACATTTTTGCTCCTTTCAGATTTTCTCTATTTATAACGGTTCAAAAAACAATAGAAAAACTTGCATTTTACCCCTATGTTCAAATTTATAGCCATGTCGGCCATATTGGTTGGTAAGCGGGGTCATCGGACACATTATTAAAACAAGATACCCTGTGATGATTGTGGTCAAGTTTGGTTAATCTTGTCTCAGTAGTTTCAGAGGAGAAGATTTTTGTAAAAGATTACAAAAATTTACAAAAAAATTGTTAAAAATTGACTATGAAGGGCAATTACTCCTGAAGGGGTCAATTGACCATTATGGTCATGTTGACTTATTTGTAGATCTTATTTGGCTGAACATTATTGCTGTTTACAGTTTATCTCTATTTATAATATTATTGAAGATAATAACCAGAAATTGCAAAATTTTCTTAAAATTACCAATTCAGGGGCAACAACCTAACAACGGGTTGTCTGATTTGTCTGAAAAATGATCTTGATCTGGTGAACAATTTTACCCCACGTCAGCTTTGCTCTAAATGCTTTAGTTTCAGAGATATACGCCAAAATCTACATTTTACCCCTATGTTCTATTTTTAGCCATGGCGGCCATCTTGGTTGGTGGGCCGGGTCATCGGACACTTTTTTTGAACTAGATACCCCAATGATGATTGTGACTAAATTTAGTTTAATTGGGTCCAGTAATTTCAGAGGAGAAGATTTTTGTAAAAATTAACGACGCCGGACGCCAAGTCTATATGCCAGGTGAGCTAAAAAGGACAAATACACTTGTTAAAACTCTAGATGAAGTGGAACGTTTTTACTGGAGTTACCTTCATCAAGAAAGCTTAAATCCAAAAAATATAAAATAAAGCTTTTGTTGAATATATATAGAATACGGGAAACATAAAAAAAGATCCAACACAATAAGATGTTTCTTATATAAACAATTTACCTTGCAAAAGAATTTGCAGTGACACGTCTGGTATAGTAAACAAATTAAACATATTTGCACCAAGGGTGCAAGATTCGCCCTTTTTATATATACTTAATGAAATTGTTTGGCAAGACATCTATTTGTAACGGACCCAACACTATAAAATGTTTGTTGTACAAACAATTTACCATGCTAAAAAATTTGCAGTTACAAATCTGGTATAGTAAACAAATTAAACATATTTGCGCCAAAGGCGCAAGAATCGCCCGTTGTATACATATACGTTATGAATTTGTTGTTCAAGATTTCCATTTGACTCCCCCTTTTTGAACAGGTGTGCTCTGCTTATCTCAACATCCAGGTGGGTTTAATTGTTGCAAGAATGAATCAGAAGATCCTGCAGAACAAACATGCATCAGATCATCCTTTCTGCAAATAAACACGTCTAATTCATATTTGAACAAATTAAAACCAAGAAGATTAGGAGAACTGGATACGATGAATAAATAAATTCACACTGTTTTTTTTAAATCTTTATTTTTTGTATATCGATGTGCTTAATGAAAATGTTTGTTTTTCATATTAGACCTGTATCATTTTGACGATAACAAATTAATCCGTTAGACGTTTCATTAATACTTTGTCTATAGACACTGTTTTTGCGACATAACTTTATAGATATGTTAACTGAGGTGAGTTTAGGCCTTTGATCTAATAGTGTCCAGAAGTGCTTATAAAGGTTAAAGTATTGGTAGTCTGACTTGTAAAACTCCATAAAATATATTCCATACAATCAAACAGGAGTTTTCTGTTATCGATTCAAATATTTAATTCAAGTTTCATGATGTTTATTAAATCAAACAGTCTCTAGTTCTATAAAGTGTGGACATCAGTATACTATGTACATGTAATGTCTTGCCTATGAAAGCGTATACAATTGCCTTAAAGAAAAAGGGTCGAGTTCCACTGATTTTTTTTTCACGGAAGAGTCATTTCTAATTCTTTCAATCTTTACTGAAATGCATAGTATCACATTTCTTTTTATGTATTTCGAGGTTCTATAAATATTTTGGCTTACTTGACAGATAACAAAATAAGATATACAATTAATACCTCAAGATAGCTCAGTAAAACAAACGATTTTCACAGATTTCAACAAACTTTGAGTAGTTGTATTGAATTTGTATACGAAGGACAGTCTCAACTAAAAACCAAAATTATGTTAAACGTAACGCTATGTAATGTCTTTTGGATACAAATATCTTCATTCTGGTTAAAGATGTCAATCGAAAGAAAGTTTTCCAAAAACGTGAAAAATACCGTTTTGTGTTTTTCATTTTATTTCATCTCAGTGTGTCTTTTTGAAATCTCAATGTGTAATTTCATTCTAAGTGTGTGTTTTTCATTTTTTATAATCTCACTGCGCCTTTATGAAATCTCAGTGTGTACCCTGTAATTTTTAATTCTTAGTGTGTGTTTTTAGGTTTTTAAATTTCAGTGATTTTTTTTTCTTCAAAAAATGGTTTAAACATAGTTTTGACGAGAACGACTTACCATAATACTCTATATACAAATGCGATATATCTAAATAACATTGACGACTTCAATTTGACGCTTGGTCTCATACCTCTGAAATAAACTGCAAACCAAAGTATTTCAAAAACTTTCAGCTTCCTCCAATCGATTAAAATATTCCACAGTAGTTTAATAAAAGGTTAGACATTTTCAGGTTTTTGTACATCTTTGACTGTCGGACAGACAGACGGACAATTGTATTCCATAAATTGTCCAGCATTTGATGGACGTATAAATAACGATTAAAATGTGATACAATTTAAAATACAGTTATTCGTAGGAAATTGATTTTAAAGAGGGTCGAAAGATACCAGAGAGACATTCAAACTCATAAGTCGAAAATAAACTGACAACGCCATGGCTAAAAAGAAAAAGGCAAACATACAAACAACAGTACACAAAACACAACATAAAAAAACTAAAGACTAAGCAACACGAACCCCACCAAAAACTGGGAGTGATCTCAGGTGCTCCGGAAGGGTAAGCAGATCCGGCTCCACATGTGGCACCCGTCGTGTTGCTCATATAATCTCCATATCTATTAAAGGAATGACTGTACTATTTTTTTTTTCTGTCTATGAAGAAATAACATCAAAAATAGTGTGCACACTGAACAACCCGCGTAGCGCATTATTTAAAACTGTGCACCATAATTTTTAAGTTATTTCGAATAGACAGAAAAAATATTACAATCTTCCCTTATGATTTATTCTAAGTTCCAGTTTTAAGGAGTAAATCATGGGAGAAAAAAAACGTTGATAACGTCACGGTCACATGACAAAATTGTGTCTATAAGCTGATAGACAAGAAACTTTCAGTCAATAGGAAGACGTGTTACATCCAAAATTGAATTGTAAAGAATTGAAGCTATGAGTAACTTTTATTTCTTGGTATAGTTAGCTTTCGCCATACAGAACATCTTAAAGTATGCTTTATTTTGTTTCATTTGATGTGTTTGACCTTTTGATTTTGTTATTTTTACTTTTTTGTAACGAACCTAATAATGGTTTAAATCTTACAAAAGCTAACTTATCGTTGTACTTTTTTTTTTTCTTTTGCTTTGTTTTAATTTGAAAAAAAAATATGTATTTGTTTTTAAAAAAACAAATATCGATCCGTCTGTGCCATCAACCGCTATTTTGCTCACAACCAAAAGCATAACAACCAGCGAGTTCTGTAAATAATGTAAATAAATCATGTACACAAGAGTCAACCATGATAAAACGCATAACAACATATCAACAACGTTTTTTTTTCCTATTTAAAAAAATATCCAAGATAGGAAATGTGGTATGAGATACATTTATCTAAAAGAATCCAAATGACGTGGATGAAAAACGCATAACTTAACTTTGTGTATTTTAATTGAGTAAGATGACATGTATAAGTATATCATTACAATGTGTTTGTTATTATTTTTTTCCTCAAAGAACATTTAAGATGCCGTTATGTTATGCATAATCATCTAGAGTCCCAAGTCAGAAGCCTGTAGTTCAATGGCTGTTTTTGATTCATATCTGTCATATTTGTTTTTCCGAAAATTGTTTTGTAATAAATAAGGCCGTTAGTTTTCTCAATTGAATGGTGCCATATTTTCATGCATTGGCCTTTTTTTATCTCATTACCCGGTATGGGTTTTTCTCATATAATTGGTTGCCTATAATTGCTTACATCCACTTCATTTGAACTCTGGTGGATAGTTGTCTCAATGGCAATCATACCAACCAATGACACTATTGTGTTCAAGTGACACAAGATCCCCGTTAATGTAGGCTTTTTCATAATTTTCTTGAAGACGTCTTCCTATCAAGAGATAACTCTCAAGTCAGAAATATGACAGTTGGGTTTGAGCTTTTGAATTTGCCATTTGATAAGAGACTTTCCGTTTTGAATTTTCATTGTAGTTCCGTATTTTTGTTATTTTACTTTTTCAGAGCAATAGACGAATACCGGTATATCGTGTGTCTGAACATAAATTCTGCAACAGAACTGTTCAAGGGGCTCCAAATTACTTCATATTCCTGAAAACGTTCACCAAAAGATAATTTGGTAATATTAGTTATCTTGGTGTAATCAGAAGTGTACAGAATTTTACACCGGTATGGAAAATTCATACAACCTGAGGCGCAAAGTGAACAAGGGTGGGGTGTTATTTACACTCGGGTAATTAACCAATCAGCCTTGTAGGATTTTTGCTGCATAAGAAATTATTAATATTACCCCACCCTTGTTCATCCAGGGATCTATAAAATTTTGTCAAAATTCCAAAAAAAAAAAAAAAATGCCAAAATTAAAAATAAATAAATAAATATGTAAAAAAAAAAAATAAATTTGGGGAAAAAAAAAAAAATCAATAATATTTTTTTCCCCAAAATTAAAAAAACACAAAAATTTCCAAATTTCCAGAAAATAAAGAAAAGAAAAAAATTGACAATGCCATCAACAACGGTGTTGAAAAAATGTTGCACTGGAAATTCTTCATTAGCATTTTTCGATTTTACATACAGGTTTAAAATGAGTAAAGGAACGCTTCATAAGAAATAAATTCGTTATCTTGGTGTAATCAGGGGTGTACGGAATTTTACACCGGTGTTGAAAATGCATACACCCTTCGGCTGCGCTTCAGGGTGTATGAATTTTCGACACCGGTGTAAAATTCTGTACACCACTGATTACACCAAGATAACTTATAACATTTCCGACATTGTTTATTTACCATTGTTGTTGACGACGTCAGGTAAAGATTGATATGTTGTAGCGATGTCACTGCTGGATATGATGTTTTTTAACTTAGATGTTTGTTTGGACGACATAAATGGTTTGCAATACTTCTAAATCTAATGCGTTGTTGCTTTAAGGTTTTGGTGGAATTGGTGCGTTGTACACAGTCGTGTATTAAAAGTGTGTTATGTGTCTAAGCACTCTTAGAGGTAGACAATCTATTAACTATATGATTGTCCCCCTTTTCTACATCTTTTAAGCTACATTGGTGTTGGCATTCATAGCTTTACTTCCCATCAATTTTGCTACAGCTCGACTGAGAACTTCAAAAATACCGATGTAAACGCCACATGCAGCTGTCTTATGTGGAACTCTTATATTACGTTATGTTGTTTTATTATTACTTGATAATATTAATTTTTGTCTTTACATAATATGGTTTTGACTTTACGCAATGATGTTTTGATATAACTCAATATGGAATAGTCATTACTTTATAATCATATTTCGACATTACACGATATGGTCTCGTATTGAATTGATATAGTTTTGTCATTACTTAATATGGTTTTGTCATTACTCGATGTGGTTTCACCATTATTTAATGTGGTTGTTTCATTCGGCATTGTGGTTTTAACATTACTTGATTTGTATGTGACTTAACGTAATGTATTTGTTTCATTACATGATGTAGTTTTGTTATTTCGTAATGATGATTTGCCAATTCTTTATATGGCTTTAACATAACGTAATGATGTTTCAAAATTTGACGATTTTACACTACATGATGTGTTTGTTTCAGTATTTGATGTGGTCCTTTCATTCTTTGATGTGGTTATCACATTACGTGGTGGAGGTAAGACCACATGACCTTTTCGGAAAAACTAGTTCTATTTTTAGATCATAGATTTCCATGTTTTATGTGCCTTGGATGAGTGTGGCCATCCAGTTAGAGTTTAAATTAAAGTTTCGAATTAAACTTAGAGTTTAAATTAAATTTTCAAATTAAACTTTGAGTTAAGTCTTCGATTTAAGTTATATTTCAAGCCATTATTAGAATAAAAGTTCTAGTAGCATTGAGTTTCGGGTTCAATTTCAAGATTGAGTCAAAGGTAGCGTTCGAGTTACAATAATGAATTCGACTTCAACTTTGAATTTGAGGAGCCTTTTGGGGTAGAGTTTGAGTTAGAGTCGAATATGAGTTTCGTTTAGATTAAGATTTCGAGTTAAAATGGAGTTATCTAATATGAGTTCGTCACGGTATTTAAATTTTTCTATCGAAGATCAAGGGCTTTTGCTCGGGCTTCCGAAAAGAGGGCTGAGGGGTATTTGTACAAAACATAAACAATGTTACAGTATACAAAAAACAACATAGAAATTGAAATAAAGTTGGATGTGTAATGATTGCCAATGAGATTACTATATATCCACTAAAGTTTAAATGTCACAGTAATGGATGTAAGCAATCATAGGCAACCGTACAGCCTTCAACGCACCGTATAGTAAAAAAAAGGCTACAAAGGCCACCACGTGAAAATGTGAAACAATTCAAATTTATAACAAAACAATCTACGAAAAACAAATTTGACACACAGTAAACAATGACAACCATTGAACCACAGGTTCTTCAAGTGGCTTGGGCAGGCACATACAGAAAGTGCACGTGGCGGAGTTTAACATGTATGTGAGCGCTAAATCCTAACCTAAACTCTGACTGTAATGTAACAGCACAACATAAGAAAATGTAAAACAAAAGTTCCAATAGGCTTAAATCAATAGATCGGTATTACTGGGTTATATAAATCCATTGCTGATGATCTCGCGTGCTCCAGAAGGTTAAGCAGATTCTGCTCAAAGTGAGGTTGCCGTCGTGTTATTCGTGAAAGTATAAACCCAATGATTTGATTTTATTTGGTAGTTCCCGTACGAGGAAAAGAGGACTGGGTTGTGGTACGAAAACTGGAACATATCCGTCGTCACTTGTGAAACAGATATTCCAAAAAGTTTGTTGTTTCAAATAGTGCGATATATATCAGAGTATGCAATTTATAATAATAACAGATTGATATTCGTATATGTTCAAATAATTATACACGCTAAAAAAAAATTTTAAAAAATCATATTTTATAGAATTGATGTTTGTCGCTTATTTCCTGTAAGTGTGAGTTGATTTAAAGTGTCTCATTGCCGACAATAAAGTACAAGTCTTTTGATTTTGTGTTGAACCTGGGACATTAATGTCGCGGCAGTGAGACACAACAAACCTATATTTCGTTGTGGTTAGTGGCGTCGGCGTCTTCATCATTTAGATTGTCAGGTTTCTCATTTAAATTGTTTTACATTTTTCATTTCGGGACCTTTATAGCATACTATGTGGTATGGGTTTTGCTCATTGTTGAAAACTATACAGTCAAATATAGTTGTTTAAAACTTCTACGTCATGTGGTAAATATTTGGTTGAGAGTTGTCTCATTGGCAATCATATAACATTTTCTTATTTCTATATAGGTTTTTTGCATTAAATATTACCGAATTAGACTGTTTTGGTATGATAAATTTGAAAACTCAATGGATTAGTATAAAACTTGTATAAGAGTTATTCTTCAAGATCAAGATAAAGCACCTACAGAAAAACATTTCTTATTTTAATTTTGTATTTACCGATAAATGTACAAAAGTAAAATCACAAAAATACTGAACTCCGAGGAAAATTCAAAAGGAAAGTCCTCAATCAAATGGTAAAATCAAAGTTCAAACACATCAAACGAATGGATAACAACTGTCATATTCCTGACTTGGTACAGGCATTTTCTTATGTAGAAAATGGTGGATTAAACCTGGTTTTAAACCATATCGTGAAATATCGGAATATTATTAAGTAATGACTATGCCATATTGAGTTATATCAAAACATCATTATGTAAAGACAACATATCATCAAGTAATAATAAAACAACATAACGTAATATAAGAGTTCCACATAAGACAGCTGTGGCGTTCCATAGTATATGAATGCTCTTTATTGTTAAGCGTCTATTTTTCGCTACCGTTAGCATCAAATGAGCCTTAATTTTTACCCTCATATTTCATTTTGTAGCTACTTGGCATCAAATGGACAGTCAGGGACTTACTGAATTAAGTGATTAAAAATTCACTTATTTAAGTAGCAAATTGAAATTTCTTAAATTGTGATTTTTAATTTTACCAAAATTTTAAACATAAAGGTTTAGATTATATCTTATTATTAGTAAAATTGAAAAATAATTAACCTTTTTCTTCTTTTAGATAGCAAGGTTTATGCTTTTGATACAATCAATTAGCTGTAAATTCTATATTTGTTGAAAAAATGCTATAATGAAGGCTTTACATAATGAACTGATACTTTCTTAACGGATTTTTCCCAGCAGTGGGAGTAATTTTCTTGTAAAATTCAAGGTTTCATCTTACAGATTATGTAATAAAATTTTACTGTTCACGATCAAAATTTCACAGTTCGGGGTAGTTGAAATTAGTGGGGGTAATTAAAATAATAATACTTTAAAAGAAGTGATTTTTGGAAGAAAATTGAGGTATGATACTTAAACGTGATTTTTCATGTCATTATCCCAGATTCAGTACAAGGTTCTGGTTCTGATAATTTTGGTAACATGATAAGTCCCTGGATCATAAGTATTGTATATTTAAAGCTATACTACAATAAAATTAAATCACTTAGTCTAGTGATTTATTTGTACTGCTTGAATATTTATTATTAAAGAAAGACAACTCTTACTTCCAACATTTGTGGAGACAGTGTTACTTGAATCAGTGATTATAAAAATCGCTCATTTAAGTAAGTCCCCTGACTGATGGAGTAAAATGTTTATCTTTAACGTTATTTACACAAATATTTTATCGTCATTCGCCATTTGGGGTACCCCATTCCTACCCTCTTAAAGTCCCGTAACTCTGGAATGACACAGCCAAAATTTTTCAAAATAAAATCTTATATTGTTGTGATCAAATTACATCAAATTTAAGTTATCTTACAAAGTGTTGACAGACAGATGAACCTCATGGACATTGGTACAGTTAATATGTCCCGTCTTCGATAAGCGTATAAAAAGTCAAGTGTTTGAAAATTTGTAACAGGAACCATGTCTAGATAGATCATTTTGGAACAAAAATCACTCTACAATAAAAGAAGAATGTCTGAGGACATGAACGCCCAAGCTCAAGCTTTGCAATTTTCCAAGTTAAAAGGGGCATAACTCTAGAACGGTAAATGAATCACAACCGAAAGTCTGTCTGCGTGTTGTGGTTCTTAGCATTGTGTATGAGTTTCATAAAATTTGCATGAGACAAACTAAAGTTAGAGTGCAGAAACTAAAATTTGGCTGGACAGACAGTCAAGGGTAACACTAAATGCCCTTGTTGTCTAGAGCAGGGCATAAAAACACCCCCCGATTTTAGCAATTCACCTTTACTAAGATTATGAAAAACTCCCAAGCACCTATAACATTTATAAAAAAGTACTACATTTTTAAAACCATTTAACAAAAAGTTAACACACACATTTTATGTTGCATTGTAAAGTCCAAAATTGTCTGACTTTTGTTTTATTATATGGCAACACAAAATCCATTTAAGGATAGTTCCAGGCCTCATGATTTAGGAAATTTTAGCGCCTGATTTTTGTTTTAATATAAAATAATACAACATGTATGTGGTTTGATTACCAATGAGACAACTACATTGTATCTACCAGAGACCAAATAAAGTAGATGTTAGCAACTATATGTTACTGTATATCATGTACTTGTATACATT
Organism: Mytilus coruscus; assembly: GCA_017311375.1. Lineage (NCBI taxonomy): Eukaryota > Metazoa > Mollusca > Bivalvia > Mytilida > Mytilidae > Mytilus > Mytilus coruscus. The sequence continues at coordinate 53,346,497 of CM029598.1, forward strand.
TATTCTGTAATTTGTTGGTCTCTAGGGCCTATAGTGTTGAGGTGTTCCAAGAACTATATAAAACTAAGAAAAAAAAAAAATACAAGCAATATTTAGTGTTAATTTACAACTACATGTACCTCAAATAAAGCAAGCCTACATTGTTTGTATCTAAGCCAAGACTTAACAGGTTGGTACATGTACATGATGTAGCTCTGCTTCATGATTGGACCAAAAGGAAATTTACATTGTACAGTATATATACCCAGCTTAAAATTGATTGTACCTAGATAGAACCTACCCACCTCCCCCCAAAAAATAATAAAAAGATGAATGGTTGGTACATGCATATCCTATACTTGTCAAAGTACAAAATTAAGCTTTCTCTTGACCTTACCTGTTCATAAATCCTGAATTTTAATGCCCTATTTTTCTAATTCAATATCAGATATTTAGAAAGTTGAACATAACTAGTTCTAAGTCCTAAGTCAGGAATCTGATGCTTGGTAGTTGTCGTTTATTGATGTTGTTCATAAGTGTTTTTCGTTTCTCGTTTTTTATATACATTAGACCATTGTTTTGAACCGTTTGAATAGTTTTACACTAGTCATTTTTGGAGCCCTTTATAGTTTGCTGTTCGGTGTGAGCCAAGGCTCCGTGTCGAAGACTGTACTTTGACCTATAATGGTTTACTTTTACAAATTGTGACTTGGATGGAGAGTTGTCTCATTGGCACTCATACCACATCTTCTTATATCTATATAATAGTTGTTTCTTAGAATTTTTACTGTAATTTCTTAAATTATAGTTCATTTATTATTGTGATTTATGAACTTTTTTAGAAAGGAAAAAAACATGAGGTTAATTTAATATTGCAAATTCTGTGAGAGGAAAATCTGCATACAGATACATGTATCTGATACCAGAATGTTAGTTTTTATTATTGTGATACTCATCCAGTCGCATTATTCACATTGATGAAAACCTCGCAATTCTTTCTGAATTTACAGTACTAAACAATTTACTGCCTTGACAATGTTTGCTATAACTGAGGTACATACATGTACATGTATATAGATATCATCTGCATGCATGCAGTGTTATTTTAATTTAAATACTGATGATAACCATATCTAAAAAAAACACGTCAAGGTGGGCAGTCATGATTAACAAACTACATAATATATCTATTAGTCCAATATTATTTTGTCATGAAAGGCTTCTTTAATTTTTTGCTGTGATGCCTTCCTAAGATGGACTGTCATAGGAAGGCTTCACAGTAAAAAATTAACAAAGCCTTTCAAGAAATCATAATATCATATTATTTGGACTATGCGTTCAAATTGGTCAATTCAATCAACAAGTATATATATTTGCTATTGGTCATATTGATGACTTTGTGTACATGTGAAAAATACTATTTCTAAGATAATTTATCCAAGGTGCAGGCATTTTTCAGAGAAAGATGCAAGGTCCAGGATAAGTCCAAATAATTATGACATCTATGAAAGAATTTCATGCTGTTTTTTGCTTTCGACGCCTTCAACTTCAAGTAGGAATCTATAAAAACCGACAGCACTCAGCAAAAAATATTATAATCTGGACTTAATTCTTCATTCTTTTCGGGAGTTAATCGTCGAAAAATTTCCTATCATCAGAAAATTCCTCTGTAAATACCTTATCCATTCACGTTCTGTGTCGTGTAGATTCTCAGCAGTTAAATCTATTGCAGCACATTTCAAAGTTACGCATAAGTATCATAAGGTAGATTAACTGGATACCGCCATCTTGGATTGTAATATAGCAGTACACAATCGGTCTAGTTCTTTGCTTAAATCTGAAAGTTTTGAAACAGATTGGCAATTAATATTTGAAACTGTTTATTTAAATAAAGGAACATAAGTGATTTATTGCAATATTTAGACCAAATATTTGATTTTGCTCGATTCAATTTGTCAACTTAGCCATATAGGGGGAGATAACTCTTATAGTATTATAGTTAAAAAATGAAAAAGGTATGTTATAGCTGTAAAAAATTTCATTTTTTACTTGTAGCAAGAAAACAAGTTCGGTGACAATTTTTTATTTCTATTTTCTTAAAGCATATTATTAAACCTATCTTCTCATATTTTATTTCAAATTATATCCCATAGACTTCCTTTTGTTCTCAAAACGGTGTTTTTATGAATAATCTATGCAACATTAGGCAATTTAGCACGATTTGTAGCTTGAAAAATAGCACGGTGACCCATACTTTTATCATGTTTTTGAAAAAAGCATGGTAAAATCTACATTTTGTCAAAGTATAAGAAAATTCTATCTGAGGAAATATACAGTGCTGATCCACCATACGTATGCAAGGTATTCGCAATAGTTTCAAATTTGAAGAAACGTTTTCCAGTTTAACATCCTTGAAATTCAAACCAGAATATGTGTCAGTTATCTTCTTAATTTCAGATGACATTGCAGTAGCTATTGTGTCCTGTAATTCGAAGTTTGTTTGTTGAATTAGTACACTCAAATTAACCAAGTGGACTTTGGGTATAACACGACTAAAATTGTAATCCATTTCCTCCACTAAATGTTGTCTAATTCTTGCTGTCACTACAGTTCCACATAATCATAGTTTCAGTATTGGAACGGATTACTGTTTTGTAGTCGCTTTACAATGTTTGGCTATCATTTGTAGCGCTTGTAGTTATATACTAGTATTTTCTTTTCTCTGTTTTAATATGAACATAACCTATAATTTATGTTGCTTCCATCGTAAAAAAACTAGTATAGGGTTACCAACGGCGTTTTCGGGTTTTAAACATCTGTGAATTATTCTTTGTCTTTTTTCATTTTTCCTACACTTTCCAACCCAAACATAAGACTTTTCTAATTTTGAGGAGCGTTCATTATTTATTAGAAAGGTTTCAACAACACTAAAAATTGAAACATTATATAAAGTGAATGCTTGTTTAAAAGACGCATCTTTGATGATATACCAAGAATGCTACAATACATGTAGTTTTTAACGAATCGGTTTTGTTTTCTAATGAATTGTCTTATTATGCTGATATTTTTACCATGTTTATGCTTTTTCTGTTTACATGATTTCTTTTTGAAAAAAAAGTTCTACTTCGATTCCTCTAACTCGGGTTGACAAGAGTTATAAAATCAGTGCTAATGCGCAACCTTCCTGAATCGAAGTGAAAACTTTCCTTGAGGTGACTCCCAAAATGGAAGTTATAAATATAGCAGCAGTTGCTGATTTGTTTATATGGACGTCGAAAATGAACAACTTTATGTTCAAACGTGTAACAAAATCACATTAAAGAACATTCATCATTTATTCATTTTCAGTTCTTACCAGGCCATTATTTTTTTATAATCCTCTTGCTCCGTCGTCCGCTAAGTAAAGGGAATGGATTTTCGTAATAAATTCACGTTTTACTCAAAGCCGAAATTATATTTTATCTGTTCAATGGATAAACATCACCGACAGTTTTTACACATGTAAGATATTTGTAAATGCCAAAATACAACCAAACGATAAATCTTTCTTAACAGGACCCTTTCTTAGGCTGTATTTAAAAACATGTTACTTATTTTGTATCATTCTTTTCTTTGCAGTTATTGTTTGTCGCCATTTTGTAACTTAACTAAACCTGCCTCAACTCAGGGTTGATTCCAGTTTAATGCAGGTAGGTTCAATAGGTCAAACTCGATTGAAACTTGAGTAAACTCGACAAACTCTACTAACCCGAGTTGGACGATCGGTGTAGGTCGAAGTTGACCATCAACTCGGTACTCTTTTACTTGTTTGCATCCTAATATTGACAATGGTAAGCCTTGTTACCGTATTCATAACAATTGTTACTTTGTATATATTTGCCATGTCTACACAGCAGCGGTAAGATTAAACACCAGGAATTGGGATAGTCATTTTGTGTTAACACTTTGTGTTAAATATATTATATATACACCATTACTAACACAATTCTATATTAATATTCTTGTAATGGTTAGAAAATACATAAAATAACACCATTACAAACTTAATCTTAATTTTATATTTTATTTTTAGAAATTTACCTGTGACGTCACTTTTGTGGCGTTGATACATCGTATGACGCAAAGTTCATAATTCTTTTGTGATGTAAATGGAGGTGTCCATTGTTATTCTGTGGTTTACATGTTGTAATGTACTATTATATCATTTATTTAGGTATGCCTCTGTACTGAGTGTTCTTGCGTTTAGTTGTAATGTATTCTTGTCACGTAATGTTGTTATTTTAGCGGTATTTTTAACATTGCCATATAAGCGGAAGGTTTGGCTAGTCATAAAACCAGGTTCAACCCACTATTTTTCTAAACATGTCCTGTACCAAGTCAGGAATATGGCAGTTGTTATCAAATAGTCCGTTTCTATGTATGTTGGCGTTTGTTTTGTAGCAGTTCCGTGTTTATGTTGTTCCGTTGTTTTCCTCTGATAGTTGATGTGTTTCCCTCGGTTTTGGTTTGTGACCCGGATTTGTTTCAGTTAAATCGATTTATGACTATTGAACAACGGTATACTACTGTTGCCTTTATATATACACAAATAAAAGCAGTCAAAATAAGCGGTGGGATCATTTTCACAAACCAGTCCACTAAAATTCTGAAAAACATCTTAAAGTAATTTGGTGTACTTTATGCATATTTCAAAATTTTAGTACTAATACGTGAACAGTATGAGAAAAGCATGACCTTATGCAATGCCAACGTTTAAGTATCGACAGGATGTAAGCCAAAAATGTTCATAACTATATAGCCATACATATTTAGTTATGTTTTAAATTACCACGATACAAATCAATGTATGTACCGATGGAGACAATATTCAATAATCTTACTACAGTATAAAATTGTTAACCTTTTAGAATAAGTTTATGCAATGAATCAATAAGTTTATATGTTATGAGTCTACATACAACACCCCGTAAAATTAGAATGTGATATCGCGTTGGTAATAAAGATTCTACAGGTCCGGTCAAATATTCCGACCAAATACTTGTTTTAGTAACGGTTTCAAACTTCTTGAAGGACATGAAGATTGAACATCGTTGAACTACTGTTGTCTCGAATTTAAGTAATTTGTAGTAATAAAATCCCCGACAAGATGATTTACAAGTGAGAGGTATAGCTAGCTTTAAAACCAGGATTAATCCACAATTTTCTACATAAGGAAATGCATGTACCAAGTCAGGAATATGACAGTTGTTTTCCATTCGTTTGATGTGTTTGAGCTTTTGATTTTGCCATTTGATAAAGGACTTTCCGTTCTGAATTTTTCTTGGAGTTCGGTATTTTTTGTTATTTTACTTTTTCACAAGTTATTCTCAAGATTACGTCACGGCAACAAACATGACAATACAGATACGAGCATAGCAACAAGTTGGGAATATACACACCATAAGAAGGGTCAAAGGAAAACACCACCGTATAAAAAGAAGATGAACAATAGGAAACTGAAAATCTTTGAGTAGAGTTTCAGCTTGCAACATAAATATTTAAATATATAAGAAAGGACAATCATTATTATTTGTATTACGTATAATTCTGTTTGATAACATGGTATGTGACAAGTATCGTGAAGAGAGTCGAAAACTCACAACTTTCAACCGAATTGAAGGAACAAAAAAGGCACATTCTTTAATTGTAGTTAAGGAACTAGACAGAAAGATTATCTGTAGAACACGTCTAGATGCCTAGATGAAACTATCGACATTTTACGTTTTTTGTTTGTGTGTGTTGTTTGAGTTGCCAATGCATAGTATGAACCTTCAAATGTTCAAAAGAAACCTAAAAACTAAGATGTGGAAATTATATAACTATCAGATTTTCTACTCCAAGTGGAGCAAACAATATTAAATTGGAGGGATTTATGATTTCATTCTTTTAAACTTCCGTTTACTATTTACCTCATTTCATCATCAAATTGTTTGCTGCTTTGTCGAATTTGATGTATTAAAATGATGGTTAGGCGCACAGGTCCATCAGACAATGTTCATACTGTCATAGTATTTATATACATGTATATTCCATTGTTGATTTTTCAAATCAACTGAAAATAACATGTAACCCAATTTTGATTGCAGGTAGTGACTAATAATAAAATTGGAAGGATTATTGATCAACACTAAAATGATAACAAATGCACAGTCACAGTCGTAGCATTTAACTTGAAAGTTTATGCTTTAACTGATACATAATCACTGATGTAAATAAAAATAACATAATGTAAACTATTGAACCTAAGATGTGTTTATCAAGATAAAGAAATGATAATACATGAATTGATATAAATCCTCTAAATTAATAGATTAAAATGTATCTATCTACATGTGTCATCTGAAATTATATGTATAGACTATTAGCAATACTACGAATAAAAGACCTTTTGAATTCTGGTAAAAACTGACCAACTGATCTTTGATTTGTCCTATTGTTTCTTAATTAAAAAAATTCGCTGATCTCAAAAAAGTTATCTATACAAAAAAATGTTCCTTCATAAAAAACGGTGTGTGTTCTGGCAGAAAACAGCACTATCATTTTGTAAATGAAATAAAAGAACATCCTTGCGCGATTCACTCGCAATGCTAGGAAGCGTACTGACACAATTAATTTAAAATTAGGTTTATTCAAGATTTTATATCGACAATTCTATGTTTGGTTTCGAAGTAATTTTGTTAAGTTCAACCAGAACTGCCCCTCGTCATATTCTTTTGTTGGAAATTTACTAAGTGATGCTGAATTAACAAAAGCACGCAAACTTGATGATATATTTTCTTCAGACACATCCTCTACCATAAGACTTATTAGAGCGTCAGATTCCATGTTTAGACATTTTTCCTGCGCTATTCTTGATTCAAACAGACACCAGTCGCTTTTTACCATATCATGAGATATAACGAGAATTATTCTCCTGCTTGCGGTCATTTTTTCAATTATGTTCTCGACATACACTTTTCCAACTTCAAAATCTCGATCTCTTATACATAAAGAAATTCCCGACTCGTTTTCTATTTTTTCTAAAAGCTTTTTTCTAATCCATTGTAGATCATTGTCACAGTAAATTACATATGCTTCAAATTTATAATCTGTTTCCCCATTTGATATAAGAGAAAATCCTTTCTTTTTCACACGGTAAAGAAATAACCAATATCGTATATGCCATCGTAATCTGAAGATTAAACTGAAAATGATAACGAACACAATTCCTGATAATGATAGTGATGTGACAACTGCAGTGAATAATTCCTTATCTGTATTGGAACATTCGAAATGTGTTGGTATTGCATCTTTGAGCATTCCACCGTCTTTTTCTGGAGGCGTTTTACAATGGTACAATTCTGGATAATTTTCGAAAATGATTTTTCCGTTTGTATCCAGTTGTGAAACCATACATTAGAGCATGTGCATGCAAAGGGGTTGTTTCCTAATGACAAAATTGATAAATGTTTAAATGCATTTCGAGGAAACAGTGTTTCGTTTATAGTTGATAAAGCATTTCCGGTCAATATTATCGTTCTGACAGATGATTGGTTTCCGAATACTCCGTGTCCATTCCACGATGAGATTCTGTTGTCTTTAAATGAAACATGTGATAAGTTAGGCAATTTTAAAACAAATTCTCAGGTAGTGTTATCAGTTGACAGTTATCCATATTAAGATGTGATAGAGATCGTAATGACGATAACATTTTCTCTAAAACATGTATAGAGGGGAATTCGTTGCCACTTAAATCAAGATAGTCAATTTTAGGGCTATGTCTGAAAATTTCGGTCTCATTAAAATGATACATTATGTTATATTTAAAAATAAAATGATTGTTAGCAAACAATAGCCGTTTCAAAGTAATGCTTTGAAATGCTCTATTATCTATTCTGTTAAATCGGAATCCTAGATTACTCATGTATAGGAATTCAAGCGACGGAAGTTTAAGAAACGTGTAATTCAATACACCTAATATTGGATTCCCATTAAGACGTAAGAAGTTCAGATTCTCTAAACACCAGAACAGGTTATTTATATTAGCAATGGAATTAGCCATCAAATTAAGTTTAACAAGTTTCGGAAAATAACAGGTTGTTTCATTTCCAAAAAAGTCTTTTGTTATTTGTATACGATTATAATGAAGATCTAGTATTTCTAATTTTGAAAAAATCCTGGTTGGATAATAGAGATTATGCCATATCCAATACGCAACTCTTTCAGCTGAACCAAATTTTCGCTTAGAAGTGTCATATTCAAATTTTCGAAATTGTTCTCCAGTATTTCTAGCTTTTCAATGTTAAAGCGTGATAAAGCAATGTATAAATCAGTTGGTTCATTGCTCCATATCATTCTATTAAGTATAATTTGTTTAAAATCTAAACAATTAATATGTGCTATTGCATCTGCTGCAATCGCCGGAGTCAACTTAGGGTTCCTACTGAGATCCATTCTAAGGAGGAAGCGAAAATTACTGAAGGCATCAGCTGTGATATCTGTTATGCCGTTCTGTCCCAGAGAAATATACACAAGTTTCAATCCTTCCAAATTTCGAAACGTTGAAGCGTTAATTATTTCTAATAGATTTCCAGAAAAGTAAAGTTTTGTTATATAACTCGGAAACACAGGGACGAACCGTAACAAGGCACCTCGACATGACGCAGATCCACCTTTCTTCGAGCATGTACATGACTTGGGACAACTACTTGTTCGTGCAACAAAAACAAAGACTGGCAGCACAAGAAGTAAAATAATTAAAAAAGAACTTTTTAGCATTTTCCTGAAAAAAAAAAAAATAGACAAAATGTGTAGTTTTAGGTGATTTGATCAATCAACATCATAAAATCTCCAAGTGATATCATTATATATCGTGCATTTCTAAGACAAGAGTAATTTAGTAATTCGAAGTCTTTGTAAATGGCACGAAAAAAAAAATGTTTATAGCTTGATTTCTACTGGAAAACAAGAACTCAAAGGTTGAGATTTGTCTGACATCATTTAACCTATTCTAATTTGAAGGTGATTAGATTTTAAAAACAATACAAATGAGTTTAATTGTTTACGAACACGAACACATTTATGAGGCAATGCACCAATGATCAGGTCTTGTTTGGCATAGGAGAAGTGTTGACAGAAAATATTGAATCTTGATATGTTAAACTAGGATTTTCGGCAGTCAGACAGTGTGCGGCACTTTGATCTTCCTATTTACATTTTTTAATTGATTTGTAGTTAGATAATTGCAATTCTTTTTTTGTCTTAAACTAGTATCTTGGTAGCATTATATTCTTTTTATAGTTATGAATAATACCACAATCGTAAAGTGTTCTCCAACTATTTTTTTCTGTGCTTTTAATACGTTAAATGTATAAGAAAAAAAATTGTGGTTTGATAGCCAAAGGAGACAACTTTCTACCAAATGCCAAATGATGTAAAAGTTATCCACTATATGTGACGGTACGCCAATTCCTTATCCAGAAGTAAAAACTTCAAATCAACTCTTGTTATACAGCACATGAAAAATGTTAATAACTATTCTTAGATTGTAAAAACCTTTTTTGAATGTTTTAGATAAATTAGGTCTTGTTGATGGTTGACAGTTATGACTTTTGAATCTCTACACTACACTTCCACTCACTTTTATCAAAACAGAAGATTACTCATTTTACTGAATGGTCCGTTGACAAATCTGAGTGCAAATATATTGCTGCGACTCATAAAAAGCCTTCTTATGTTATGAAATTGGTTAATATGGTAGATTGGTTTTCATGTTTTTGTTAAGCCGTGGCCTTTTATAGTTTAATATATAGTATGGGTTTTGCCTTTTGTTGAGAACCATACAACTGTCCTATAAAATATCCTCGGCCTTTGTTCTCAGGTGAATAGTTGTCGCATTGACATACACGCCACATCTCCTCATATTTACACAACAATCAATCAAGATTGATGGCGTTGTCAGTTTGTCCTCGGGACTTATGAGTTTGAATAACCCTTTGGTATTCCACAAACGAAGATTACCTCACTGAATAGTTCTTTGAAAAAACTCATATAAAGCCTTCTTCTGTAATGAAAAGAGTTAATATGAAAGGTTGGTTTTCTGTTTTGAATTGTTTAATTGTTTTTTGCCGGGGACTTTTTAGTTCAATATACAGTATGAGTTTTCCACCTTGTTGGGGCCATACATTATGGGTCTTTGGTCTCATGTGAATAGTTGTCGCATTAACAAACGCACCACATCTTCTTGTGTAACAATCAATCAAGATTGAAGACGGTATCAGTTTGTCAACCACTCATCAGTTTGAATATCTTTGATATGTTCCACCTCTCAGTATGGGTTTTCAATATCTGAGAAGAAGAAATTATAAACAAATAATATAAAATTTATGAAAGAAAACATGCTAAAAGTAATCATCGAAATTATTTCATACTTACAAACACTTGTCCATGATTTTGTCTTTCCTTTTCGTTTGTGTATGTTATTTGTTTTACCCTTTGTGTTTGGTACTCTCGACGAGTCATATCCTTTAAAGTGCTAGCTCTATAAAGTCGAATATATCCTAGTTTTTGACACATCAAATTTTAATATCATCAAACCATTGATTCATTGCCTCTTTATTGTGTAAGTAAACAATTTGATGTGTGTTGTACTTTACAGAAACTAGGAAAAATGTCGCGTTTAAAAAAAGGTGTTAAGCTATTGTTTAACAGATAAATAAAATCAAACAGTTGTGACGCTTAATCCCGAAGGTATATCTTTTTAAAAAATCGTATTCCAAATCTACGAGAACATTTCCTTTTCTACATCATCATACGTACATCAACCATATATTTGATTCTTCCATGTTTTTATCATATAGTTATTACAAAAGAAAGAAATTGTCACTTTTTATGTTAATTTAAAGGACAACATCCACCTTTTTGTAAAGCATTATAATTATGAAACAAAATCTATATGGTTTGAATTAACTTTTGATGTATGTGTCAGCGCAAAACACCAGCTAAACCTAACTTCGGGGAAAACATAAGATTTTTGTCATTTTGAAACGCAGATATTTATTCTCCATAAAGGGGTATGGTATGGTAAATAGCTAAACTAAGTGCAATTTGAATAAATAGTATTTGATAAAAACTATGTAACTGCGACATGTTAATTATAGAGTGTGGATTTTGCTTTGGACATGCAAATGTTTTTACATGTTTTGTCGTCAACAATTTAGATATGTATTGGTAGAGTGTAAAATGCATGGCGTATTCTAAGGATCTAAAAAAAAATACACCATGACCGAAAGCAAAAGTTGAACAGTTGGCAACAAGTATCAAATAGCCTATGTGAGAGTTAAAAAAATATTATCTTTTAATGAAGTCCTTTTTTCCTTCTAATGTGTACAATCAAGGCAAACATTAATATGTTTTACAACTAAGAAGAATTCATCTTTTTTATATCCAAACCAAAATGAATAAATTACATATTTTTATCTATTTTCTTCAGAAAGTTTTTAATTGTATAATAAATTGAAAGCCATCATATGTCTTTTTGAATGCACCATTATCACTTCAGATAGTATAGAATATTTGACTTGGGACCTATGAATGTTTGACACCTGTAATTATACGTATTATTAGGCGTGTTACGAAAAAGTATATACTCGACGCTGAGGTTGACAAATTAAACTTTAAATACGGGGACTGCGTCAATACATTGATTATCGATTTAAACCTGTAATATTTAAATCATATAATATGCATGATGCTAAACACGTCTTGGTTCAATTAAAATATATTATTTTAGAACCTCTCAGTGTAACATATAATTTGATAATCGTTTTCTGATTTCATTGCCTATGATTATAGGACGGGAAAGATTATACGTATACGTAAGGAGGGTAGGGGTAAAGTAAATACAAGTATGCACTTCTACATTCATATTTTTGTTTTTTTGGAATTACAAATTTGCATAGTAAACCAGTTTATCAAAAAAATGTATTACAGATGGATTTTTTTTTTTTTTATTTTTTTTTTTTATTCGGCTCATGGTTGAGTTCGAATTGATGACGCGTTTAGGCACTTTGCAGGAATATGTGAAGGATTGGAAGTAACATTTTACATAAAAACATTATAATGAAAATTACAATTTAAACTTGTTTTAAAGACGCAGTTATAAGAAAATAAACAAAGAACATAAATGCCTTAAAAAAAAAAGACTTTCGGATTGTTTAAAAGACTAGTTTAATGGGTTAGACAATTTGAGATTTTCTCTGAAATTACAATGCGACAAGTTTTGAATCTTTGCATGATTATGTATAGGATGTCTTTTCCAAGGTTTTTTTCATTCTTTTAGGGGGGTCGAAAATGACAGGGTATGGACTCTTGGACTTTTTGTACGTTCACGTAAGGGCTCATGATGGTTTAACCTGATCCAACGGTAAGAGGAAAAGGCAAAAAAAAAAAAAATGACACACAACTAAAAAAAAACGATGGACAACTCCAAACTGAAACAATAGGCAAACGAGAAGTACGAACCTCGTAAACACTTCAAGTTGAAACTGGATAAAAAGATGTGTATAGTAGATTCTTAAAAAAAAGTCTAGGTTGGATGAAAAAATGAGGATTCTACCAGAGATCAAATTTACATATAATCGATTCTTTTTTTCTACACATTGCAAGTCTAATAAGGGCTTGTGAGATCGTAGAAGTGTCATCTTGGTCATATATACAATTTTGCCAAAATTTACGGAGTTTCAAATTCCGAAAAATCTGCAAAATATGTATCCCAAATAATCTGTCTTTCCAACTCAGCTCATATAGAAACAAAAAATATACACTTAAATTAACAGTTTGAAGTATAAATACATTAACAAGATAGCAGTTACATGCTTACTATGTTTGCCATTTTCCAAAGAACTGTTTACTATTCAGAGCAATGATGAGTGTTCATTGAGTACCCTTTATAAGAAGGTTTCAAGATGAAAAATTATAGTGTTATGCATAAAAAAGAATATGGTGTGATGTAAAAAGATGATTCGAAACCAAATTGTTCAGTTATAAAAGTAACATGTAGCTAATGATCATTAAATGCCTTAGAAGAACTATATCATTTTCACATTAAAAAAGGGCTAAGGACGGTGGTATAAAATGTGCTTTGTTTCTTTAGGCACTCGATATATATGATAGAGAGCAAATATAAACACTGAAGTTATTGTATATCAAGTCTAGTTCTAGTCTAATGATAGCGTCATATATCCATATCAAACAAAGTTTACGATTGGAATATATGAATTGTTATGTCTGTCTATATGTCCGTTGGGGTCTGAGTTGATATGAATGATATGTTTAATGATTGTAAAAAATATTCCAATAAATTTGTATATGAGTCTTCAGTTTAAACACATTTTCTAGCAAGGAATGCAATTGCTTAACATGTAAAAGTTTTATTTAAATGTGACATTACGTATACAATGGGTAATACAAAATCAGTGTATCACATTCATTATTAAACGGAGCTCGTATTGTTCAGTCTTTAGTTTTCTGTGTGCTGTTTTGTGGATTTGTTGTTAATTTTTGGTCGTATTTCGTTCTTTTTCACGGTGTTGTAGTGTTTTATTCTACTTGTGTGTTTCGGATGTCATTTGGTATATTCTGTTTCTTTTTTTTTTTAATATGTTTCACTTAGAGGATAACCAGTGTATATAAAGTGCGAATCCAGTTAGTTCATTTTCACTGTTATATGCGAGTATGTCTATTGTAGAATAATAGATTTGAATGTATGTTTTAACAGAATTTCATTAGAATATAACTTTTTAATGTATCATAACAGGATTAAAGTCCAAAAAAGTGTTATTTAAGCAGCAGAATCCATAAAATTGATTACTGAATGCGATTCATTTTAACTATAGATGCGATGAATTATCACTGTAAGTGCAATCATTTCTGATGTGGAATTTTTGGAAGTGCGATGAATTTTCATTGTCGTTTTATATGATTATTCGACAAACAAAAACTGAAAATAGTTTTTAAATGACTTTAATATTGATGATATTTACAATTTGAAATGCAAGCTAGTCGTAGATGCTTACTTGAATATACACGGGTATAACCACGTTCATATCATGAATATTCAAATATTGTTGAGGAGTTTGCTATTAGCTTGTCATGGATCCGAAAATTTACTGGAGCAGAACATCCATGAATATAACGTTTTTCTACGACGAATTTTCTTTGAAAAGTTTTATAACTCGCTTAAAAAAGCTTTGAACATTTGTCAAGCCGTGTCATACATATTTCTACCGTATTGATAGGCTTTTGCACAACGAACAGTACAAGAATGTACAACGAACGGTACTAAAGAAAGAAAACAAACTACAAAGAGAATGAATCGTACAGTGTCAAAATTCTGATGTCAGTTTTTTAAGTAAATGTCTTCAAATAAAATTAAAACAACGGGTTTCTCATTCGTATTATGTACTTTAACAACAACAAAGCACAAAATACACGGTCGCATTTAGTGAAAGAGCCAACCAATTATGCTCTATTTGTAGTTTAATCCAGTTTGAGTTACACATAGTGTTTGTTTCGCGATGTTTACAAATAATTCACAGACCTGTCTATTTAAAAAAGTCACATGGTGTTCATGTAATATGAATGATATACAATGCTGCCAGGAGCAGTAAACTTTATTTTCATAAACATTGAATACTTAACTGAACAGTTAGTCAATTAGTCGTTGGTGTAAATATAAAAACGGTATATCTACCAACATTGCTTCGCGATGTAGCGATTAACGTCCGGAATCAACTGTACGGCTGTTATACCCCTTGGTATAGAACCATTTAAACAAGTAAAAATAAACTGTTTTCAATATTTCTTTTTATTCTCACAATTGCGTATTGGCTTATTTGTAACACCGACTAATAAGAAATTCAAGCATATTTAAGGTGACTCGACTGTTGCTCGAACTTTCTTTACTGTATAAGATTTATACACATTGGCATGATAAATATCAATTATCCAGTCATCCAAGCGTCAATTGTTTGTGCAAGATGAAAACGTTTCCACTCATTCAATCGTGAAATGAAGGCAACATTTACACAATCAAGGACAACCACACTTTTAACTACAAGCATTAGGCTGATAGCTCTAATGACGTTTAATTTATTAGTATGCGATGTAGATTTAGACTGAAACAGAAACTTTGCTTTTCCGGTGACGTGGATTGGCTTAACTGTCCAAGATATATGTATTTAATGATGACGTGTCATAGGAAAGAATAAATTTTATCCTACATATAGATCAGGACAAATTATTTGAGAAAATAGAATTGACTATATTAGCAATAAATACCATGTTTAAGGAATTTATTGATATATTACCTCAGACTTTCACTCACTAAGTATGCATATATAATCAATCCTTCTGACTTCATAAATTTTGTTAGAGAGTCGGCTGAATTAAGACTTTATATAATGAAAATTAATCAATTTCCTTCTGTGAAAATGCATCGCATATACAATAGAAATGAATCGCCCTACAGTAAAAATGAAAGTCTAGTATCATTATTCGACAGTAAACATGAATCGCATAACGAAAACCGCATAGTGGAATTTGATTCAATATCAACAAGCTGAATAACAAAACCTGTTTTAAGTTAAACAACATTAATAATTATGTTGAAAGGTACATTTTTCTGCAAATGAAACTTAACTGCTACTTTTAAATCTATTGCACGCTCTGTTCGTGAACTATTCTTAATATTTATCTATTTGTGTATCAGTTTTGCATCTGGATGGCTGTAGGCGCGATGACAACCCGTCCGCATCTCATACCTATATCATGAATTTAGAAAAACAGTACACATTATATATTATTTCTTATTTTATTCAAAAATCTTGAATTTGTCGTCTGTTTATTTATCATTCTTCATCAGAAATTCATCACGGATACAGTAAAAATGACATTTTAGTATTCGCACATTACATACACTGATAACGTTTTCCTGTCATTTGCATTAGTATCACTGATGACTTGTTAATAGCCCTTCTCTTCCATGCCAATTTTGTAAATGTGTTCAATAGTTAAACAGATAGGTTTATAATTTGCTAGATATATTATGAATCGCAACTTCTTAGAATGAAATACGAATAGTCAGGTCACAGAAATATCATTCACATAATGCAAGCTGTGCATGTACCGATTTTGTGTCATAGATGAATACCCCATTTTTGGTTTGGTAAGCTTTTCAACGTTTGTATAAGATTTTGGATTTATATTGTTCGAAACCGAAAAACAACTCGGTGGTCACCAAGCAGCGTCCGCGCATTGAGTGCGAGAGGTCGTCTGTTTAATTCACGGCCGGTTTAAACCAAATTTAACCAATTTCAACAAGGCTGTTTTAATACTCATCATCTCGTTTTCATTTCGTTCAGTGTTGATTACAAAGTACATGGAAAAGAATGTAATGAACAATTTTGGTTAGAAAGGCACAAACATTTGAAAAACCTAGCATAAAAACACAGCTTTAAGTAAAGGCTACTTATTATTGCTCACAGGTTGTGTTGGTCTGATTTTCTCTTACGGAATTTCGAAACTTGTATTATCAGGTGTGCCAGAATCCCTGACCAGGCATGACAAGCATATCATATTTTCTTGTAAGCATTTTGTATAAAACTGCCTTTCTTGAACATATGTCTTATACATCCTCGGCTTTCAAATATTCGGCTTTAAGCGTTACTGATGGAGGTGGGTCCGGAAAAGCGCTTCGGACGCATGAAATTATTTAACGTGTTGTTCTGATTATTTTGTTAACGACCCGTAGACCTCCAGCAATGATCTGACATTCTTCAGTTTTGAGATTGAAATTGACTCCAAGGCAATCATTTATAAATAAATATTTAGATGCACAAGGGGTCATTCTGTTGCGTTTCGTTATGGTAGATAGTAAGGTCATATAACCATACGTTCCTAGTTCACCACAGTAAAAGCTATTACACTTAGCTGAAAAGACAAGTCGGCTAATTTATTAGGAACTTTTCAAGTTTATGTTCTTTTTGAACATATATTATATATATTTATGGGGTGGGTGTTTTAAACGTCTAGGTAAAATCCAATTGTCATTCTAAAAAAAGTATCAGCCAAAGGTCTGAAAAACAGAGTCTTTAGGGTTTTCGTAAGAGGGAACGCCATCAATTTAAGTCTCGATAGCAAAACGTAGTGGTAAATAAATATTAACACATAAGTAAATAAACTCACCGCAGCTACTAGGCAATAAACACAGTGTGTTTTACTATATCATCCTTTTTGGTATGAACACAGTAAAGAAAGTATAACAAAAAGACCGAACTCCTAGGCAAATTCAAAAAGGGGAAGACCATACAAACTGACAAAACCAAACGCTATCAATCAACGGAATAAGTGAAAAATAACTCCCATATTCCTGACATGGTACAAGTATTTTCCGAAAAAATGGTGCGTTAAACCTGGCTTTACAGCTAGCTAAGCCTCCCACTTGTATAACAGTTGTTTATAGTTCCGTTATATTTTCAAAATTGGGTGAGCAACCCAAACAGACATAATAGGGTAATGTGACAATAATTTGGATCCAGTAGCCAAAACGGTGTAAACATACATCACAGACATACAACACAACTGACTAAAAATAATCATTATCTATACAAAAATCTAGTAAATCTATATTGAATGTCTATGCTACATTTGATATGCTTAATAATAAGCTTAATTTGAAAAGGTAATCTTTGCTTCCAGTCATTCGATTTTGTTATACCTTCTGAACTTGATTTGTACCTGCAATCGGGATTGACAAGACCGCAGTCAATTGGTGTAACTCATTTATAAAAAAAGAAATGGAATATGGTCTTTTATACTTACGAATAGCAACCTATAATTTGATAAGTATAAAGATATATATCACATATAATTTCTGCCAATACAAAATGTACTTCAAACGTGAAACATTAAATAATGTATGTGTCTTCATGCCCATTAGCTACGATTTAGACAAAAGATTAAAATAGATTTTTTTTTGGTTTCAAACATTTATAACAGCGGAATTTTGATGAGAAAAATATTTAACTATTAGCAGACAGTTTTGTTTAACTTTGTCAAAATATGCTCAAATACTTCGCTGCTGTATTATTGGATTGCAAATCAATCATGCAACCTCATTTGTATTCATATCAATGCGACCTTCAATATGATCTTTGGCCAGATGTGGTTTACTCGTGTGCTTAGCATGTTCAGTTATTAAAATTAAAGAATGTCAACATTAAAAATTAAACAAAGGAGCCATCGGAAAAAACCATTTCGTTGACTGATTCAGCACACAACATAATCATTCTAATACAGGTAAACTAATTATTTACAGACTTTTTTTCAAAAATCATAACATAAAATCAAACAGACATAGAAAAATCTTCATTATACGATTGTACGTGCTTGTCTCCGTATCTTTTTTGCTTCGCATCAAGGTAGTTAGTTTCATACTATATTGACGTCATCTTGAAATTTGACGTTACACATGTAGGTTCTCATTGGTTACCTGATGATGAGGGAAAGATTCTATTGGCTAGAAAGAGATATAGAATTGGGAACATGTTCTGGACAGGACAAGGTATTAAATACGGAAAACATGGGTATTCAACTTGTTCAAGATCCGATCCGATACCCGATCAATGAATAATGTTGCTTTTACTGGTTTAGCTTGCTTATGCAACGTCGTGTCAAATTAAGATTGATAAATAGGAGGAAGAGCAAATATGAACAAGTTTCTGAGTGATCATCTGACTATATATGCACATACAACAACACTTAAAAACATTATTACTGCCAATGATCTTCACAAATAATTTGTCAGAATGCATATGTTTGCCATATTATCAAACCAAATTATATATAAAAAAAACAGCTACGCAAACAGCACATGATACCCCGAATTGTGGATTTGAATTGTCGTGAGAATGATCTGGAATATTAAGGAAGCATCTAATAACAAGTAAGAAAAATTCTGGGACTATTAAATGTCACTATATTATGTCCCAGGTAAAATGGCTGTGTAGGAAGACATGAATGAAATATATCCATATGAAAATAAATCTTGCATATAAAGATTCCAAAGCTAGTCTAGATTCACCAATACCAAAAAAGGTGTAATATATATTAAATTGTCCAAGCACACTAGATCTAAAGCATGACATATAGACTATTACCTTTCATTAATTTCCTATAATTGTGGAATGACAAATCATAGGTTTTCAAAATCAAACAGTATCTCTAGAATGACGCCACCAAAGAATTTAACAATTAAGAGGAAGTTTCCTTCTATCGATCGTGATGTTCCGTTTACATTTTGTGGGAATTGGTTAAAGCAAATTTTAGTTATTGTGGGAAGTGTTCATGGACAAACTAAAGTTCCCATCTAAGACGGGCTTTTAATACCATACTTATGAGTATCTGCACAAAGGAGATAAATAACACCTTTCCCATACTTAAACAATCACATTGACCACATCTTAATACTTAAAAGTATGATACAGCGAAGCACTCCAAAGCTTTTTAGAAAGATAAAACTTGTTTATATTTATATTGGGTCACATGATCATTGGCATTCTTCGGAGGTCGTCTCGATGGTTAACTAGATGGTGTCTTGTCTCAAATACACACGAAATGCTGATACACAATAACGAATATCATGGATTGTTAAGTTTTTCCATTTTACTTATTTGCGTCAATCGATGAACATGAATTTGACACCTCACGCTCCTTCAAGCATGTCTTGGCATGATGAATTCTTTTCATTCTGTCTTTCTTATTCTTCTTCTAATTAATCAGTGTGGTTATAATACATACACTGACACCAATATGTATCATAACTCTTACATCATTTTATCATAATGTATTGGGGGCCTAGGTGGCCGAGTGGTCTAAGTAGTTACTACTGTTATCACTAGCCAGTCAACACTGAGGTTGTGAGCTCGAATCCCGCTCGTGCGGGTGCACTCGACTCAATCTTAATTGGCCAGGATTGTCAGTTTTCCTATTGAAGGTCGGTGGTTTTCTCCGGGCACTCCGGCTTCCTCCACCAATAAAAACTTGCCGCCACGAAATAGCCCAAAAGCGGTGCTTAAAAGTGGCGTTAAAACACCAAAATCAAATAAAATCATAATGTATTGTGAACCTATTATATCAAATCAAAATTTTATCATTAATTATCACAAACAAAATGCTTCACAATCCACATTAATGTGTTAGTATACAGTTATTTCCTTTTGTATTGTTTTTGTTTAATCTAATCACAAAAATAGAAGAAAAAAGTAAAATAACAAAAATACCGAACTCCAAGGAAAATTCAAAACGGAAACCCTTTATCAAATGGCAAAACCAAAAGCTCAAACACATCAAACGAATGGAAAACAACTGTAATGTTTCTGACTTGGTACGCGCAAAAACGTCTTTTGAACAGAAGTTCTATACTATTTTTAGAATTACGAATAAAACCACAACTGTAGTGAAATGTAACTCTGAAGCT
This sequence comes from Mytilus coruscus, assembly GCA_017311375.1. NCBI lineage: Eukaryota > Metazoa > Mollusca > Bivalvia > Mytilida > Mytilidae > Mytilus > Mytilus coruscus. The sequence continues at coordinate 53,367,030 of CM029598.1, forward strand.
TACTTTATCTTTTAGTATACATGTATTCTAAATGTACGATACCATTTTTTTGTCGTCATCGACAATTAATATTACATGTCATAGATTTTCGGATATAAGTTTATATTCATTTTTCTTTCTTTATGTTCTTGTTGCAAAACTAAGAACACTCCCCTCCATTGGTAAAATAACATGATAGCATTAAACATGTGGAGTAATTTAATTTAGATACAAAATGTATATGGTGGTTTTAAATAACTTGTTTTTAAGGGTAAAACTCGGGTTAATTAGTTTAGGGGGACACTATTTTTTTAAGACAAAGATGACAATATTCTATAAATTTTTATTATTGCTTTGAATAATGATGAATAGCTAGTGTAAGCATGAATAATAAAGATAACGGTGAAAGTCGATGTCACTGCGACATTTTAATTTATTATTTGCAAATTAATTCGGTTTATGACTTCCGGTAGACAGAAATGACTTATTTTAGTCTCAAGTTGAAAACCCCGTCAAATATTATTTTATCGGAAAGTGATCTGCATCTATTTTTTTCTGTGATTTTAATATGTTTAACTATATAAAAATAAAAAAAATTGTGGTTTGATAGCCAATGAGACAACTTTCCACCAGAGGCCAAATGAAGTAAAGGTAATCCACTACAGGACACTGAACGCCAATTCTCTTTGGAAAGTTTTAGATAAATTCAATCCTTTTGATGTTCCTTTCAATTCGGTTGACAGTTTTTTCGACTCTTTACACTATACTTCCACATAATCATGCCACAACAGACGATTACTCATACGGTCGGTCTTTCATTTGATCAATCTTGACACCCCTCGGTGTGTTATGCGACAAGAAAAATCTTGAAATATGCATTATCTATAACGTCATAATATATATATGTGAAAATATTTAAACCAATTTAATGTGTATTTTCTCATGAGAAAAATAGCTATTATATATACTTATATGTTCATATGTCACCATCAACACTTGTACGTCCTATTTTAACTTCATGAACTATTTTGAGATAGAGAATGCCTAAATTTGTAATTATATTGCTCATTTATTAAGGAAATATCAAAATATTCGAATCATGCAGTCTTGGGTCAAAAGTGTTTCACCTATCGGAAATTCCCATTTATTTCATATTTAAACACTTTTTAAAACACTGTCAACAAGAGTGCACACGCTGAAATGTCTCGCCTTCTTTACTAATCATTGATATTATGTTGATAGTCCTAAATATAAAGCTTTATTACAACTGTCACATAAACTTAACATTAACCAAGAAAACAAAACATTGACAAATGAACCATGAAAATGAGGTCAAGGTCAGATGAACCATGCCAGGCAGGCATGTACAGCTAACAATTCTTCCATACAACAAATATAGTTGACCTATTGCTTATAGTTTAAGAAAACAGACCAAAACACAAAACTTAACACTGAGCAATGAACTGTGAAAATGAGGTCAAGGTCAAATAAAACCTGCGCGATTGACATATAGATAATAAAATATTTCCATCCACCAAATATAGTTGACTTATTGCATATATAGAAAATGAAAGGATATGGAGTAAATGTACATGGGACAAAATCGCACACAATACATAGAAAACATAGAAAATTATCAATGAACAGGGCTTTCATTCCTGTTCTTCATCTTGACAGTTGATGTAAGGTCTTCAACAATGAACGAATAGTATTAGAAAAAGACCAAAACTCAAAATCTTAACTTTGACCACTGAACCATGAAAATGAGGTCAAGGTCAAATGACACCTGCCAGCTAGACATGTATACCTTACAATCATTCCATACACCAAATATAGTAGACCTATTGCATACAGTATTAAGAAAACAGACCAAAACACAAAATTTTAACTATAACCCTGAACCATGAAAATGAGGTCAAGGTCAGATGACACCTGCCAGTTGGACATGTACACCTTACAGTCCTTCCATACACCGAATATACTTGACCTATTGCTTATAGTATCTGAGATATGGACTTGACCACCAAAACTTAACCTTGTTCACTGATCCATGAAATGAGGTCGAGGTCAAGTGAAAACTGTCTGACGGGTATGAGGACCTTGCAAGGTACGCACATACCAAATATAGTCATCCTACTACTTATAATAAGAGAGAATTTAACATTACAAAAAATGTTAACTTTTTCAAGTGTCACTGAACCATGAAAATGAGGTCAAAGACATTGGACATCTGACTGACGGAAACTTCGTAACATGAGGCATCCATATACAAGGTATGAAGCATCCAGGTCTTCCACCTTCTAAAATATAAAGCTTTTAAGAAGTTAGCTAACGCCGCCGCCGCCGCCGGATCACTATCCCTATGTCGAGCTTTCTGCGACAAAAATCGCAAGCTCGACAAAACTAATTTGAAGTCCGATTTTGATGAAGTTTTTGAAATATTTTTGGTATCTATGATGTGTTTATTTACAACCACTGGGTCAATGCCACTGCTAGTTTAGATTTTCACCAGCCCAGTAGTCAGCACTTCTGTGTTGATATGAATTATCATTGATATGGTCATAACTATAAATTAACTGTTTACAAAACTTTGAATTTTTGAAATACTAAGGCTTTTCTACCTCAGGGATAGATTACCTCAGCTGTGTTTGGCAAAACGTTTAGGAATTTCGGGTCCTCAATGTTCTTCAACTTCGAACCTTATTTGGCTTATTTTTAATCGAGCGTCACTGATGAGTCTTTTGTAGACGAAACGAGCGTCTGGCGTACAAAATTTCAATCCTGGTATCTATGATGATTGTATTTATGACATATTATTTATTACTGAGAAATCATTATTTGAATACAAATATTGAAATTAAGTGTATTTTTTTCTTTAAAGCCATATGAATTGTTCGTGCAGAAATTCATACATATACAGAAGTTCGACTACTTAGACCACTCGGCCACCGTGGCCCTCTGTAGTAACCACTAATTGATTATTGCAAACAGACCTTTTCGCTCCTTCTGAGTCCTTATCCAAAAACTTGAACTAAATGACAGTTGAACAGAGAAAAAAGACAATCATAAATATATCATACCTAAAGCAAGAAACTGCAGGCATTTCTGTATTTAATGATTGATTGTTTTTTTGTTGAACGCCACTTTCAGCACAATTGTGCTATTTTTGGTGGTCAGTTTTTTTGTTTTTTGTTTTTGTTTAGAAAACTTAAGTGTCCGGAGAGAACCACCGACCTTCGGTAGGAAAACTGACAATCCTAATCAATTAAGATTGGAGTCGAATGCACCCAAAACTTGCGGGATTCAAACTCACAACCTCAGTGTTGACAGGCTAGTAGTGATATAGTTGTTCGATATACGCTGTATTTAATTATTTGATTTTCTAGAAATAGCATTTGAAATAATAGGAATTTTGTACTTTTCTTGACGATAGTCAATAAAATCCTTCAATAAGTTGTAGTGCTAGCTCTGTAAAGTCGAATGTCACTTTTATACTTAGTTTTAACTGTCAATGATTCGAACTGTTGTTTACCTTTTCGCTTCTTGAAGATTTCATATCATCATATACGCTATTTGATTTTCCTTTTGTTTTTGTACTCTTGTAGTCAATATCCTTCGTAGTGCTTCTGTTCAGTCGTATCTTAGATTCTGACACACAACTTTGATTTAATTTTGATACTATCTTTGTTGTGTAGGTAAAAGAGCTATTGTTTAAAACATAAAATCAAACAGTTGTGAAGCTAATCCCGAAGGTGTATCTTTTGTTAAATCATTATTGTATGAGAGTATTTTTTCTCCATCTTCATAAGTACATCAACCCTATATTTTGGAAATACTAAGGACTTTTACACAGGAACAGATTACCTTAGCTGGATTTGGCAAAACTTTCAAAAGTTGGTTCCTCAATTCTATTCAACTACGTACTTTATTTGGCCTTTTCAACGTTTTTTTAATCGATCGTCACTGTTGAGCCTTTTGTAGACGAAACGCGCGTCTAGCGTACAAAATTTTAATCCTGGTATCTATCATGAGTTTATTTGATTCTTTCGTGTTTTGATCATATAGGTCTAACAAAAGAAAGAAATTGTCACTTTTTAAGTACATTTAAATGATAACATCCCCTTTGTACAGCATAATAATTATGGGGAAAACTTAAATGGTTTGAATCATATATAAATGGTGTCAGCGGAAGCACAATTTAAATATAACTTTGGGGAAAACACAAAAATTTTGTCATTTTCTGACACAGATATTTATTCTTTCTAAAGTGGTTTGCTGAAAGTATGGTAAATAGCTAGTGCAATTCGAATAAATGATATTCATGAAATAGGTTAAAATCGATGTAACTGCGACATTTAGATTATAATGTGCTGGTTTTTGTTTACTTTGGTATGAAAAAAGCTTTTACATGTTTTGTCGTCAAAAGTTTAAATATCATGTATTTGTAAAATGTGAAATTTGTGGCGTATTCTTATGTTTAAAAAAAAAGAAGACAAAAAAGGAGAGAAGATAACAACGTGATAATCAAAGATCGTGATTCAAGAAAAATTTAGACTAAACCATGACCGAAAGCAAAAGTTAAACAGTCAAGTAACAGTTGGCAACTAGTTTTCCAAAGCTTATGTGAGATTTTTAAACACAAATATTTGATATTTTTTAAATTGATTTTGTCCTTTTTGTCATCTCATGTCTACAATCAAATCAACCATTAATATGAAGAAAACTTATAAGAATTCATTTTTTTTATATCCAAACGAAAATACAATAAGTATATATAAATCCTATATTTTCATCTAGTTTCTTCAGAAATTTTGGAATTATATAATAATCTGAAAGACTTCATATGTCTTTATGAATGAACCATTTATTACTTCAAACAGTAAAAATATTTTACATGGGACTAAGGATTATTTGACAACTGTATTCGTAAGTATTATCATTACCACAAAAGTCAAATATAACAGCTCTATAACATTACCCTCATTCAAACAGTTCTTCTCACCTCTTTCAGCGAGATTAATAATTTGTGAGCAGTGTCAGTTTGAAGTATTAAAGGTATGATATTTTTATTGAACTTTAAGCATACTTATTGTAGCGATAAAGACAATTATAACAGCTCAAACAGCTGTAATACATTGCCATCTTTAAATCATAAATAGATTTGGGAGACAAACCAGTTCAAAATATGCTCTAATACCTCGCTGGTGTATTATTGGCTTGCAAATTAATTATTCAATCTATTTGTATCCATATTCATGCGACCTTCAATGTTATCCTTAGCGAGAGGTGGGTTACGCGAGTACTAAGCATGTTCAGTTATTAAAAAGAAAGAATGTCAACATTCAAAAATGAAACAAAGGAGCCACCGGGAAGAACCATTCCGTTGACTGATTCGGCACATAAAAAAAATCAGGTAAATGTTGATTTACAGACTTTTGTTTAAAAATAATGACATAAAATCAAGCAGACCTAGAACAAAATCTTCATTATACGATTACACGTGCTTGTATATTTATTTATATTTATATCGGTTCATATGACCATCGTAATTCTTCGAAGGTCATCTCCATGGTTAACTAGATGATGTCTTGTCTCAAATGCACACGAAATGCTGATACACAATGAAGGTTTCATGCATAGTTGCGTTTCTATTTGCATTATTGTAATTTGGATATACGTATTTGTATGTTATAAATCAAATAGGAGAATTTGAATCAAACATGAATTTGACAGCTAATATCCCTTTGAGCATGTCTTGGCATGCATAATTTGTTTTCTTTCTTACTTTTTTTTTCTTCGTCTAAGTTAACCACTTTGGTTATAATAAATACACTGATACCAATATTTATCATAACTCTTACACCATTTTATTATAATGTATTGTGAACCAATCATATAAAATCAAAACTTTAAATTTACAAAAATGTTCCAAGATCCACATTCGATCAGATCCTCATGCAATTATGATCCCTACGCCATGTATATGAATTGGTGATGTGTCCGTCCAATCCATGACAATTCCAGTTTCTGCCATTACAGTTATCCTTCCTGATTCTCCCCAATTGACGACAAACGTCTTATTTTGTGAGCAGCTTTAAATGTCAGGTGCATCAAACTTATGATCTTCCCATTCCTTAAAACCGTTTCGAAGTATACGTAGGAATATTACTGTACTAGAACCTCCCCCAATACATGTTCATAACAGTCAGGGGAGTACAGATTGATTGCAGCAGAAAGTAAAACAAATGCATCTGAACATGCTTTCATGTGGAATTTAATTGAAAAAGTAAAATCACAAAATACTGAACTCCGAGGAAAATTCAAAAGGAAAGTCCTCAATCAAATGGCAAAATCAAAAGTTCAAACACATCAAATGAATGGATAACAACTGTCATATTCCTGACTTGGTACAGGTGGTAGGAAATTCCTGGAAAGTTGACAAACTGGTGTAATAATTGGTAAAATTTGTACTTTGCACAATAATGTATCCACTGTTTTCAGTTTTAACCCATATTTGATCCAAACGATTACCTGCAGTTATGAAATAACGTAACGTCAAATCTTTCTTTCGTTATTTAAGTCTTATACTAGTGCTATATATATAAAAAAGGATGACCAGTTAGTAATACGACCTTCCAATATTTGCGTTTGACATGTTTCCCATGCAAATATTGATAGGAAATGGGTTCATCGAAACCATAACAATCTTTGGGCAAAGTTGTAGTCAAATAAGCTTCAGTTTAGGATTTCGGCTTTAGAATGGTTTATTGTTTGGTTTAAAACTGAATTCGATTGACCAGTTTTCAAACAAATAAAAAAATGCTGATATTTGTTTGTTAAACAGTTTGAACCAAACAATGAGGTTTGATAAGTTTAGGAAACTGGTTCTAGTTTTCAAGAAACCAATGAAAACCAGTGTTGGTTTCGAACAAGTTAGGAACCAGTTTGGCAGGACAAATAGAAGGCTTAGCAACTCTACAAGAAACTATAACCAGTTAAGAGATTACAAATATGAAGAAGGCAGGAAAAGAGCCATTATTTGACCCCTGAAAATGCAAAATTAGTCAACTGAAACAAGCCTTTCAAGATTATGTTAATTTTATTGATAAATGAATAAGTTGCTTTAATATGGAAACGTTAACAGTAATCCATAAAGGTCACTTATAACTTACACTGTCACTATCACGTCAATATGTCAACAATTACGTATTTGACCTTAAATGGCCATATCACGCATAGTTCGTGGTCAAAATATATATGAGCAGGAGCTTTACCAAAAAGAAATTTTACGCACATTAAGATCTTTTGAGTAAAGCTCTTGCTCATATCTAAATGTTAATGATGTTATGAAGCTATTTTTAGGCAGTTTAGGTGATTTGCAGTAAATGCAATAAGTTTCAATATAAAAGACAAAATTCAGAAATATAAATACTGATGTCCGACAGAAATGTGTCTTATAAACATCTAAAGGTTGTTATTTGGTAGATTATACATGTAGTAAATATAGATAAGAAGATGTGGTATGAGTGCCAATGAGACAACTATCCATCCAAGTCACAAGGTTCAAAAAGTAAACAATTATAGGTCAAAGTACGGACTTCAACACGGAGAGCCTTGGCTCACACCGAACAGTAAGCTATAAAGGGCCCAAAATGACTAGTGTAAAACAATTCAGACAGGAAAACCAACGGTCTAATCTATATAAAACGAGAAACACTTATGAACCACACCAACAAACGACAACCACTGAACAACAGGCTCCTGACTTAGGTAGCAATACACAGGAAAAAATCTTACAATTGACACTCATAATTTTTAACCACCCTCTTTTCCTTCCTATCTAATAAATAAGGCTTACTATTTGTGTTATGCATGTGTATATTTCTGGAAAGAGCATCTTCCATTGATTTCATTTTAATAGTTAAAAGGTGAAATATAATCGCTTTTGGTGTAACCATAGTAACAATCTGCATTCATTTGATACAAAATATTGCAAAAAGGGGTGAACATGACACAAAAGTCTCAAAATTTGGTCCAAAGGAAAATTTCAATCAATTAGAGTGATACCTTTCCTGAAACCATAGACCTATATCTATCAAGAGGTCAAAAAAATCATATGCATTTCTGCTTGTTTTCCATAAAATTGAATTGAAAAGATCGAGCAACAAATCTTTGTTGAAAAACACTACAATCATTTCTAGATCTAGGGCGGTGCGGATAGGAAAATACGGACTGTCAAACAGAAAATGGCCTATAAAACATGCTTAAAACAATCTAAATGATCATATAAACCCACTTGGAAGGCTATATTATTCTTCAACTATCTAAAATCAATTTTATTGTACAAAAACTTTCATATTTAAAAATTCACCATGGCCATAATGCGAAACTAATCTTCTAACTGTGTATTGCTACCTTAGGACAGGTGCATAAAATGCAGCGTTTTAAAACGTTTTAACAGGCGCCAACCTTCACCCTAACCTGAAACAGTGATATAACATTACAACATAAAAGGCACACAATGAAATATTAATTGAAATGGCTTTACTCGATCAAAAGACATATTCACAAAAACAAGTAAATATACACTGAACGAATAAGTTTGATCTATGACACAATATAAATAAAAAAGATGTATCAAGTGTCAAAAAGACAACTTGAATACTATTTGATTTTCGTATTCAAGGGTGAATAGTTGGCCTTATCATACCATCTCCTTTCCCTTTGGTTTCAGATACATGAGAGTTAATCTTCCGGATACTGTCCAGTTGAGTTCAAACGATTTGTGCAGTTTAATAAACTAGGTGTATTTAAATCAAAACAATAGAGTAACTGGCCATAAACATTAGTACATTCCAGTGAATTTTCGGATAGGCCGTACTTTGACCCATAATTGTTTACTTTTTACACATTGTGACTTGGATGGAGAGTTGTCTCATTGGCACCCATACTACATCTTCTTATTTCTATTATAAACTTCATAAAATTGACAAAAACTAAGTTTAAGTTGGTTGTTTAATGTGTTTTGTACCAATCTGTTGCGTTAAGCCATTTCCAACTGATTTTTACAGTTTGTTCTTATGTTGTGCTGTAACACCACTGTGCCAGGGTAATAGAGTGTTGAGCGCTCACAAACATGTTGACTTTTGTAAATTTTGACTTGGATGGAGAGTTGTCTCACCCTATTCTTTATGTGCATGTCCTAAGTCAGGAGCCTTTAATGATTATCTTTGTTTACTGTCTGTCATATTTGGTTTTGTTAATTGTTTTATAATAAATCCGGCCTTTTTCTCGTTTGAACTGTTTTACATTTTGTGATGTCGGAGCCTTTTATAGATGATTATACGGTATGGATTTAGCTCATCATTGAAAGCCGTGCGATGACCTACAGTTGCTTGCATACACGTTATTCGGCAATCATACAACATCTCCTTATTTTTATACTAAGGGAAATAACTCCTATAAGGAGTCATATATATAAAAATAAGAAGATGTGGTATGATTGCCAATGAGACAACTCTCCACCTGGGATCTTATGACGTAGAAGTTAACAACCATAGGTCACCGTATGTCCTCCAGCTATGAGTACAATTCATTCCGCATAGTAAGCTATAAAAAACCACAAAATGACAAATGTAAAACAATTCAAACGAGAAAAACAAACGGCATGATTTATCTACAAAACAATGAACGAAAAGCAAATCCGATATACAGCAACAAACGACAACCACTGGATTACAGACTCCTGACTTGGGACAGGCACATACAGAATGTGGCGGGGTTAAACATGTTTGATGGCTTCAAACCCTCCCCCTAACCTGGAACAGTGGTATAACAGTACAACATCAGAACAAACTATAAAAATCAGTTGAAAAGGGTTTAACTTATTAGATCGATACAAAGCACATAAAAAACTTAACATAAACAAAAAGGACACTAAGTACAGATTCTGAGAGTACTCACAGTTACTGAAAGCCAATAACAACTAATAAAAATATCATGTATCTAAGACTAAAATATCAATCAGTACACCTCCAACATCACATAGTCATTTAGGTCGATACTAGAAGTATGTAGATATATATATATATAATTTTGGCATCTTAACATTTTTACCCCTGCTAGATTTTCCCTTCTATTTGGGTTTCCAAAATATAAGACAGTTAATGCAGTATATTCCAATATTCCTTAATTAGCAATGTCGCCAATGTTGAGTGATTAGAGGAAACAGACTTCCTACAAAATACACTAAGAATCTATCAGCCGTCAATAATGTTAAGTAAAAATTGGTCCACTGTATACATTAGAGAAGATTGTTGAATTTTTTTACAAAAACGGACAACGGATGTGATGGCAATAGTTCACATGGCCAATAAAGGGGCCGGGAGGGGGTCTAATGAATGAATTAAGTAGGATTTGTGTCACCATTATACTTCCTTGAATATTGCCATGGCAATGATTTTAAATCTGAATAACTATTGTTTCAAAATATACTTATTTAAGAATTGAATGTTCCTTATTGTAATTTCATTGAGTTGTAAAAGTATTGACCGAAGCACATTATGTATGAAGCGAGGAACCCTACAAAATAACAAAAAGCACTCAGTTCTTATAATTACACTGTTATAACACGAGATGAAATTACGAGTTAAATTAAGCCTTTCGTTCAGTTTCTATGCATTGTTTAACGTTGTCACGGAAAATAATAGATGTTGCATTTTATACGGAAATAAAATATAACTTTGAGAATGCCTCGCGCGGCCAATCAAAATTACGGAGCCGGATAGAACTTCTATGTAATGTAATTATTTTTAAATGTATGAACGAAATGTAGAAATTAATATTTGAGAAAAATGGTATAATGAAGGAATTCCTAGTATGATCGCATTCTTACCAAGTCAAACCGTAGTGACAACTGCAAAAATGTCGCAGTTATTATCATCTTTACTTCCAAAGTCTTAAACCTCAAAGTTCAAAGCCAGCAGAAAATTTCGAATGAAAATAAAAAGCCGCAGAATATAACGTCAAATAGTAGAATTATGGTTGAAAAATGACAAAGGATTTACTGCCCATAAATTCCAGTATACAGTGTTCATTAAGAATAATTAATTACTAGCAACAACAAAAACAACAGGACTGTCAACTTGCCTGAGGAACTTTTTATAATACAAACAAATTATTTTTAAAAGCTTGAGATTTTTATCTAAATTAATACTTGGACAAAATTACTCCGCAGAGTTAGTACAATGTTACGGGTATTAGAGAATCGAAGCACATTCTCAGGAGAATCAGAGAAAAAATTATGCCTGTCAGCCTCTTTTATAAATATTAACTTAAATGAAGTGTATAGATAAAAATTTTTGTTTCGTCATCTATATGATACAATCGGTCAAAGTATTTTCTTATGAATTTGCTGTAATGGTTGTTCATGATAATAAAATTTCATAATGACATTACATGACTGTATGCTTCATAAGAATCCGTACATTTGATTGGCTGACAATAATCGCGGGGCATTCCAAAATAAAAATTCATTTCTCAATGAAATGGAACATTTATAACTGGATGTGCGTCCCATGACAAGTTAACATCACAACTATGCATAGAAATACGAACGAAAACTTCATATAACTCGTTGCAGAATATAAATGTAGTTCCCCATTTTCATTCTTAATTTTATTATAAGATTTGAATGTTTTGTTCTAATTTTATGAGGTTGTAAGAGCGTTGATCACGCGTACAATTTTAGTATGAAGAGCTTATTTGGTGTCAATAATGGTTGATAACTGTGTTGCTATACTTTAGTTCCTGAAAGATCGATTTGTTGATCCGGTAGTAGCACACTTTGTAGTCGACTTTGAAATTGATACGTGATATGTGAGGTATGTCAGTGAGCCAGCAACCCATCGACAAACTAACCAGACGACATCTAGAGGGTAACATAAAGTCTTCAACATAAGATATAGGTCTATCTATTAAATATTAGATCATATTAGGCTCTAAATTGTGTCAGCTATTCAAAATTATTTGTAAATTTGACAATATCATCAAAGATACCAAAGAGTTATACACTGAAACATATGCAGTCATATATCTAAATACATATTGTTACAATTTGAACACGTAAACTTTTCTCATCACTTGGCGTCCGTCGTCGACCGTTAACTTTTACAAAAATCCTCTCCGAAACTACTAGGCTAAATTTAGCCAAACTTGGCCATAATCATCATTGGGGTATCTACTTTAAAATATGTGTCTGATGACCCCACCAGCCAACCAACATGGCAGACATGGCTAAAAATAGAACAAAGGGGTAAAATGCAAGTTTTGTCTATTATCTTGAAAACCGTTCTAAATAGAGAAAATATGTTAGGGCAAACATGTTCAGAATATTGAGATCTACCTTCTATTGTATATTCAAATCAAAACTGTTTTTTGGCTTCTAATAGCAGTTATTGCCCTTAATTGACGACTTTTACTTAAAAAAAATCATTTTTGCCGATTATCTTGTAAACTATAATAGATAGAGAGAAACTTTAGCGACAATACTGATCAGCAAAAGAATATTACAAATAAGTCAACATAGTCGAAATCGACAAATGACTCCATATTGAAATTATTGCCCTTTAATGACGATTTTTACCATTTTTTGGCATATTTGCCTAATGTCTTAATTATGACAGTACATGACTGTATGCTTCATAAGAATCTGTACAGCCTGTGTATAACTATAATAGATAGATAGAAACTTAAATGAGCACATGCAAATGATCAGCAAGACAAGATCTACAACTAAGTTCACATGACCGAAATTCTCCAATGACTCCTTATTGGAGTTATTGCTCTTTAATGAATATGTTTACCCATTTTTAGTGGTTTTGCCTATTATCTTAAAAACTATAATAGATAGATAGACACTTTAAATTGCAACAATAATCAGCAAATTAAGATCTTCAAATAAGTTAACTGAAATTATCAGTCGACTACTAATTCGAGTTCTTGCTTTTTTAATTAAAATTTTTACCAAATTTGGCGATTTTGCATATTATCTATAAAATTATGTAGATATATAGACACTTTCAAGACAATATCCACAAATAAGTCAAATTTTGCTGAAATCGCGAGAAGACTCTTTATAGGAGTGATTGCAAAAACTAAGGAAGATAGTGAGAAACTGTAAACAAAAACAAAAATGATCAGCAATACTAGATCAACAAAAAAGAGATTTCAGCCATGAATTCTATTCTAGTCCACAATGTTGAGAGTGTCCATTGTTGAAGATGCACATAGACCAAGGTGAGTGACACGTGCTCTTGAGAGCCTCTAGTTTAATTTTCGTATTGGCACAATAGGCTCAACACAGTAGCAAAACATGGCTGGATGGTTGGATGTCAACAGATTTGTACATCTTACAAATCATTTCAAACTCCAAATAAAGTTAACTTATTGCTTATAGTACCTGAGAAACAGACATAACCAACTAAACTTTGACCAATGAATCATGAAAACATAATGCTGACTTTTGAACCATGATAATGAGGTCAAGGTCAGATAAACGCTGCCTGACAGAAATGTACACCTTGCAATCGTTCCATACACCAAATTTATTTAACCTTTTTGCTTATTGCATCAGAGAAACAGAACTAACAAAGAAAACTTAAATGTTGACCAATGAACCATGAACATGGGGTCAAGGTCAGATGAACTCTGCCAGACACAAATGTACAACTTGCAATCATTCCAAACACCACATATAGTTAATAAATTGCTTACAGTATCTGAGAAATGTACTGAACCATGAAAACATAACGCTGACTTTTGAATCATGAAAATGAGATCAGGTCAGATGAAGCTGCCAGACAGATCTCGACATATACACCTTGCAATCATTCTATACACCAAAATATATTTAACATATTGCTTATAGTATCTGAGTAGCGGACTTAGCCATGAAAACACAACATTGATCAATTAACCACGAAATTGAGGTCAAGGTTGGGACCCTGCCAACAGATTTGTAAACCTTACAAATCATTTCAAACACCAAATATAGTTCACCAATTGCTTAAATAGTATCTGAGAAAGACCAATCAATGAAAACTAAACTTTGACCAATGAACCATCAAATTGGATTAAATCAAGGTCATACGAACTCTGCCAGACAGACATGTACACCTTGCAATCATTCCTAATTAGATATAGGAAGATGTGGTGTGAGTGACAATGAGACAACTCTCCATCCAAATAACAATTTATAAAAGTAAACCATTATAGGTCAATGTACGGCCTTCAACACGGAGCCTTGGCTCACACCGAACAACAAGCTATAAAAGGCCCCATAATTACTAGTGTAAAACCATTCAAACGGGAAAACCAACGGTCTAGTCTATATAAAAACGAGAAACGAGAAACACGTATAAATTACATAAACAAACGACAACTACTGTACATCAGATTCCTGACTTTGCAGCGGGATTAAACGTTTTAATGGTACCAAACCTTCTCCCTTTTTCTGAAACAATAGTATAACATCACAACATAGAAAACACATGATAAAATGTCAATTGAAAGGCTTAACTCAATCAAATAAACTGTTATCACAGAGATATGTCTCGCCTTTTTGTAATTTTGATAATGCAAATGTTAAAATTAAAATAGCAATACTTTAACATGTAAGTTATGCAAATATTCAAAGTCGATGAACCATGACTGAATGTACATGGCTAAACAACCCCATGGAATAAGATGTGCCAATGCTAATACAACTGCATACCAAATACCATTGACTTATTATAAGTCGTTCCCTTTAAACAAACTTAAACACAAACATTACCTTAAAAACGATGTCAAAGTCAATGAACCATGATCAGGGGTGGGGCTATATAATCTCCATGGAAACGATACTTGCAAATGCCAATAAATTTGCATACCAAATATCACTGACTTAACATTAGCAGTTCATCTTAAACTGATCTAATCACAAACTAATACATGTAAACTAAGCAAAAGTTTCAAAGTAAATAGACCATGACTAAGGGGCGGGGCCAAATATTCTCCATGGAAATGAGATGTGCTAATGCTTATACAACTGAACACCAATTAACATTGGCCTACCACTAATGGTTCCCCTTGAACTGACCTAATCACAAACAAATACATGTAAACTAAGCAAAAGTTTCAAAGTCAATAGACCATGACTAAGGGGCGGAGCCAAATAATCTCCATGGAAATGAGATATGCCAATGCTTATACAACTGCATACCAAATATCATTGACCTACCACTAGTGGTTCCCCATAAATTGACCTTATCACAAACTAATACATGTAAACTATGAAAGTTTCAAAGTCAATAGACCTTGACTGAGGGGGCGGGGCCAAATAATCTCTATGGTAATGAGATGTGCCAATGCTAATACAACTGCATACCAAATATCATTGACCTACCACTAGTGGTTCACCATGAACTAGACCTAATCACAAACTAATACATTGTTGACGCCGCTGCCGCCGACGCCGGAAACAGCATACCTATGTCTCGCTTTTTGACTCCGTCAAGGCGAGACAAAACGTAAATTAACACACTGTGAACGAATAGGATTAAACGTTTTAATGGTACCAAACCTTCTCCCTTTTTCTGAAACAATAGTATAACATCACAACATAGAAAACACACGATAAAATATCAATTGGAAGGCTTAACTCAATCAAACTAGAGGCTCTAAAGAGCCTGTGTTGCTCACCTGTATTTTCTGATGCTTTGGAAATCATGTAAAATAAGGTTAAGATCATAATGTATAGTATTATATCTAAGATAATAGCAAATAACAGCAAAATTTCCGTAAAATTACTAACTCAGGAAAGCAACCTAACAACTGGTTGTCGGAATTGTCTGAAAATTTCAGGGCAGATATATCTTAATCTATGAAACATTTTGCCACCGTCAGATTTGGTCTAAATGCTTCAGTTTCAGAGATATAAACCAAAACTGCATTTTACCCTATGTACTATTTTTAGCCATGTCTACCATCATGGTTCACGGGCAGGGTCATCGAAAACATTTTTAAACTAGATACTCTTATGATGATTGTGGACAAGTTTCGTTACATTTGTCTTAGTAGTTTCAGAGGAGAAGGTTTTGTAAAAGATTACAAAATTTAAGAAAAATTGGTAAAATTGACTATAAAGGGCAATAACTCCTTAAGGGTCAACTGACCATTTTGGTCATGTTGACTTATTTATAGATCTTACTTTGCTGAACATTATAGCTGTTTACAGTTTATCTCTATCTATAATAATATTCAAGATATAAACAAAACGGCAAAATTTCCTTAAAATTACCAATTAAGGGGTAGCAACCCAACAACCGGTTGTCCGATTCATCTGAAAATTTCAAGGCAGATAGATCTTGACTTGATAAACAATTTTAACCGATGACAGATTTGCTCTAATTGCTTTGGTTTCAGAGTTATAAGCCAAAATCTACATTTTACCCCTATGTTCTATTTTTAGCCATGGTGGCCATCTTGGTTCGCTGACCGGGTCACCGGACACATTTTAAACTAGATACCCAAATGATGACTGTGGCCAAGTTTGGTTAAATTTGGTCCAGTTGTTTCAGAGGAGAAGATTTTTGTAAAAGATTACAAAATTTAAGAAAAATTGGTAAAATTGACTATAAAGGGCAATAACTCCTTAAGGGTCAACTGACCATTTTGGTCATGTTGACTTATTTGTAGATCTTACTTTGCTGAACACTATTGCTGTTTACAGTTTATCTCTATCTATAATAATATTCAAGATAATAACCAAAAACGGGAAAATTTCCTTAAAATTACCAATTAAGGGTAGCAACCCAACAACCGGTTGTACGATTCATCTGAAAATTTCAAGGCAGATAGATCTTGACTTGATAAACAATTTTAACCGAATGACAGATTTGCTCTAATTGCTTTGGTTTCAGAGTTATAAGCCAAAATCTACATTTTACCCTTATGTTCTTTTTTAGCCATGGCGGCCATATTGGTTCGCTGACCGGGTCACCGGACATATTTTTAAACTAGATACCCAAATGATGACTGTGGCCAAGTTTGGTTAAATTTGGTCCAGTTATTTCAGAGGAGATTTTGTAAAGATTACAAAATTTAAGAAAAATTGGTAAAATTGACTATAAAGGGCAATAACTCCTTAAGGGGTCAACTGACCATTTTGGTCATTTGACTTATTTGTAGATCTTACTTTGCTGAACATTATTGCTGTTTACAGTTTATCTCTATCTATAATAATATTCAAGATAATAACCAAAAACCGCAAAATTTCCTTAAAATTACCAATTCAGGGGTGGCAACCCAACAACCGGTTGTCCGATTCATCTGAAAATTTCAGGGCAGATAGATCTTGACTTGTTAATCAATTTTACCCCATGTCAGATTTGCTCTTAATGCTTTGGTTTCAGAGTTATAAGCAAAATCTACATTTTACCCTATGTTCTATTTTTAGCCATGGCGGCCATCTTGGTTGGTTGGCGGGGTCAACGGACACATTTTCAAAACTAGATACTCTCATAATGATTGTGACCAAGTATGGTTAAATTTGGCCCATTAGCTTCAGAGGAGAAGATTTTTTAAAGTTAACAGACGACGACGACGGACGACGACGGACGACGGACGCCAAGTGATGAGAAAGCTCACTTGGCCCTTTTGGGCCAGGTGAGCTAAAACGTAAATTAACACACTATGAACGAATAAATTCGACCTGTGATACCTGAAAGTAAATACATAGTTAATAAAATATTAGGGACAAACATTTAAGGCCAAAAGCAAACAAACAAGTCCAAACAAAGCCATGGCAAGACACCACCGCGAAATATTTAACCCTTAGAAAATAATCACTTTTGAAAAAACGGTTTTCATAATATATACAAGTAAATGAAAAATAACTTTGTCGTTTTAGGTATACTACTTCTGTCTATATAAAATCTTCCAATAATTAGGAATACCAAGAAAGGTCTGTCATATAAATACCTAATTTAACACTAGATACATAAGGGTGAATATCAACAATAAAACTTCCTGTACAGATTTAAGGAGAATAATCTTGATGTTCATACAAATGTAGTATGAAGAAGTGAAAATTAGTAGATATTCCAAATAATCAAAGCTGGTATACAGACAAGATCCATATTAATATAAAATAACAAAAAGTATTACAAATAGTATCAACAGGTCGAATTAACAAGAAAGTACGATTTGAGAGTACTGCAGTTACTAACACCACATATAGTTAACCATTTGCATATTGTATCTGAGAAACAGACTAAGACATAAAACATAATATTGATCAATGAACCATGAAAATAAGGTCAAGGTCAGATGAACCCTGTCAGACATGTACACCTTGCAATCATTCCATACACAAAATCTATTTTACCTATTGCTTAGAGTGTCTGAGAACCAGACTAAGCCATGAAAACATAATATTGATCAATGAACCATGAAAATAAGGTCAAGGTTAGATGAACCCTGCCAGACAGCCATGCACACCTTAAAAGCATTTAATTCATCAAATATAGTTGACCTTTTGCTTAAAGTATCTGAGAAACACACTAAAACACAAATTTTAAAATTGACCAATGAACCATGAAAATGAGTTCAAAGTCAGATGAAACCTGCCAGACAGACATGTACACCAAACATTCATTCCATACACAAGATATAGTTGATCTACTGCTTGTAGTATCTGAGATATGGACTTGACCACAACAACTTAATCTTGATCACTGATCTATGAAATGATGAAAAGGTCAGGTGAACCCTGTCTGGTGGACATGTAGGCCTTGCACCCATATACAAAATATAATTATCCTGTTATCCATAATAAGTGTAATTTTCCCATGACAAAAACCTACAGTTTTTTAAGCAGTGGCTGAACAATTAAAATGAGGTCATGGTCAATGGACATATGACAGACAGAAAATTTGTAACATAACGTATATGTATACAAGATATAAAGCATTCAGGTCTTCTACCCTCTGAAATATATACAATTTTATACAAAAAGTTAATGATGTTGCTCACCGCTGATTTAAGATAAATCCTACAGACAGCTTCATCTTCAGAACATATTCCCCACTAAAAATCATTACAAATAACGGTCTGATAGTAGGAAAAACATACACACTCACAACAGATCAGTGGTAGGTTTGAAGTATAATATAAAGAAATGCTGCAAACCAGGATTTTATTACATATATCAGTGTCATTGTTAAAGCAATGAAGGGCCATTACTCTTGAGTGGCAAAAGTGGAAATTGTCAATATTGAACATGACCTCAATTTTGCCATCAGTAACAAAATATGGCAAACACATTAGTTGAACAGTTCCTAACTTATCGCACAGAAACAACATAATGCCATTTTCCAACCAATCAAGTGCAATAACTCCTGAACGATAAAAGTGAAAATTATCAATATCAAAATTGACCTCAATTTTGTCATCAGAACTTAAAATACACTGATTGAAGAGTTCTCAAGTTATTGCTTGGAAACACCATTTTCCAATCAATGAAGGTAATTTCTCCTATTCAGGTAATTGTCAACTTCCAATTTGACCTCCAATTTGTTATCTCTTATAACATAAAAAGCATTGAAAAGCACGAGAAGAATGGTTCGCAAGTTAATGAACCATAACAATTAGAACCGACTCCCATTCAGCTGTATATCAATAACATGTGATTGATCGATTGGTTGTGGGCGTTTTAACGCCACTTTCAGCACTTTTGGCTATTTGGTGGCAGTCAGTTTTATTGGTGGAGGAAGACAGAGTGCCAGGAGAAAACCACAGACCTTCGTCAGGAAAACTGATAATCCTAGTCCACTACGATTGGAGTTGAACGCACCTGCCAAGTGCGAGGGGTCAAACTCACAACCTCAATGTTGACAGACTAGTGACAGAGTAGTTGAATTACTTTGACCACTCAGCCACTAAGGCCCCAATAACATAGGACATGTGGGACCGCAATATGCACCTTTATGCTCATCCACAAGTAATGTTCCTAAACTTTGTAAAGTCGAATATCCATCTAGATATTTAGGAAAGGTTGAGCCTTCAATGTACATAGACCGATGGACAGGGCAATTCTTATCTGCCCTAAACATCTTAACCTATGAATTGTACTTAGAGGTATTTCAGGGTGAATCACCCACATTCATCAATATTCACTGAGAAATACCCTACCAACTAAATCTACTTGAGTGTACTCTAATGGAACTGAATCACTGAATTTCCTTTAAAAAAATTATTGTTCACTGAAAAAACTTGACACTTGTCTTATCCAGACAAAATCCTTACTGAGTAACTCCCAAAAGGAATCTGTCTCCAAGTCAGGAGTATGAAGTTGTTATCCATTCTTTTGATGTGTTTGAGCATCTGATTTTGCCATTACCTTAGGGACTTTCCGTTTAGCATTTTCCTCAGAGTTCGGTATTTTTGTTATTTTACTTTCTCCTTCGCTTTTTTTTTAAACAAGAGGCTCTCATGAGCCTAATCGCTCACCTGTAATTTTTTGCTTAAATCTTTCATCAATGATTATTTTACTTTTCACTATATATTTATGAGTGGCTTAAAAATGCCATTTAAATGTTCTTTGTATCTGTCATATTTTCTTCAAAAGCAAAAAAAAAAAAAGCATTTTACCCCATATGTTCCATTTTAGCCATAGTGGCTATGTTTCTTGAAGTACAAGGAAATAATATACAAAATTTATGCAAGATACTCTGAAACTCATTCAGCCCAAGTTTGGCAGAAATTGATTCAGCAGTTTCAAAGGAGAAGATTTTTTAAAGTAAGCAAACTAGATTAGATGAACAAATTGTGAAAAATTGTCTTTAAAGGACAATAGCTCCTTAAGGGGTCATTTGACAATTTTGGTCATAAAAAACTTATTTGTAGATCTTACTTTGATGAACATTTTTGCTGTTTACAGTTTATCTTTAACTATAATAATATTCAAGATAATAACCAAAAACTGCAAAATTTCCTTAAAATCATCAATTCAGGGGCAATAACCTAAACATCAGATACCCAATTTGGCTGATAATTTCAGGGCAGGTAACCTTGACCTAATGAATACTTAACTTCTTGTCTGATTTGCTCTAAATGCTTTAGTTTTTGAGATATATCAAAAACTGCATTTTACCCTCTGTTCTATTTTTAGCCATGGCAGCCATGTTTTCTGAGGAAACAGAAAATAAAACACAAACTTTATTCTATATAACCTAAGACTCATTCAGCTTAAGTTTGGTTTAATTTGGTTCAGTAGTTTCAGAGGGAAGATTTTTAAAGTTAGAAAACATGATAAACAAATTGTGTAAAATTGTCCTTAAAGGGTAATTACTCCTTAAGGGGTCAATTGACAATTTTGGTCATACAAAACTTATTTGTAGATCTTACTTTGCTGAACATTTTTGCTGTTCACAGTTTATCTTTATCTATAATAATATTCAAGATAATAACCAAAAACAGCAAAATTTCCTTAAAATTACCAATTTAGTGGCAGCAACCCAACAATAGATTGTTAGATTCAACTGAAAATTTCAGGGCTGATAGAACTTGACCTAATGAACATTTTACCCCAGTCAGATTTGATCTAAATGTTTTAGTTTTTGAGATATAAGCAAAAAACTGCATTTTACCCCTATGTTCTATTTTTAGCTATGGCGGTCATGTTTTTGACGAAACAGAAAATAAAACTCAAAATTTATTCTAGATACCCTAAGAATCATTCAGCTTAATTTTGGTTGGAATTGGTTCAGTAGTTTCAGAGGAGAAGATTTTTTAAAAACATGATAAACAAATTGTGTAAAATTGTCCTTAAAGGGCAATAACTCCTTAAGGGGTCAATTGACAATTTTGGTCATACACACTTATTTGTAGATCTTACTTTGCTGAACATTTTTGCTGGTTACAGTTTATCTTTATCTTATCTATAATAATATTCAAGATAATAACCAAAAACAGCAAAATTTCCTTAAAATTACAAATTTAGTAGCAGCAACCCAACAATGGGTTGTTAGATTCATCTGAAAATTTCAGAGCTGATAGAACTTGACCTAATGAACATTTTTACCTAATGTCAGATTTGCTCTAAATGCTTTGGTTTTGAGATATTAACCAAAACTGCATTTTACCCCATGTTCTATTTTTGGCCATGGCAGCCATGTTTTCAGACAAAACAGAAAATAAAACACAAACTTTATTTTAGATACCCTAAGGATCATTCAGCTTAAGTTTGTGTTGGAATTGGTTCAGTAGTTTCAGAGGAAGATGTTTGAAATAGTTTACACGGACGGACGATGACGGCGGACTGACGACAGACGCCAAGTGATGGCAAAAGCTCACATTTCCTTTGGAAATATGAGCTAAAAATGTTGTTGACCAAATTAGTTTCCTTGTTTTAAAGCTTGAATGCTGATAAATTTAATCAAGATGACTATGGTGACTTTAACAAATACATATGGTCATTTGTTTTTCTCTTTAAAATGTAACTGCAAAATCTATTTTCCTTATTTACATGTCTTTATGTATACCATCAATTTATCCATTGCCCTTCTAAAAAAATGTAAGTACAAGAATATAATTTGAACAGTTTTCACCTGTTCATTTTGTATCAATATATTTATTATCTCAATAACTATATACACATCAATTTTTCACAACCAAGAGCATCAATGACCATTTATTGTCATTTTTACATGTATAAAAAAAATTACACTAATTATTCATAGGTTGATACACAATTGATATTTACAAATTCCTGATTAGCTTAAAATAAAGTACATCTAAACAATAAGTGTTCATCATCTCCTATAGTCAGTTCTTTTCGATGATCCTGATAGTACTCTTCCTCTTGATCCTGATCTTGCTCTTTGTTCACGATTCCTGTCATATCGGGGATCACTGTCTATTGTTCGACCTTGCCCGTTTTCTTTTCCACGTTCTCCAGCTAATGGAACTGGTTTCCTTCTCTGTTGTCCAAGCATAGACATTAACATTTGGAGCACTGCTGTTGGAGCAACATTCATTTTCAGCAAATCTAGTATTATCCTGAGAAAAAATAAGTATCTTATAATCAAAGCTCTTGTCTTTGAGAGAAAAATTAACAGTTTATCACAGATAAAGATACCATAACTAATGTATCTGTAGAAAACTTATTTCAAAGGGGGGAGCACATCCTAATTTTTACAGTGATGTTGTTTATCGAGCCAAAAAAATTAGATACGATCCAGGTAAACTTATGGATCCTTTAAAAAAACTTATTTTTATAAAAGGGTTTAATACCCATTTTGATTATCGATAAATTAAAACCCAACTAAATATTATTGATATATACATTTATGGTCCTACATTCTGTTGAAACCTATATTTTAGCTTTCAATAACTGCGAGTAATCTCAGATCTGAACTTTGTGTTTTTTGTGTTTTTGTTAGTTGTTTTTGCTTTGTATCAATCTGACGAGTTAAGCCCTTTTTAACTAATTTCATAGTTTGTTCTTATGCTGTGTTGTTACACTACTTACCCAGGTATGGGAAGGGTTGGGCCCCTGCTAACATGTTTAACCCTGCCACATTCTATATGTGGCAGTCCCAAATCTGGAGAATTCAGTGGTTGTTATTTCATGCTGTATATCATATCTGCTTTTCATTGATTGTTTTGTATGTTAATCATGCTGTTGTTTTCTTGTTTGAATTGTTTTACATTTGTCATTTCACGGCCTTTTATAGCTTGCAATGCAGTACGGATTTTGCTCATTGTTCAAGGCCGTATAGTGACCTATAGTTGCTAACTTCTACATCGTTTGGTCTCTGGTGGAGAGTTGTCTTATGGGCAATCATACCACATCTTCTTAATTTCATATTTACTGATTGAATAAAAATAGGATGATTTTGAGTTCTCAAAAAACACTACTTTAACCCAACCTCATGTTAAGGTGCCTGTCCAAAATCAGGAATTTTGTCTATGATTGCCTTTAATTACATTGTACATGTATATCAGAAGGGAATTGGATGTTTCTGACAGATCTCTTATTCATCTGTTGAAATTTTCAAAAGCTCCTTATGTTCATGTTTAAACAAGTTGTACATATTGCTGTTTTGTAATTAAAGTCATAGGAAAATAAGGAGTAGGAGTCTGACAGATCCAAAAAGCTAATCACTGCCAAGCTGCTGACATAATATTAAGTCACAGGGGGTGTAGGAGACGGGGCAAAAACAAACCCATATACCGTACACTTTATGGCAAAATAAATTTGAAAATAAAGAACGTAGACGAAAGAGGACTGACTGACTTCTAGACTACATATATTAGACAATAGAAAAGAGTATGTTTTTTCTGGCTTGTCAATTTCAGAAGTTTGGTCATTCTATTCAGTAATGCGTAAAAAACTGTGACAAAAATATTTGTTCAAATAACAGACAGAGGCACAAGCTGAAAATAAAAACAGTATGTGTTTGTAGGGCAACGATGGTCCTTCCTATTTAACATGTTTAAGCAACTTTAAGGGGACAAACGTTTGATATTCTTGAGGGGTTACAGATGATTTTGAAAATAAATGACCTCATATTGCAACTAGCAAAAATAAATAACCTTCCCAAGGGTGGCTTGAAAATAAATATCCTGACCCACAGAAGTTGAAAATAGTTATGCATGTATCTATTTATGTATACCTGTAATCATTTATAAAATTCCCCCTTAAGTTAAATTACTGAAGTTCTTGAATTCTCAGGAAACATAACTTCTCTATTTTCTGCAGTATCCAAGAATCAAGTGAAATAATTCTGTAGACAAAAGTGAAATTTGGACTGAATCTGTGTTATCAGGGTCCTGAACTATATTTCTAAATCTAAAATAATTTGGTGGAGAATTTATATAGTTATAGGGGCATAACTCTAAAGAGACAAAAGTGAATTCCATAAAAACCAACTTGGATCTTTATGAAGTGGTCTACATACCAAAAATATGGCTATTTTCCTGATACTCTGAAAAGACAATAATGAAATCTGTGAAATTGAAATCTTTGTTTCTCCATGAATGATAGTTGTCTTTGAACAATATTTCTGTTTTAATTTCTATTAATTTTGTAGAGACTTTTTAAGGTTGGCATCTGGAAGCCAATCAAAGGATATACCATGTACATACCTACAGTACATTAAACAATCAGGATATAAAACAAACAACTTTCTATCATGGCCTAGAAGTCTACACATTACATACAAGACTTAGAACTTACTTGAAAACACTTGGATCAAGTGTGATGCCTGCTAGCTGTGAAAGTTCATACAACTCTGCTTCATCCAAAGTGAGAACATTTTTACTCAGTAATGTATATTTGAGTGTTTGTTGTGACATTGTAAGATCAAGTCATCAGTAAACACCTACAATAAATACAACAGGTTGTGACATTGTAAGATCAAGTCATCAGTAAACACCTGCAATAATACAAAAGGTTGTGACATTGTAAGATCAAGTCATCAGTAAACACCTGCAATAATACAAAAGGTTGTGACATTGTAAGATCAAGTCATCAGTAAACACCTGCAATAATACAAAAGGCAGTGAATGAAATATTTAAATAAAATTTTGTATTCATGTTATTTGTACAAATATACAATGTATTATTTTAATATCATATATGAATTAGACTTGGGATATCATGGATATAGTTCTGCTAATTTGGCTCCTAATACATTTCTGATCTGGTTTAATATTTCAGTGTTTACAGGGACACACATTGAGTAGATTACATACAGCTATGATGAAAAAGAGTATTAGGGAAGACTCCATTTTGTGTAATTTCAAGATTAAACATGTTAAAGGAGAATTGTTATAAGACCACTTTTTCAGCACCTTGAAGCTGAAAATAAGAGTATTAAGAATCTATTTAGTATTAAACTTCCTTCAGATGTTCTAACGATAATAGTCTGCCAGATATCATATTATCAGTATTTTTATTTTTGAATTGTGGCTTAAACATTTACTGGATGGCTTCAAACTTCTTCCACTTTTTGCAAAAGCTGCTAAATAGCCTCATTCTGAGATCTTGTCATTAAAATTAAGATATGAACAAAGACCTTACATAATAATTTTGCTACATGCATATGATGTCCTGCATAAAGATGTAAATAAGGGTAAAATAATTTATGGTAAGGTCTAAGATTGCATCTTATTTTGTCCAAAACTATTTGTGTATATATGTCAGTTGTTATGATGATTTGATGTCACAGTGACATCAAAACTGACATATACAGTCCGGAGAATTACCGAAGTAAGTAATTTTTAAATCACTCATTTAAGAAGAAAATTCGTAATTCTGTGATTTTATATATAGTTTTACGAAAATTTTAAATATTCAGGTTTAGATTGTATCTAATTATTAGTAAAACTGAAAAAAATGGACCTTTTGCTTCTTTTAAGTAGCAAGGTTTATGCCTTTGATGCAGTCACTCATCTGTACATTCTAAATTTGTTGAAAAGAATGCTATAATGAAGGCTTTACATAATGATCTAATACTTCCTTAACAGATTTTTCCCAGCAGTGGGAGTATTTTTCCAGTAAAATTCAAGGTTTCAGCTTACAGATTATGTAATGAAATTTTACTGATAGCGATCAAAATTTTACTGTTCGGGGGTGTTGAAAATAGTGGGGGTAATTAAAGAAATAATACTTACATGTAAAGAAGTGATTTTCGAAAGAAAATAGAGGTTTGATTCTTATACAAGTGATTTTCATGTTATTATCCCAGATTCAGTACAGGGTCATCACCTGACATGACAGGTCATCCTATAATCACTGATGTTTGTTCTGATAATTTTAGCATCATACGGTAATTAGTCCCAGGATCATAAATATTATAAATTTAAAGCTACAATAAAATTTAATCACTTACATGTAGTCCAGTGATTTATTTGTACTATTTTTCAAAAGGTGATTATTAAAGTAAGACTACTCTTACTAGCAACATTTCTGGACAAAAAGTTACTTGAATAAGTGATTTAAGAAATAACTCATTTAAGTAATTCCCTAACTGATATATATCCTTTTCAGTCATCAATTGAAACAGTACAAGATATTTTGAGAGGATTGAAAAGTTTTACTATTATTGTATTTTCAGATGTCAGAGAATAGCTAATATCACAGATAATCACCACTACTCCTATGTACAGAATTCCTTTTAAAACTATAACATTTTAGATATGCTTTAAACTAAAAATTTGCAAACAAATCATGTTAATGTTCTGACATCCTTAATAAAACCAGACACAACAATTGACATAAATAGTATAATTATAATTTATTATTATCATGATTATAGTTTAATATATCAAAGCATTAAATTTTAAAAGGAATACTGATCATGATGATGTGACAGTATACAGAATAATCTCAAATAATTAAAAAAGTAGGCCTAGGACATTTATGCTTTAACGTTACATCCACAAAATTAAGACATGTGTAAAACAAAATTTGCAATACATGTATATACATGTATATACTGTCATTACTGTGGTATGTTGATTTGCTTTTCTGGTAACTTAAGTTCCCTTTCAATTTTGGAAAAATATTGCAAAATATTGCTTATCTTCTTGGATTGACCACATGAGTTACATTTGTACATGCATTTTAAAAAATCATTTGCAGGGATCACCACAGAATTTATTTTAAGGATGGTGTTCACGAAAAAAAATTATTATATTTTACAATCACACAAGATCTTTATTGTAGATCATAATCTGTTAATTAGGAAAAAGAAAAACAAATTAAAGCCATTGTAAAAAAATTGTAATTAAGGCATGAATTTATACTTTTGAAGTAAAAATTGTGAAAAATTTTACCTTTTCATCACATTTTTCAAAAATTCAAGGGTGGTGCTGAGAAATTCAAGAGTGGTGCTGGAGATTTAAGGGTGGAGCTGAAAATTTAAGGGTGGAGGAGCTCCAAAACGTATGCATCGTATATATACACTGTACCATCATAACTATCTGATTTTGTTACAACTTGTCTATATGTATAAAATGTATACATAGACAAGTTTCCAATTTCGATTTCATCAATGGGCCGAAAACACATTATTGGACATTGTGCTGTGAATATATTTTTTTCGGGAAAAAGCATCAGTTGGAAGATCAGGTATTTATAAAATCAACGACAAGGATTTGTACAGTTCTACTGTACAAATCCTTGATGATTGATTTTGTTGGTTGCTTAACATCCAGTGGCACAAATCCTTGATAAAATGCCTGTACCAAGTCAGGAATATGACATTTGTTGTCCATTCGTTTGATGTGTTTGTGCTTTTGATTTTGCCATTTGATTAGTTTCCGTTTTGAATTTTCTTTAGAGTTCAGTATTCTTGTGATTTAACTTTTTATACATGTAACATATATTATTTGTTAATGGTGATTTTAAAGAATTGTGTGAGCTTTTTCCAAGTTTTTTACATTGTACGAAACTGATGTAGTGATAAAATTTAAAGTTATTTCATTTAATTAAAATTAAATTTAAAAAAAAATAAAATAAATCCTGTTTTAAATAGACTTCATCTTTTCACACAGGTAAAATCTGCCTCATATAGGCGGAACGTCTTTTTACCACAGAACACCACAGAATACCACAGAACACCACAGAATACCACAGAACACTCAAAATATACCACAGAACTACACAAATTACAATAAAACTACTGAAATATACCACAGAACATTAAAATTACTTTATAAAATTAAACGCAAATCTAATAATTAAGAATTATATTATTTCTTTAATTCGGGTTACATCAAATTATGACATGACGATTGACTGGTTGAGATAAAAATGATCATACCTTTTTTGTTATTTGGCATATTTTTTTACATTTGGAGAACTTTGAGACACTAAACTAATGCATTGTTATAATGAAAATCTAAAATAAACATTTAAAAAAATAGTTTTGAGCAAAAAAAAATTACCGCACGGTTTTCACACTCGCTGATATATTGACGCTTTGAATATATTAAACTGATCGATAAAAAGTGTAATATCTCTTTTGTTTTAAAATATTTTTTCGTGAAATTAAGGAATCTGCGAGTTTATTAAATATGTTGTTTAACAATAAAAACTTTATATAAATAAAACATTTTTTTCTACAAAAAAAAAGTTGATCTGACGGATTTTACGCTACGAATAATTTTGATCTGATCGACAGAAAGTGCTAATATCGCTTTTTAAAAAAAACATTTTTTCATTAAATTAAGAAATCTGCGAGATTAATGAATATTTTATATGAAAATATAACCTTTATAGTAAAAAAATGTTTTTCTGCAAAAAAAAGTTGACCCGATGATGGTGATCATCGGCTCACATTTTAATCTTGAATTTTTATTATTATAAAAACTGTATTTTTGAAATTACTTGACAATAATTAGAACAGGAAGACTGCTATCAGCATTCTATTTAATATAATATCTATCATTAATAATGGTATTTAATTTTTTAATTGATCCCAATTATTGGCCATTCAGTTGGGGGCGTAGCGATAGTGAGTCGACCCTAAATAGAAAAATTAAATTTATTTGAATAATAAATGTCAAATTATAAAAAGAATGAACAATAACACGATAATAATCTCTGAAGATTTAATATTTCGAAGTTCTGTGGTAATTTTTAGGTGTTCTGTGGTATTCTGTGGTGTTCTGTGGTAAAAAGACGCTCCCTCATATAGGCCCTTACTTTGGAAATAACCTTTCAATCATCAGTTTCAATAATTGGTCTTGATGTGTCTGCATAGATTGCACATATATTGCAACAAGCCGGTTAGCTGGTTAGTGTTAGTGTTAGGACATACTTCACTTCAACCGGAAGTAGATATTTTGTCAACAAATGTAGGAATAATTTTTACTACGTAAAAATAATCCCCTGAACATGTGGTCTTTTTGGAATGGTTGCATGTAATTGTTTGTGCACATCTAAGTTGAAAAAAGTTACTTGACTTCCAAAATGATTTTTTCATTCTTATGAATGTAAATAGAGAAGAATATTTCAACAGCGGAAGTCGTATGCATAAATGATATTCAGCGATGACGTTGGTCACTGTCATCAGACCATTTTTCGTTTAACTTGTATTTGCTGTCTTTTAATAAGTCATGGCCGAAACCAGGCCTCAACACCAAGCCCAATATAGAGGCTGGCTGTACAAATGGACAAACTATCTTCGTGGTTATCAAAAACGATGGTTTGTTCTTCAAAACGGACTACTGTCCTACTACAGGTTGGTTTCCTGATCTGGCTAGACCACATCAAAACTATATCTACAATAATTAAGTTAGTTTATGCTGAATGGGACAATTCGTCAATTGCATTTACATTTTCCATATATAAATGGTCATATTCAGTAGAACATTATAGACCTTATCACTATTTGGGAATCTGCTACACATGCTACAGTTGACCTGTTACCTGTTACCTATAAAATTTCTGTATATTCCACCTTTCCCAGATGAACCACTTCAGTTGGTAAATCCTCTTGAAGTGTAGAATCCCTTATCCTATATTTATTGCATATTCACATTCGTATTAAAAACTTCTTCTTTATATACTTATATACACCGCCACCACACTTATTTAAAAGTATTCAAACTGTATATACAGTCTTATATTAAAATCTAAAACTTGTTAGATTCATCAACTGTCATTTTGTCCTTTATCTCACTTGTGCCTCTTTACTCATCAATAGAATATATATACATGTATCTACAATGCACATTGACTGTAAAACTTGCTCATATCAGCAAATGTCTGTTTCTCCTTTCTTATACTTATGACTACTCATAGGATGCACATTAAAGTCCTAAACCATGCTCTTAGTATACCCCTATCAAGAGAACCTTCTTGCATACTTATTAATTCTTATACTTATGGTATTTAAATCATTTATCACAGTTAAATGTACTTATGACTTAGCGACAAATACACATTTAAAATCTAAAAAAAAAAAAATAGTTTAAAATTATCACCTATCATATAAGTTTTAATTATAGCCACCTGACTTAATTGTTTGAAATATTAAAATCTACCATCAGCTTAAATCTCTAAATGTCATGAGAATATATAGACCTTATACAGTCATGACAGTCAAGGATATAACTTTAAAGGGTTATTTGAGAAAAATAACATACATTTGTTATTGTGGACTAAAAAATCAAAGAACTGTGATAACATATGTATGTTTCATGTTTCAAAGGGCCAATATACATCATTTGGTTTGTTAGAATGTACACAAATTTGGTTGATATTTTTATTGTCTTTATGTATACTAAACTATAGAAAGATATAACAGTTCATAGTTTGCCAATTTTGCATAGTACACCTATGTTATTACAGAAAAAATATGCCTGTAATAACTTAAGGTTGTTATTACAGCTTCTCTACATCACTTCAAAGCCTTTGCTCAGACGTACATCATACTTAATCACAATGTATTTAAATTTATTGTAAGAAATAATTATCAGAGCATTTAATGAGGTTCTATGCAAGCTTCCCAGAAATTCCCAAGTGTCTCATATAATAAGTTACATGCCTTAATAACTTAAAGCCTTGTTATTACAGCTTAGTTTATCCCTTAAAAGCCTTGTCCCATTGAATTACCATGGTTGATGAAAAATGTATTAATTTAATTCGAAAATTAGTTATCAAGGCTATGTATTTAGTTTCTGTGCAAAGTTTCAAGAATTCCCAAGTGCCCACTAAAAATTAAAATATTTATGATTTATTTAACAAATAACAAACAAATGTTACTACAGATTTAGAAAATTTAAGGAATAAAGAGTAGACAATTCGTAAAAGTATCTGTAATAACACATGCAAGATATTTTCTCTAATAGCCCTATAGAGTTATATCCCTGACTGTTATAGCTATTTGGCTATCTGCAACACTTGACCTCAGAATTTACAACACTCGAACTATTGAGGTCACACAACAATCACTTTTCCTTTGTGGCATCAGACATTTTTTATTGTGACTTCAACATTTTATGGAAACCTTTGTGATGTCCAGTAATGATGGACAAATAGCAAATAAGATGTATTTGCATGAGTTGAACTAATGACAACATCACATGACATTTGATGTTGATTCATGGTCTAGTGCTAAAGCTTGAAAGCTACAGTGCTGAAGGTCCCGGGATTCATCCTGACTTGGGATGCTGAAATTTTCAGTACATTAGAAGGTTGATTTTCACCTCCACACACATCTCTCGTACCGTGACCAAATGGGTATGTTGTGGACCTCGGTTGGTCGAAGTGGCCATTGACGAGTTGTTTGGTTGTTCTCTCCGAGGACTTCGGTTTTCTCCACCATAATAACCGACTTCTGGGTATCCTAACACTCCCTTACTGTTGGATTGGGGATTTTCTACTTGATGGTGGGTTCTACAGAAGTTAGTGACACATCTCCATTTGTTCTGTAAGGGAGTGTACATGGATACCACTGTACCCTGGCAGCTTTCGAGTGGAGCTCTGAATAATGGAGGTATCTACCAGTACATACATTTCCTTTATGGTGTCCAACATTTTCTATTGTGATGTAAAATTAAGGTGAACCCTTGTGATGTCCAGTAATGGCGGACAAATTGAAGACTTCCAATTCATGTACTTTCCTGTTAATTTCCTTCGTCACAATGCTTATGTAATTATGTCACAGTAAAAACTAATTGTTCAATGATGTCATTCACACTGATGGACCTTTGGTGAACTGGTGCAACTCATTCAAAACAGGAACTTGAGATTGGTGTATACATGTCATGCGTGTTGCGATGAGGTGTGTTGAATGGGATGACTTAATAAATAATGGCATATTGTCATGATTGTAGATTTACTTAGAAATGTCTTTTCTTATTTAGCAAACAATGGAATGGTGATTCAGTACCCAAAAAAAAAAGTGTATACAGAGATATTTCAGAGTGAACTGCAGGGTTTGAACTTAGCAGGGGCCCACTCGCCAATGACCCCTAAAATTTGGCGTGGGCTACTAAAATTTCTGCTTTTCTTGTATAGAACTATATATATTGGCTACAAAATTTAAGCTGTGGGCTACCATGTCAAAATTTTAACTTCAATCCCTGAACTGTCATACTCCTTGTCACTATTTATCTGCCATTACTGGACATCTCAGAGTGACCAAAAAATTTTAACATCACAAGAGAAAAATTTTTTATGTGTCACATTAGGTGTTCAAGACATCATGTACATGAATACATGTGTCACAGACTCCCAAATAGCAATAAGGTCTATCGATGCCGCTTAAACGTGATTTTTAGATCCATGTCATATTGTATGAAGGTCTAGCAGTGTTTAAAATTGACAGAACATGCATGACATAGAATAATGGGTAAAAGTGCAGAATAAAGGTATAAAAATAGTGGTTATTGCTTAAGTCATTTTATGATCACTAATTATATACATTGTACAAGAAATGTATATTATATTGTATATGGAGCATCTGGATGGGGTCTTCATTTCTTTTATCTTAAATTTTTCTATTTTTGCCCATTTTTCTGTTCTTCTTTTTAAAATTTAGCACCCAATAATTCACTTTTCTTTATTTTTTTGGTCCTTTATTTTGTATTTTTTGCCCATGAATCTCTATTTTGAAAACTGAATCTAGACTGTTATGCATGAGTATACAGTACATAATAAATTGAATATGGTCAACTTCAAGAGTTACAATTTTGATTTTATAGAACTATATATAAATTTATGTTTTTAGAAACCAAGCTGAGATGGCTCACACCTGCAGAGGAACTATTAACCTTGCCAATGCCTTTATACATACAGAAGATTCCAATACAATTGTGATATCAAACAGCGGGTCCTCTACGTACTACCTGAAAGCAACATCGGAGGTAGAGCGACAGAAATGGGTAACTGCATTAGAATTGGCTAAAGCAGAAGCTGTCAAAATGCAAGATACTGGTAAGGACCTATAAGCTCACACTTTGCCTTGGTCTGAAAAATTTTGATGTTTAATATGAATTATTCACACAGGTAACAGTATGTTCTAGGGTAGAATAATAGATTACACGATAAGCCAGCTTTTTTCATCTATTTACACTATTTAAGAGGAAAGTAAATTTCATTTTAACAAGCTTCACCGCTGGGGCTATATTTTGATATAGTTGTCATGGTTACCGTGAATGTTTTATGTGAAGAAATTGAGGAACAGGAAATATAAGTTCTATAAAATGTACATGTTTATTTGTCAACCATAAAAATCTGCAATTGTAAATTTTTATAGAACTGCTATTTCCTGCACTTAAATATCCTCACATTAAATTTCCACTATAACCATTATAACAATTATTGAAGTATTATGTAATGCATGTATATTTAATAGTCATTAATGCGCTAATAGGTAAAAATCAATAATGACAGTATGAAACAATCTACAAGTAGTGTTGATATAACATAATAGAACAGTGTACCTGTGCTGCGTGTGAATTCATTCAAACTTTAAAAGGTTTTGATCTTCTATTTTACTGTGGAGGCTAGTCTGTTACATACATGTACATGACATATATACTCAGCAAATCAGTTTCTGCACCACTTCTTTCCAGAATGAATTATTCTATAGTGTCAGAGTTCAAACTTTCTACTAAGCTTTAATATTTTAATAAGATTGAAGAGAGTGTGTAGGGTATACGTCAATGAGATAGGCCACATTTAACAAAAAACTTACAACTTAAACTGATTGTTAAGTCTTGAACATTCAGTAAACTTACGATCAATTTTAGTTGTAAGATTTTTGTGATAAAAGACACAGACAACCAAAAGATATGCATGTTAAATTATCTGTAATGGAATCTAGACTAGAGGAATTTTCATTTTCGTGGTGAAAAATTCAATTTCTTATAAAAAAAGAAAAATAACATGTTAATATTAGATCAGATATTTCTTATATTATAAAAAGAGATTTTCCCAAAAATTATATTTATGGATAAAAGAAATGCAGCCAAAAAATTTTAAACAGATTCTGTTTGCATAGAAAGAAGTCTTTTTTAATTATAATATTTTAATTAGAATGAATAGAGGGGTAGGGTCAAGGACCAATTGAGCTTTTCTCATCACAAGGCATCTATCGTCGTCGTGAACTTTTACAAAAATCTTCTCCTCTGAAACTACTGGGCCAAATTTAAGCAAACTTGGCTACAATCATTATTAGGGTACATGTATCTTTTTTGGAAAATGTGTCAGATGACCCACCTGTCATCCAAATTGGCTGTCATGGCTAAAATAGAACATGGGGTAAAATTCAAGTTTTGTCTATTATCTTGTAAACCGCATAAAAGAGAAAAATCTGACAATGGCAAATATGCTTAGAATGATGAGATCTACCTATTGTCCATTTACATCAAAACTGTCGGATGACAT
The DNA here is from genome assembly GCA_017311375.1 of Mytilus coruscus. Taxonomy (NCBI): domain Eukaryota; kingdom Metazoa; phylum Mollusca; class Bivalvia; order Mytilida; family Mytilidae; genus Mytilus; species Mytilus coruscus. Next base: position 53,402,461 of record CM029598.1, read on the forward strand.
ATTTTAGGAGTTATTGCCCATTAATGACAAATTTTTACCATTTTTTTTTCAATTTTGTCTATTATCTTGAAAATTGTAATAGATAGAGAGAAACTTTAAATCGCAAACAAGATCAGCAAGACAAGATCTACAAATAAGTCTGCATGGTCAAAATTGTCAGACAACCCTTATGGGAGTTAATGCCCTTTAGTGACGATTTTTATTAATTTTTTGCATTTATGCTCAATATCTGTTAAAACTAAATAGATAGATAGAAACTTAAATTAGCAAAAATGATCAGCAAGACAAGATCTACAAATAAGTCAGAATGGTTGAAATTGTCTGACGATTGTTTATTGGAGTTATTGCCCTTTAATGATGATTTTTGCCAATATTTTGCAATTTTGCCTAATATCTGAAAACTAATAGATAGATGGATAAAACTTAAAAAGCAAAATAATCAGCAAGGTAAGATCTACAAACAAGTCTACTTGACTGTAATTATCAGTTCGCTCCTTATTGGAGTTATTGTTCTTTAATGACAACTTTTACCCATTTTAGTGTTTAGTGCCTATTATCTTGAAAACTATTATAGATATATAGCCACTTTAAATAGCAAAAGTGGTCAAGAAGACAAGAGATTTTGTCATGAATTCTATTCTAGTCCACAATGCTGGATAGTGCCCATTGTGGAAGATGCACATAGACCTACATGTAGGTGAGCGACAGAGGCTCTTTAGAGCCTCTAGTTTCATTTTGACAGTCATAAGTTTCACAAATTATCAACATTTAATCCACAGAATCCTAATGTAAGAATATAAATGCTGTGTGTTATTAATATAGATGAAATATTTCAACATACATGTTTGACAGGAAACTAGACAAGTGATATATGTTTACAAGGAAGTCAGCTCTTCTACATTAATTATGTTAATTAACTGGTTGTTACGATATGTTTGCTACATTTTGGATGATTGTATAATGGGAGCAGGAAGTTGTATCCTGTTTACAATGGTATAAACGTGTAATGTAATTTTACATAGTTACCTTTCTCATAAGGAAATACATGGCAAATTTGACATTGCAACTTTTGTGTTAAAAAGGAAGAATCTTCTTTTGATTTTTGCCTGAACACTTTTGATACCATATTTTATTTTTATATCATTTCATTCGATATTTTGTATATTTTCATTTGATATTTTATATATTTTCATTTGATATTTTATATAGTTCCATTTGATATTTTATAAAGTTCCATTTGATATTTTATGTAGTTCCATTTGATATTTTATATAATTTCATTTGATATTTTATATTATTTCATTTGATACTTTGTATAATTTAATTTGATATTTGATAGTTTCATACATAGAAATATCTGAAATCATGTTGCTGAGTTTTGATGAGGCATATCAGGTGGAAATGTTTTGGTTATGAATGTCTTAAAACTTAGATTAAATGTTTATGTAAAATAAAATCTTTACAATACATTTATATGCAGAACAGTAAAGTGGTTATATTTTTGCAAAATTTAAATATGTCAAGGCCTAATCCTCGGGAGGGTCTCAACATGGGATTTTGGGTACAGACAGGCAGCTAGTATTTCCAAAACACCCCACATTTATATATTGAAGTCTTATAAAAGCACAACCCATAAATATATTTCATGGCAAAATCATAGCTTAATATGTATTTCTCTGTTTTCATATTTATAATTTTTGACATCTTTTTTGAATTAAAACGGATAAAGCACTTTTAAACAGCATATATACATGTACAGATATCTAATTGAAAGATAAAACTTTATGACCCATTGACAGATTCCAGCAGGACATTTGTGTATACAGCTGGTATACCTTCATATAGAATGAGACCCCCTGCCCAGTTTTTCATTGACCATGAATGCTGCTGAAAAAGTATTACGAAATTATGAAGCCCTGAATTTTATGTTATTACTGTGGTTTAAATCATTATAATAATAAATTCTTTATTTAAAGAGGGTAAAAAACACAGTTAGTTACAACAAACTAATCTTCCCCGAGGCCCTCACATACAAATTACAATATAATCAAAAACAGGTATTTACACATAGTTGATTTTTAATCATATAATTCTATGTATCATTATAAAAGATGAAACAGTTAGATAGGTACATTTGTGAAAGTAAGAGTGATATGAACTTTACACATTTTGTATGCCTATCGTATTGATGCATTAATAAAATGAAAAATTCTATAACTGCAGATTATTACAATTGTCATGATTGTACGATGTCAGAAAAATAAATATAGGAATAAAGAAATTTCATATTAAAAATACTAATGAAACTTTATGAGCACCGTAACTTAATATCTCTTAAATTAAACCTTTCTGTTAAAACATTGAGGATTTGACAGATAGCTGACCTTTGACCTTTTGTTTTGTAGAGAGTGACGAGGAAGATCAGCCACAGCCAGATAAGAACGAACTCCAGAACACGGTCAAACTTCTGATGTCCAAACTTGAAGACATGACAACATGTAATGATCTGATAGCCAAACATGGTAGTGCACTACAGAGGGCGCTGTCAGAATTGGAAAGCATGGAGATTTTAACTAACACTGAACATGGGAGTAAATCTAAAGTCATCAATGAGAGAGCTACAATGTTTAGAATTACATCAAATGCCATGATAAATGTACGTTATAAATACTTAAATTCATTAATACTGTAAATTTAGAAAATAATATTTGCATTTATTATTGCGATTTTTTTAAGAATGAACTAAAATGTGAGATTAAATATTGGAAAATCTGCATACAGATATATGTATCAAAATGCGAGTTCTTAGTATTACGATTCTCACCCAGTAACATGTTTTGCATTGATAAAACCCCCAAGGCAAGATTTAAAGGGAGTCAATACAGTTTCAAGTAAAATGTATATTTGTCACCCGCCTAAAGCATTGTGGGGACATGGAAATACCGGACGTCCATGTCTCTGTCCATCCGGTCTTGTTAGTGCTCTCACAGGTACAATTCTTGCCAGATTTTTATAAAACTTATACTATAGGTTAATATCAGCAATATCTTAGACAAGTCAGGCCATAATCTTGCCGGCGAAATGACGATTTAAGTCGCCAAAGAATTTTGAAAATCGCTAAATCTCGCCGGCCGACTGACTTCATAGCGAAGTCAAATTGCTATCAAAATCGGTAAAAGGGAGACTACTTGTGATTTACAAGTCGCACAGGTGAAAAAAAAATGGCGACTAACAAGAAAAATTGAGATTTTCGAAACGACCCAGGACTAATACTGGCGACTAACAAATTAAATAAATACAACAGCGACTTTGAACATCCTCGGATATAAGATTCAAAACTATTCAAACGGAAAACTGACCGTCTGTTTAAGTTATCATTTTACGATGATTGTCATCTGAGGATGTTGCGTAATCACTCAGCTGATTTGTTTTATTTTTATTTATTACGAGTCGATCAATAGTACTATTCGGTAGGTTAAGGATGGGAATTAACGGTAGATTTATTATATTCATTGAATAAAAATTGAAATATAAAAGGTAGAAAGACAGCTGATGGATAATCTGATTGCAAACGTCGACACTCTACCAGTTTGTGATCAGCAGTGGATTTTTTTTCACGACCATTTCGTTGATATGGAAGATATCTTTAAAAAATGATAGAAATTAGCTCTTTATCGGTTAATTCATATGCGATTGACAGATATCTTCATTTATAGGCTTGCAATCTTTAACGAGAATCTCAATTTACAACTAACATGATGTCCTGGTCATTCAATAATGTTTTACAAAAATATGACAAGTGGTGATATAAATTAAATTCCCAGTCATGTGAAATTCATCAGGTAAACTGGGAGTCATATTTTTCTGGACTTTTAAAAATAATTGAGGCAGATGCATATGAATTTAATGCATCATCATATTACTAGGCTACTCCCTCATGTCCCAAGCAACAAATTTTATTTAGACTTAAGTTCAAGTTGAATAAATAACAACTATCTTGTCTAAACCTTTTTATTAAGAACTATCTATATATACATTTTGTACAATAACATGAAAAAACTGCAAGTATATTTTTTATTGCATCCAAAACAATTTTCTTAGTGATAAGCATGAAAACACTATGCAACCGAAACAGTAATGGAATCTCACTTCTCCAAGAAATTGACCACTTCTCCCTTCTCTCTCATGGAAGGAGAAGTCACTTCTCTCTCTCCAAAATCCTAGATTAGGCCCTGCAAGTTCTATAATGGTGGATGATCGACTTTTTTTAAAAAGAGTTATGCCACTTGGAAATATTAAATTTATGGAAAATGGCCTCCTTAGCGCTCTCACAGGTACAATTCTTGCCAGATTTTTATAAAACTTATGCTACAGGTAAATATCAGCAATATCTCGTACAAGTTGTATAATGGTGGACGATCGACTTTTTTGGGAAGTTTGCTATAGCAATACTTTCCTAAGGCGTCGGCCTCTTACTTCCGGTGACAGACTATCGCAAATATTCTGATCCAGGATAATGTAGTACTAGTGTTTGAATACTAATTCTAGGAAGATGCTTTTGAAATTTTGAGTCCTTTTGAAAAGATTACAGCTTGAATAAAAAGGAATGAATGTTCACCGACAATTCAGGTGAATTTAACTTCATTTTGAAAATGATTATTACACACACTACTGCGGATTTTCCATGCGCTGAAGAGAAAATCAAAAAATCTCGCGAGACATCGTTTCATTCATGAATATATCATGAATGAACATTTTCTCGCGTAATTTTACTATGTACGATATTTACAAATGTTTAGTATTAAATATAAAGTAAAAGCCGAGTGTATCGAAGAATCCCGTATGACTGACATTACTGAATGCAACGTACTTTTTAACATGTTGATATTTTGACCAAGCCGTCGGATAATTGACAAGTGATAAAAGTTTGATTGAACAATTATACACAGGTGACAGAAATACTCGATAATCATATGGCTTATGTCACACGCCAAGGATGAGTAAAGGTAAATACCGGCTATGATAAAAGTGCATGTTTTTGTCAAAACATCGATGGGAAGGTTTTGATGCCAAAAACATTTGAAAACTTTTGAATTCCGCTACTTAAATACTAGCTATTTCACATTCCAATGTGAATTTAAGGACCTTCACTCGTCCAGCGTGCTCAGTCACGTGGATCAAACTGACAGCTGAAAAACATTGACTCAACGACAGTTCGTACATATCACAGCCCATGTCCTCAGTGTTACGATTAACAATAACATTTGTACACAAATCGTTACAAGGATAAGACAGACAAGTCAGCTTCTACTTAGAATAACTCAGTGTATCAAGACAAGTGCTGTAGCAACATGATTAAATAAAATCTGTCCATGTAATAGCAAAATGACTTTCTTACTCTTAGTGCTAGTCCAAATAATTATGACGAACCAAAATCTCAAATGTTATTGCCTCAATGCTAAATTTCACAGCATCAACTTTAAAATGTGTTACAGGGTTATACGCACCTCTATGAATCTAGTGTTTATAAACTTTTACTCCTTTCGTCATACTGCTATTGTTATGTCCCCACCGTATTAAGTTTTACCCTTTTCTTCTGTTAGTATGTACGTCCCTTTCTGGTACATAAGTCCGTACATCCAAAAATTAGTTTCTGTTCTCTAACTTAAGTTTTCCTAAACCAAATTGTATGAAACTAATACGCAATACTTATTTCCACAAAACACAGGTCAAGTTGAATTTTGATGGCGTCGATTTTACAATTCTAGAGTTATGCTCCTTAACAAATGGAAAAGTTGCTTGAATTTTTTGTTTACGATCTCTAACTTTAGTTTGTCTCAACCAAACGTTATGAAACTTATACACAAAGCTCATTATCACAAAACACGGTTTAGATTTGAGTTTTGGTGGCGTCAGTTTTACTGTTCTAGAGTTATGCCCCTTTACAAATTTAAAAATTGTGATAGTTGTCGAGCCTTCGACTTTTGTCGAAAAATCGAGACATAGATTTCCTACATATTGTCGGCGGCCCACAAATATTCACTCTGTGGTTAAAGTTTTGAAATTTTAATAACTTTCTTAAACTATCCTGGATTTCTACCAAACTTGGACAGAAGCTTGTTTATGATCATACGATAGTATCCAGAAGTAAATTTTGTAAAAAAAAAAATCCATTTTTTCAGTATTTTACTTATAGATGGACTTAATTTTTCTGCCAGGAAACATTACATTCACTCTGTGGCTAAAGTTTTTAAAATTTAATAACTTTCTTAAACTATCCCGGATTTGTACGAAACTTGGACAGAACTTGTTTATGATGAACAGCTAGTATCTAGAAGGAAATTTAGTTATAATTTTGTTCTTGTTTTTCCGTATTTTACTTATTAATGGACTTAGCTTTTCTTCCAGTTAACATTACATACAGTCTGCAGTTAAATTTTTTAAAACATTTATTAGATTCATAAACTATCCTGGATTTTTACCAAACTTGGACAGAAGCTTAGTATAGAGAGGAATATTTTTATTAACTTTTTTCCTTATTTTTGTTGAGCCTGCGATTAACAGCAAAAGTAGGCGAGACACCGGGTTCCGCGGAAGACTTACAAATATTTTTCAATTCCGTGCTCTAACTTTAGTGTGTCTCGACCAAATGTTACAAAACTTGTACACAATACTTTTAACCACAAAACCAAGATCAAGTTTGAATTTTGTGCCCTCATTTTACTGTTATGGTTAGGGTTATGCCCAGTTACAAATGGAAAAAAAATACTATAAAATCACAGGCCTTAGATATAGCATGGGCACATAAAGAAATTTAACAGAGCTTATTGTATATTTGATTATTTTAGAACAACAGTTTAAGGTTTCAATAGAAAATATCAAAATTTAAATGACAAACAATGAAAAAATTTTTTTGATAATTGCTGAAAAGAAGATGGTCTAGTTAAAACATCAAAGCTGTGATTAAATACATATTTGAAATAATACACATCTATAACCTATTTGAAATAATACACATCTACAGTTGCAAACTTCCCAGAGGTGCTATCCAGCACTTTGATTAAAAAGAGTTATGCCCCTTGGAAATATTAAATTTATGGAAAATTGCCTCTTTAGTGCTCTCACGGGTACAATTCTTGCCAGATTTTTATAAAACTTATACTATAGGTTAATATAAGCAATATCTCGGACAACTTCTATAATGGTGGACGATCGACCTTTTTTAAAAAGAGTTATTCCCCTTGGAAATATAAAATATGTGCAACACGGGGGACATTGGAACTCTTCTTTTATTATACAATAATTTTGAACATGTTATGTTGACAAAGGTAAAAATGAAATTGTATTACAATAAAAAAACCATAGAAAATTAACAAATATTTCTCATTGATTGAGTCACAAATTAAGTTGTTGTGTCAATTCTAAATTTCTCTGGGAATCTAGACATGCTAGAGAACAGTATACAGTCACAATTACAGTCTTCAACTTGAGAGAGATATCTCTCATGTCTATGCAATGTCCCAAGCTCTGAATAGTCCCCAGTCTTATAAAAGTTGGGAATAGTTGAAACAAAAGCAATCAAAGATCTGCATTTAATACAAACTTCTCAAAATGATGAAAAATAAATAAATGGCTTAAAACAACCACTGAAAAAGTTCCAACTTTGGACCGTAGATATGTGGCTGGGTTAAACTAATTTACTTTTTTAATCACAATCCTCTGTGCTAATTGATTTTTTAATTTTTTTTTAGAATTCAATACAACTTATTTCCAATATCCTGTTACAATTACCTTAGATTTCCAGGAGAGCTCACTCCTGTCATGGGAACAGGCAAGATAAATGTCCACTTTACTAAATAAATTACATATATATTGTAGCCTTCTTACACTTTAAACTTGACAAGTTATGTATTTTCAAATTAACACAAAAGTCAAACACACCTATCATAATACATAAACACAATTACACCAGATCTATAAACAGTAATACCTGTCTGCAACAAGGTAAGTTAGAAGTCAGTTTATGTACATTACTGTATTTTTGATAAACAATGTAAATAAGATGGTAGACACAATCACCAAACTCTTCTAAATTAAATGTAATCATATGTTAACTAGAAGTACACCCTTGACCTAGTTATTACATATCTTATCTAATAAGTGTATAACATCATTATTGATGTCTGGTTCTTTATTTTGTGAATAGTTTAAATGTAAAACAATATTTTCTTTTATTTCACAATAAAATTGTCTAAGAATTCTATTATTATTGCAAGTGATGTTTTCAAACTTCATTAGATTTCAAACTTTCTTTCGATCTTGATCCATGGACTTACAACATATTAAGCTTGGACTATTAAATTGTAAGCCTTCAGTTCTCTATTTATTTTCACTGAATATTTAGATTTTACTTTCTCATTGAGGCCTGCACTGAATACTTAAATATGACATTTTTGTTTTAGTTCTGCACTGAATATTTAGAATTTGCATTCTTGTTTTTGTTCTGCACTGAATATTTAAATTCTACTTTCTTATTTTAGTTCTGCACTTAATATTTAAATTTTACTTTCTTGTTTTAGATCTTCACTGAATATTAATATTTTGCATTCTTGTTTTAGGCTTGCACTGAATATTTAGATGTAGCTCAGTCACAGACAAAGAGGTTGCAAAAACTGTTTGATTATGAACATGAACAGAGAATGAAATTAGAAGATATGGTGGAACAATTGGCCAAAGAACAAGTTTCTTTAGAAGTACAAGCAAAGAAATCCTTACATTTACAAAAAAATGGAAAAGAAAAAGGTAGTTTATTTGGCCTCAGTTTTTTAACTACTCACATGATTTCATGGTACTGTGTTCATCTAAAGGGCAATCATTTAAAGGTTCATTTTATATAAAAGACTTAAAATTGGTACAAGCTTCTATTCTGCTAAGCTTGGGACATTTTTTTTTCTCAGAAATATCAAAGATTGGTCAGCTCCGAATTTTGTAAGAAGAATAGATTGTCCATGTGGGTGATATATTGGTCTTCCTCTATAGTAAAGTGTGAAGTTTTGAGATAAAAGTCTGGTCCTTCTGGTTCCTTGTTTATATTCATCTGGCCCTTCTGGTTCCTTGTTTATATTCATCACATCAACTTGTTTTAATTCTTATTTATTCTTGCATCCAAAAAAATCATTCCTTAACACTTTAACAAAAAACAGGTAAAAAAATAATATATTTGAGGCTTTGAACTGCAGACACAGGTTTTGTTATGTCTTGAAAATTTGAAAAAAATGACCAAGATTTAAGTCTTAAAATAATGGTGGACATTGTGTGAAAAAGTTTCTGGACCCTTCCAGGTCCCTCAAAGTCAGAAATTTGTTTTTGTGCATACCACAAAAATAAGAAACTATTTAAATATTATTTTAAATTAAAATAAAGCAACACAGAACTAAGCATTTATTTTAACAGTAAAAATCATATACAGATGGCACTTTTATCCCAAAGACCCCAAATATATAATTTTAATTAGGAAATGAATGCATTATTTTGCCACAACATATTTCTAACCCCACTTTTTCCCCTATATTTATGATATAAGGTGCCTTCCATCCCATACAAATAACTGCTTTCAACAGTTAACCATCAAAATACTTTTACATAAATTTCTGTTCTCTGTATAAAGGCTTGTTCTAGTAATTAGAGAAACATTTTGTAATTTGGATTATAATCTTTTTTTCAGGAACAACAGGTTCAGATGAAGACGATTTCTTTGATGCTCTGGACTACCATGCAGATGAATTTGAAGTAGCTCTTCCACATGAAATAATGACTCATAGGTAAAAATATGGTATACCGTATGTACAAAACATAAAAGTCTATAATAGAAAAACAAGTCAGTTGTACAGATTATTCCTGTGTTTAAATCATAGAACTGGTTCTTCAGATATTTAAAGGACCTTAAAAGGTTGCTTGGGCTGTTCAGTTTATGTTCCCCGTTTGTTATTTTTAAGCAATCTGAATGTTTTGAATAAAAATGTCTGATGAAAAATATGAATTATCACTTTACACATCATTAAAGGTCCTGAAACTTTAAACCATTGCATTTTTTAACTCTTACTTTTGAAACTAGCAAAGAAATGTTTATGACATCTGTTCCTTTACTTCTAAACTTTTAGAAAGGGTTTATATAGAATTTGGGGGAAAATTATATCTTGATTTAACAATTTTGTTAATATTGTAGATTCTTCAACATAAACGATTAATTGATTCCATGTTTAAGATTGCTATGTTGTTAATTAAACCAAAAAGATACGCACTAATCCCCTAAAAAAAGTATAATAAAATGAAAAAAAAAGCAAGAAAAATTATATCTTAATTTAACAATTTTGTTAATATTGTAGATTCTTCAACAGGAAGGATTAATTGATTCCATGTTTAAGATTTCTATATTTTAATTTAATTAAAAGATGTGTTAGAAAGGGCATATAGTTTAAATAAGAATTTTTATGCCATAGCCATTTTACCTGGAGTTTATTGCATTGACAAACAATTTGTTATTTCTTCCAAAAGATTTTTATAGATCTATAAACTAATACTGTAGATTCCGAAATTTTTGCATGCATTTATTAATACTATTGCTGTACAAGGGACAAAAGTGTGAGATTAGATATTGAGATGAAAATGCTTCTTATAAATAATGCTTTAAAAATCTAAAAGGCAAGTTTTATTTTTGCTAAACCTATTTTAACAATCATTTTTCCTTTGTGCCATCAGACATTTACAATTGTGATGTTTTTAAGGGAACTTTTGTGATGTCCAGTAATCATGGTAATGGTGGACAATTAGCAATAAGGTGTATCTCAGGTTTTGTTATGATGAAAACTTCCATAAGTTTCTGAATTGTACTTTCAGGAGGATGCTGAGTGACACCAGTGAAGATGGCCATATTATCCCTGATGACAGAAGTAGTAATGGTAGTGACACTGAGCAAGATGGCCAGGAAGCTCGAGTATACTCACATATTAAAAAATCTGATAGTCCTAAGCGAAGCGTAGGTTATATAGTACTGAGAGTTTAGCATGGTAGTTCTTTAACACTGTTTTCATGGTGAAGGAAATTTTAAGTTTTCCTTATTTGATTTTAAAAATCTTGTTTAGTTTTTATGCCCAACCTACTAAAGTAGTAGGGGCATTATGTTTTCTGGTCTGTGCTTCCGTCGTCTGTCCATTCGTCCATCTGTCTGTCAGGTTAAATTTTTTGGTCAAGGTAGTTTTTGATGAAGTTGAAGTCCAATCAACTTGAAAATTAGTACACATGTTCCCTATGATATGATCTTTCTAATTTTAATGCCAAATTAGAGTTTTGACCCCAATTTCACGGTCCACTGAACATAGAAAATGATAGTGCGATTAGGGCATTCATGTACTATGGACACATTCTTGTTTTGTGTTTCTTTCTTTATTTTTATACTTATTTCCTACACCTTATTATCAGTTATTTTTACTCTAAATATGATTCTTATGAAATCATGTTTTTGTTATTAAAGTAAGATCCTGTACTGATGAAATAAAATTCAAAACAATTTCCACTTACGTCCACTTTATTTGAACTTTGGTGGACAGTTGTCTCATTGACAATCATACCACATCTCCTTTGATATTTTTATTTTGTAGGATTTCCTATGCTGAGACTTGAATTCCCTGGTTTCAAATATGCTGAATTTTAATAGTAATCATTCATTTGTACACCTGCACTAAACTTTTCGAGATAATTTTAATTTTAAGTAAGAGTAATTTACTCCTTGTATTATGTTAATAGACATACTTCAAAACATGACCAACCAATGTTAATGTGTAAATGCAGTTGTAAACTTGTTGATATGCCTCAAAACTTCCAAAATATTTTTTTGTAGAATACCTAAACAATTTACAGAAAACTTGAAAACATTTATGAAAGTAAAATTGAAAAAGTAAATGGGGACCTTCACAAACCTTCCTTTCAAAAATTTCTTTTTTTAATTTCTGTTATGGTTAATTATTTTTTGCATTAATGTATTTCCAGTTTAAGTACCGGTATGTTTCCAAAACTTTTAAAAGTAATAAAAAGCTCCTGTCTGTAACCATACAAAATTTCCTATGTCATGTGACATAAAGAACTTGTATTTAGTTTCAGTTTTTAGTTAATCTGCTCTCCACTATAGTTTGCTTGTTTTATATTGCAATTGTTTAACACTACTGATAATTTTCAAGTAATACAAATACTTAATGATAAAATGATAAAATATTTACCATGCTTTTAGATCTAATCAGTACTAGCTTGCCTACTTTACTGCTTATGTACCATTTTTATTTAAATTTTATTTTATGCTGTTTAACTTCTGTGCATTCTATAGTTTTTGTGCAATACTAATTTTCATGGATAATGGGGAATGATGAATTCAAGTGTTCAATGAATTACCATCTTTCTATAGACTTGTATGCAAAATTTATGAAAACCAAGAATTCATGTTTTCACTAAAATACAATATTTCCACAATCCATGAAAATTGGTAACTACAAAGTTATATACATTTTATTATTTTTGTAGATTGGATCTGTAGCCATTTAAAAAAAAACTCATTTCTGATAGCTGCAGTTTTTAATATAAAAAATTGGTTTGATGATAAGCTTATGTTCTTTTAATATATAACATGTATTACAAATATATATACAATATATGTACATTGTCGGAAAATATAAAATTTGTTTGTACGAGCTTTAGAAACAGGATTAAAAGCGAGACTCGCAGAGCTTTTCTCCTGTTTCTAAAGCTCGTACAAATAAATTTTATATTTTCCAACAATGTACATATATTGTTTTCATCCTGCAATTTACACCCAACACTTGAAACTTTAGTTGTTAAAATCTAAATCATCTATAATACTAAAATAACGAGGTCGAATTTGTCAGCCGGCATGACGTTAAAACGACGAATCAAAGAATTCAACTCAGGGTTCTCATTAAGACGCGTATATGCGTCCTGGACGCATGAAAATCGAGCTGGACGCGTCATTTTTGAAACCTGTGAGTCCCTAGGACGCGTCCGCGTTGTATCGCCTGAGTCCCAAACACATCGTTTTGCCTTACATGATCTCCGACATTGTTGACAAGAAACTAAACCGGAAGTCGATGTTGAAAAATTTACGTGATGCGTAGATTAATATTTTTGTTGACTGATAATTTTTTTTTAAATTAAACGTATTTCATCCTAAAAGTATAATAATTCTGTTCAAACTAATTAATAAATGTATATATGTAAAAGTCACCGATGTTTTAAAAATTTTACGATTATTTGAAAAGCATGAATATTTCCACGTGTTGAACATCACGTACATATCGATTGAAACAAAAAAGTAAATTTTGTTTGAGAATGTGAAATGAAATGATATAATATTTTATAACTGTTACTACTATGCATAAAATAGATCTTAGAACAGTGTAGATATAAAATTTTACGGTTAAAAATAATTTTACTCTTAACATTTTCTCGATTGTGCATGTTGAACATCGCGATCGAAACGAAGGTGAAAATGTTTTAAAACTGAAACAGATCGGATTAAAAAATGATTAAAGCCAAAATCATTATCATGAACAGTGTTCACTTTAGATTTGCTTGTTTTATTAAAGACTATAATAATTATAATGATAAAACATCAAAGTGGTTATTAACTCAATTATAAGATAACAAGTCCCTTATTTAATATAATTAAAATTAATTAATAATGATGAACTGGGTACTAGCTTGTCTAACAAAATGACATCAGTATCACAATGAGTCAGTCAAAGTTAAAGTCCTTCTTCAAAAAGAAACCTGATGACATTGAATCATCAGTTCCAACTAAAAGACCAAGAGTTAACGATCCACTACACCAAGAATTGATAGACATAGAAAGCCAAGTCTGTTATGTTGTAATGAACAATAACTATTAAGAGATCATAAATTTTATTGATATAATAAAAACTACCAATCCAACACGCGGGTGTGTTCTAGTTGTCTCTAATTTTTCAAAAAAATTGACATAGTTTAAATGCGGACCGGGAAGAGGACCCCAAAATGAACTCGTACGCAAAAAGAAATATCCACATTACCGCTTGCTTAACATGGAAGAGGGGTAACAGGAGACTTTATTTGTAGAGGTACAAATAAAGCAAAGATTTATTTGTGTACCTGTTATTTGTACAATAGTTGGCTGATTGCAGGATAAAAAGCAATATTTTGCTATTGAACAAGTTTAAACATGAAAACATGCAGTTGTATTTGTTTTTTGCTTCTTTTCTTTTTTTCTGTCACTAGACTTAGTTTTCATACTCTTAAGATATGAGGTATTTTAAATGTTGGGTTATCTATTAAAAACAAAGTGTTTGAACTGTGTATCAGAAACAACTTTTCACATCTGAATTTATAACAGATTCATAAAGTATTATCTGCATGTGTTATCAGAGCAGGCAATTCTTTGGTACACATGAATCAATTAGGAAAATTTTCTATAGTTCATATAATATTTCATAACATTTATTAATCTTAAATGTTGTTGATTCCAATATTCATAGTTTAACAAAATTGGTTTTCAAAAGTAAAAATATTAACTATAATATTATTTTTGGAATTGTATACACATGTGTTTTTATTCATGCAATTCTTTTTAACAGAGTTCCGCAGTGGCAACTGTTGTAAAATCTACACATAAACGAAATCCTAGTCAAGAATCTATTAAAAGGACAGAGTCGGTGGAATCCAGTAGTTCAACGACTCAGAAACGTTTCCGGCGACCTTTGATACCACCAAAACCTAGCTATAGTCTTAATTTATGGAGTATTATGAAAAACTGTATTGGAAAAGAATTATCTAAAATACCCATGCCTGTAAGTTAATGAGTGAAATGAAAATGGATTAATTTTCTAAAATTCCCATGTGAGAAAGTTAATTTGTGGACTGAATATGGAATGATATTTCTGAATTACCAATTGGTGGATTGAATATGACTTTATTTTCTTGACATACCCATGCCAGTTGTCAATTTGAGAACTTATTATAAAAATTACTAATTTTTGAGAACTTGATGAAAAGATGATTAGTTATCATTTCTATGAGTCAATTGTCAGTTGAATGAGAATACAACATACTTATCAACTTAAAGAGTTGAATTAGGATATGATAAAAACATTTATTTATTGAACTGATATGGACTGAAATAATTAACAGATTTAGTGAGGTAGTAAATTGGATATCAAAATAACTAACTCTCCAGTTTATAGTAAACTGAATATAGAAATGATTCATGAATATACTGTGTATTCAGAAATTTCAGAGCTGTTTTTATTTTTACAAAAAATGTGTCAGGATTTGTTTCGAATTAATAAGAACTCAGATTTTAAAAATCCTTATTGCAATATTTCATTTGTTTGCAGCATTTCCTAAAATCACATTAAAAGCTCACATTATGGTACCTTGATGGGCATTCTCAATAATTTTTAAAATGCGTGCAATTATTTTATGAGTTAATGTTCGTAAATGATGAAAGGAGAAAAATCTATTTTTCTATCAAGTCAGAGATTATTATAAAAAGAAGAACTTGTCTTTTTCAGGTAAATTTTAACGAGCCTTTGTCAATGTTACAACGTCTCTCAGAAGATTTTGAATATTCTCGCTGTTTAGACCGAGCAGCTGAATGTGAAGATTCCGCAGAACAATTAGCCTACCTAGCTGCCTTTACAATTTCCTCGTATTCCACAACAACAAACCGTAGCACCAAACCATTTAATCCATTATTAGGAGAAACTTATGAATGTGATAGGACGGATGATTATGGCTGGAAATCTATAGCAGAACAAGTAAATACGATAATAATTTTTGTAAATTATGGCTGGAAATCTATAGCAGAACAAGTAAATACGATAATAATTATTGTAAATTATGGCTGGAAATCTATAGCAGAACAAGTAAATACGATAATAATTATTGTAAATTATGAAATCTATAGCAGCAAGTAATACGATAATAATTATTGTAAATTATGGCTGGAAATCTATAGCAGAACAAGTAAATACAATAATAATTATCGTAAATTAAGAAAATTTCGTGAAGTATATTTTTCATTTTGCAAAAATTGTGATGGGATAGGTTTTGCAAAAATGAAAAACTCAAATTTTAAATAAAAATTTTGGCATCATTTTCTGAAATTGCACTAATAAATCTCACATATCTGTCTATTGTTCAACATTCACAATAATAAATGCATGCACACATTTTTGGAATTATCAATAGTTAATTTATGCAGTCTGCATACTTGACGACTTTTCAAAATCTCTATGGGGTATATAAAGAGTAAGAGGACGTAATGATCCTCTTATATTGTCACAAGTGTTGTTTAGACTACTACAATGTACTATATTGTTTGAATTAGTATGTATGTGCTTAAATACCATTTGTAACTCATTCGAATGCCTGTTTTGAGGTGTTTAGTTTATATGATAATATAGAATTTCAAAATATAGGTCAACACCTCTCAGAGGGGGAAATCCCCCATAAATTGTGAAGGTTGGCAGCTGGGGTGGCAGTGCAGTTTTTCCTATGCATGAATGCATTTCATGGGAATTTCATTGTTCAAAAAAAAATTTTTTTTTTTAACTTTTAGATGATCTGTCATGTAAACCAAAAAGTTTTTCAAGATTTAACAAGAAATTTAAACTTTATGAGCAAAACTCAAAATATGTGTTAGCTTAAAGAGTATCTACAATTTTGGATGTATTTGGCCACATGAATTTGTAAAATGTTAATTTTGGCATCTTTAGATTTTGAAGCCATTCAATTTTTCATAGTTCAAGGGAATGTGTGAGCTGAAGGCTTGTGGTGACATTTTTATTTTGCTAACATTGTTAAATAACAGAAACTTCTTAGATACCTGCATTTTTTACTCATGTTTACTGGTACTTTAGCTGAATCAACATAATCTGCAGTCAGTGATCAGAATTAAAAATTTAAAAGGTAGATGGTACTCCTTTAAATTCAGAATTTGACTTGCTATTATTTGATAGAAGTTTATATGTTTTTAATAGCTATTTAAATTCTAGGTTAGCCATCATCCTCCAACAGCAGCATTACATACAGAAGGCCGTGGCTGGGCCGTCTGGCAAGAATTTACAATGGCCAGCAAATTTAGAGGAAAATATCTTCAAATCATACCATTAGGTAAACTCATGGTAGAATATGTATATCAGATTTTTCTTCTCAGGTTCGGGGCAAACCCTTTTCTGGTGCTCATTCCACTGTGTAAAATTGTATATCCTAGCAACAGAATGTTGATCCTATTTCTGTTTATACAATAAATATCAGATAGCACAAACAAGTAACTTAACGTGTTGTTTGTATAAACAAGAGAAAAGCTAAATTTATTTTTTGGAGTAAGATTGTTATTATTTATCCAATTTCAGATATTGCAAATAGTAAAATTGCACTTCAAAATAATTGTTGGTCTAAACTGTATTTGCTGGGCAAACTGAAAAAGACAATTAATAACTGCCAGACACATCAAACAACTATTGTTAAAGTTTTAAGTAGCTAGGCATCAAAGAAATTGTAATTATATATTGCTGTTCTTTCAATTACATGTATATGTAAAGACAAATCGCTTGTGATCTTCACAGTTTAGTATTTTGCACAATATGGATATATGAGATTTACATAGTGGAAGAGTTACTAGATTAAGGAGTTGTTGCCAAAATCTGTGGAGTTAGTAGATATAAAGCTTTATAGTATACAGGGCTGTTGTAGTGTATGTTCTACTTTTAGGTTAGTCATCACCCTCCCATGGCATCTCAGCATTGTGAAGGAAGAGGTTGGGAAACGTGGCAAGAATTTACAATGACTAGTAAATTCCGAGGAGCATATCTCCAAATTATACCATTAGGTATACTGCCTGCTATCCCCTGTTGCCCTTAAGCAGTGTTAAAACTACTACAGTCAGTCACCTGATAAGTGTCAAAATTCTTAAAAAGTTTCATGTGTATTTAAGGTATAAAAAAGCATGTGTATTTACGAATCATTAAAATCATTCATAATTAACATTTATATTGATGTTGAGTTGACAAAGTTTGTCAGTTGGAATATATTTTCCTTTGATCATCTTGTTTTTAGACAACAACAAAAATTACAATGTGATAAGTAGGAGGTACGAGGTCACTATTTTTAGCCCCATGAGTTAGAAAATGAAAAAGTATTGTAAATCAAACAGACAACATCTTTCAAATGTTCTAAAGACAATGGTCTATATCAGATATCAGTATTTATATTATTGAAATGTGTCTTCTAAATTTACTTTAGGGCTTCAAACTTCCTGCAGTTAATGCAAAACTGCAAAAATGCCATTAAGATTACCTCATTTTGAGATCTTGTCATTTAAGTTTTGATATGAGCCAAAGCTTTACCGCAAAAATATATTTTGCCAAAAGATGTTTTAAAAAAAGATGTTGTTGAGGGTTAAAATTTGAAGATCAATTTTAACAATAAAAACAGAATTGATGACATGTCAGGAAAAGAGATCAAAGACAAATATTTTCTGCTGTTCAATTTTGAACAAGTTGCATTCAATATTTAATGCAAGGTTTTAAGCCTAGTTCTGTAGTAGTTTTTACATATGATACTGCACCTTGTTGCAGCATGAATATTTCTGTATTTGCACCATTGTACAACTCCTCAAACCCTATTCATTGCATTTAATTTTCAGTTATTTTGGTAGTTAAATTTTTCTACCCATGGTGAAGTTCTTAGATGGCTTAATGTGATTTAAATATACCAGTCTTTAGTTACCACGGCAGACATTCTCCTCTTTGGTATAAGTAGGAAGCTTGTTTCCATCCTGTAAAAAAGTATTTAATAATTGTCAAAATTTAGACAAAACCTGTATCTGATAGTTTGTAAGTGACTCAACAACAGGTAGGAGATATTATATATGCTAGTTTGCAAGTGACTCAACAACAGGTGGGAGATATTATATATGCTTGCCCTAAAAAAGGAATTAAGGTGATCAGTAATTTTCCATCTTCAAACTTGTATTTAATATTCCAAGACATTTTCGTTTATATTTATCCATATCACCAAGAAATTATATTCTATTGACATAAGTGTGAAAGAAAGCGTTACATTGATATTAGGGGAAAAAGTTTAGACAAAAAGTATGATTATGCTTGTGACAATGTTGACAAAAGACAAAGTTCAAAGTAACAAATTTATTTTGCATGTAAATAACTGGTTGTAGTTTCACCTTTAAATAAAACACCTAAAATAATTTGAAATTGTTTTTAAATGAATGAAGCTAATTATCTTTAGTGTAAACTAAATGTAACGCCTGAAATTCTTTTACATAATACTTTTTGGTTTCAACTGGTGGTTCTTATTTTCATATGACAGTCAATTTTCTGAATATGATATGGAGAAAAGGTTGTATTGTCAAATCCTTCCGTTCATGAGCACCATATTTAGGAGATAATCAGTATTTTATTTTCAGGCATCAATTGACATTTGATGGTCTTAAATTGATTTTACTGGTGCCACATCATTAGAGCTAGTAAATAGATACTTTCAAATCAACAATTGATGCCTGCAAATCTTCAAATGCTATACTGGTATCTTCATTCTAATGCAAATGAAAGAAAGCACTGTTTAATGATACATTTTAAAATCATAAACATGACGTCTGCACTTGTCAACACAATTTCAGATTTTTGATGCCCTGAACTCTGTGGCATTATCCAATCAAAATGAATGTTACAAATAGTGCTGTTTTAAAATTTCCTATCTATTATTGTTCTAGCATGCTAGTTATAACTAAATAATTAACTATATATTTATGTTCTGCTTATGAAATATTTTATTTATAATGGAAATGGTTCTGTATTAACTAGTATTCATATTTTGATTCTAGTGGTCAGGTTTGAATAAAAACACATTGAAAACTAAACTGACTTATACATTATTGTTCAATAGCTGTAATTAGACTTATATAGTATGTTGTAAGATACATTTTTAAGGAAAAAGTGTTTTCACTCTAAATTATTTTTCGAAATGATTAGTTATGACTAATAATGTAAGCTTTATATTTCACAATATACTTATAAACATATATACACATGTATAATAAGTCACTGCATACAACGTTTTCTGGCAAAAATTGGAAAAAGCTTGGTTATAAATTGCTATTTTGAAAACTGATATATATTGTGGTTTGGGCTATTCCTTCAAAAGAAAGGTGGGAAGCTAGGAAGAGAGGTCTAATTTTTTACCTTGGTCATTGGTCTTTGTGTATCTATTTGATGCAGGCAAGATTTTATTGAGTTCGGCACCTTCAAAATAATAATCTGTACAAACAAATGTTCCTAAATTTCTGTAAGAATCAAATTTTATTTTATCATTAACAGTTTGCCAAACATACAAAGTAACTTATGTGAAACAAAATTAATATTGGGTGGCATAATCTTACTTTTAATTTACTGAGGAATTGACTTACATTACAAAGCAAGATTACTTAATCCACACAATGAAATACCAATGATAACTTTACCATGACACAAGAAATTTTGTATACATGTTTTTAACAAATATTTTACAGGAATTTCTCATGCCAAGTTTACGAAAAGTGGTAACCACTATACATGGAGAAAGGTGACAACAACTGTACACAATATAATTGTTGGTAAATTATGGGTAGACAACCACGGTGAAATGGATATTATAAATCATAAAAATGGTGACAAATGTCATTTAAAATTCTCCACTTATAGTTATTTCTCCAGGGATATACCAAGAAAGGTAACATTTTACATGATTTATGTATCATACTTATAGCAATGACTTTTTTTATACAGTTGTTTGTTCATGGTTGTACTTCATTGAATTAGTGACATTCAAAATTTCACCTTATAATTTGATTTGAACTGTTTCCCAAATCTTCAAAGGTCTCTTAAGTAATGCATTCAAAAATTAATTTCCATCACAAAATCTCACTTTTACAACTTTAGCTAGTATATTGTGTGTCATGGAAATAATTCTTAGTTTTATGCCCTGTTACTCATTGGCCAGAACCAAGGGTCTGGAAACAGTAATTTTTGCCAGTCATGACCTAAACTGAAAGACCAATGACCGTAATAACAGAATGGGATTTATGACCAAAATTATTTTTTAACAGGTTTTTTATCATTTCATTGACATCACAATTTGGGTCTCTTAATCACCAGTTAGCAATAATTTTTGTTTAGAAATTCTTTTCTGGTAATAAAACTGAGTATAGCATGATAATCTTGAGGGCCCTCCCAATAATCATATTTATGCCTCCGACAGATATTGGCGAATGATGATCAGTGATCCATTATCCTTTTTTACCTGTGTACTTCACACCTGGCAGAAGTGATCAAGCTCAGAACAAATCATGCTAATATTATAAAGAAATTCTGAGTATAGTTTTCCATGACAAATTATGATCCAACAGAACAAATCCCGTAAATGAATCACGAATCATTTGTAAATTAGTGTTAACTTAAAACTTCTGGTTTTATTTCAACTTCAAAATCGAAAGGAGCGTTAGCAACTTCCTTTGAAATTTACTGGTTTAAGTCATTAAAATAACTTCTGTTTTGTATTGATGCCTTCATAACTTGTTCTTGAACGTTTTTAGAAAAGGCAAGAAACTTCATTAAGCATGTTAAGTAAATATGACCAAACTGTCAATACAAGTTCGTTGATGTCTTGAATCAATGAATAATTTTGATAGTTTGATAAAAGGATCCCAACTTTTAAGTCATCTCAAAATGACCAAAATTGTCCAAAACAATTTCTGGATCCTTGGCCCAGAACATGCAATGTTACTCATGTCTGCAATTCTACCTTCTTTAATGCAACAAGCTTGATGCTTTCATGCAGGTTTAAGGCCAAAGATAAAAAAAAAACATACATTGGTAACAGGGCAATCTCAATCTGGATGTTAAGTACAATGAAGATGTACATGAAATTCTCAATTTACCTTGATAAGTGGTTATGCCATTTTAAAATGCCTTCTTTGGATACCAGGTATATTTAAATCAAACAGCCCAAAGTTGAGTTGCTGGATTTTTAAGCAAACATCAAACATTGAACCAATCAACCTTAGTGAATCAGATAAACTTGCATTTAGTTTACCTACATTCTGCTTGGAATCTTTTTATTCATTTAGCCTTATGAAAGATTATTATTCCAATCACATTATTGTATCAGATCTTTACAATTTAGCCTTTTTTTGTTCCACATAGGTAACTGGAGTAGTGACAACAAAAGAAGGTGATGCCAAATGGGTATTAACTGGTACCTGGGACAAAAGATGGAAGGAGCAAAAATATTGCATGTTGATGAATCAAATAAAGGGAAACCAGTATTTGAAACTGGACCACACTTTACATTATGGGAGAAAAAACCTCTGCCGTAAGTAGTTATCATTTTACATGTTACCGTTGTAGGTGAGTTTTCAACAAATAAATTTTACATGAAATAGGATTTCTGAAAGGAGATGTGTAGTTAACATCAATGAGACAGCAACCCAACTGTATCAGTTCTCCAAAATGATTATTTATAGATCAACATAGATGCTTGACAACTGCCCGTTCTGTATGGCAAATGCTGAATTGTCTTGAGTCTTAAAGGATATGCATGAATTCAATAGAGACAATTAAAGATCAACATGCTTTCTCAATTTTTCAAATTCTGAAAAAACAATGACAATAACTGACAAAATTTATGACTTTGGACAGGCACATCAACTTTTATGTCAAATAAACTTATCATCTGATGTGAAATTCATGTTGATATCATCAAAGGAGTAAGTTCTGTAAGGGCCATATTTGGCCCTGATTATGATGTGCAATGTATCAAAATATAAAAATGTTGTAAGTTGATGAAAAGACATGTGAGAAAGTTAAATAGCACTATTTTTGTCAAAGTTTTATTTTAAAGGGTTGCTTTTTACATCCTAAACATTTCTAAATAGGTCTCAAATAGAGATTTTTACGAAATTTGTCAAAATCGTCCAGATTTCAATCAAATTCAGGCCTAGGAAACATAGAGCGCAGACGTCGACAAACTAAATATTCAAGTCATATAATTTATGTAAAATGTCATAACAAACATTATCTTGTAAAAGGTCTTTTTTGTCAACGCATAGGCTCTGTGTTACCTGTCCAAAAAATCAATGGAGATTTATCTGTTTTCATTCAATTTTCATGGAAGATCAAAATGAGTGCTATTTGTCACGTCATAAATAGAACACAAGTATATAAATTTTTAACACAAAGACATATTTCCTATCTAGTCATTGTATGAGCTACGATTCATTGTGACATTGGTCAATAAATGATAATTTGAAATTTTAGCTAGAAATAGGGTCCAATTTAGGGACTTATTGAACCTAATCCTTTGTATGTTATGTCTTTTATGGGGAGAAGGATGAGTTTAGGCTAATTTGAAACTATTTTTGATGCCAGCAGATATTAAGCTGAGTTTTGGTACGTAAGTGTAAAATGATGCCTTACAGAACAAGGCCTTTGAAGCGTTTACTTTAGGTTTGTACATGTTTGTTGATCATTTTGTCGAGCCTTGACTTAAGTCGAAAAGCGAGACATAGCAATCCTACATTCCGTCGTTGTCGTCATTGGCGGCTGCGTCCACAAATATTCACTCTGTGGTTAAAGTTTTGAGATTTTAATAACTTTCTTAAACTATCCTGGATTTCTACCAAACTTGGACAGAAGCTTGTTTATGATCATTAGATAGTATCCAGAAGTAAATTTTGTGAAAATAAAATTCCATTTTTCCATATTTTACTTATAAATGGACTTAGTTTTTCTGCGGAAATATTACATTCACTCTGTGGTTAAAGGTTTTAAAATTTTAATAACTTTCTTAAACTATCCTGGGTTTGTACCAAACTTTGACAGAAGCTTGGTTATGATCATAAGATAGTAACCAGAAGTGAATTTTGTAAAAATAAATCCATTTTTCCTTATTTTACTTTTAAATGGACTAATATTTTCTACCAGGAAACAACACATTCACTCTGTGGTTAAAGTTTTAAAATTTTAATAACTTTCTTATACTATTTTGGATTTGTACCAAACTTGGACAGAAGCTTGTTAATGATCTAAAGCAAGTATCTAGAAGGAAATTTTGTAAAAAATAAATCTATTTTTCCGTATTTTAATTTTAAATGGACTTAGATTTTCTACCAGGAAACAACACATTTACTCTGTGGTTAAACTTTTAAAATTTTAATAACTTTCTTATACTATTTTGGATTTGTACCAAACTTGGATAGAAGCTTGTTTATGATCAAATGCTAGTATCTAGAAGGAAATTTTGTAAAAAATAAATCTGTTTTTCCGTATTTTAATTTTAAATGGACTTAGATTTTCTGCCAGAAACAGCACATTCACTCTGTGGTTAAACTTTTAAAATTTTAATAAATTTCTTATACCATTTTGGATTTGTACCAAACTTGGATAGAAGCTTGTTTATGATCAAATGCTAGTATCTAGAAGGAAATTTTGTTTTCTTCCAGTTAACATTACATTCAGTCTGCAGTTAAAGTTTTTAAACATTTATTAGATTCATAAACTATCCTGAATTTTTACCAAACTTGGACAGAAGCTTCTTACAATCAAAAGATAGTATCAAGAGGAATAATTTTATTGATTTACTTCCTCATTTTTGTCGAGCTTACGATTAACAGAAAAGTAGGCGAGACACTGGGTTCATGGAACCCTTACAAATTTTTCATAGGGCTCGCTGGTACTAAGGTTGTCTGTCAGAATAATACCTTTTCTCAATTGAATATAATTTCCCAGATTTTCAAAAAATCAATGACAGTTTAGTAAGATGTCTCACTTTAAATGATCTTATCAATTTAAATTTAAATGTATTTTATTGTTCAAATTGTAATAAGATCAGACAAATGTTTTTTTTGCAAATTCATTACATCTTCTCAAAGTAACAAATTTACCCCTTCATTCTATACAATTTATTTATTCAGTATGAGATGATTGATTGTGCCATATTTTCTAAATGAGAACTAGTCCACCTTTGTAGGGTTTTTTTGGGAACTAGAACTTAAATGTCAAATCTTAAATGTTTGAATGAAATGTTAATATGTTTATTCAATGAAAAATTTTCTTGCCAAGTTTTAGTATAAATCTTAAGTAGCTAGTAGTTAGTTTTACAGTTTACCTCCTTGGGTGTGTATTTAATGGATAAAATTTCATTCCACTTGTTCCTTATAGTTCAACTTTGAACTCTATTTTTAATAGGCCATTGAAGCGTTTACTTTAGGTTTACCCACTTTTGGCAGAATTTCAGTTGACTTTTTTTTCAATGAAGCTTCAGGCAGAGTCCATTCTTGTTATACTGATACATCTAGTTAAAATGTTCGGAACTAAAATAATTCATAAATTGGATTGTTTATAGGCCTGGAGCAGAGAAAATGTATTTCTTCACTCGACTAGCATTAGAATTAAATGAACCTGAGGAAGGAGTTGCACCAACAGACTGCAGAATTCGCCCTGACCAAAGATTGATGGAGGATGGAAAGTGGGATGAAGCTAACAAGTACAAAGTTCAGTTAGAAGATAAACAGAGAGCAGCAAGAAAGAAACGAGAATTAGAAGCAGAAGAGGCCAAAAAGAAAGGTTGGTATAACATTGTCATATGAGCTGTTTTAATTTTACGCTTAGGAGAGGCACTCTCAAAATTGGTAAACCACTCATTAAAATTTGCTAGGCCAAAAAGAAAGGTTGGTATAACATTTTCATATGAGCTGTTTAAATTTTACGCTTGGAAGAGGCACTGGTAAACCACTCATTAAAATTTGCTAGGTGAGCTATTGAATTAGGTTGGCATCTTTTGTCCTGTTAATTAACAATTTAAGAAATATTTATGACAATGCTTCACAGAATTATTATTCCTTAAGTTTATTTGGAAGTGGGGTCACCGAAATAAAGGAAGTTGTATTCCTTTATTCTGGTTACACAAGCTATACCATGGCTAATTGCACCAATTATCAACAAATTAGTATCACATGGAAACTCTCATAATATTAGTATGTCCACTACATGTCAGGACATGCAAATATTGTCAAGAACATTGAAAATAGAATACATGTACTCTTGTTTCAAGCTTTTCCACCATTCAAACCAATAAAACCTTTTCACATAATTTTTCAATGTCATTAACAGAAAAAAAATGATGTCAACAAAACTGATTGGGTTATATTTTCAGACATTATGTGATCAAAACAGTGCAAAATTGGCAATGGAAGTAAAATTCTAAGCCTGGGAATTGGTGTATAGTTAATGTTGTAGCTGGTACAATTTTTTCTTGAGAAGTGTGCTATACAGAAATGAAGTCAATAAGGAAATATTACCAGTACTTCTGTGAAAAACATATAAAAATAAAGAACAAGTTTAGGACATTGTACATAATAGAAGTGTAAAAACAAACAAGCAAACCATTACGAGGCCATTTATAACTTGCTATGCGGTATTGGTTATGCTCATTGTTGAAGTCTGTACGGTTGGTAGTTGTCTTGTTGACAATCATACCACATCTTCTTATTTTTAAATGAACAGAGTTCAAACTCCAGTTTTGTTTCCCAGCATGCAGTATTTAATTTACATACATTTATTTTCAGGAGAAGATTACCCACCTTACACTCCTACATGGTTTGTACGGAAGACAGATTCTGCCACTGGGAACCCTATACATGTGTATAATGGACAATATTGGGACTGTAAGCAGAAACAGGACTGGAGCAGATGTCCCGAGATATTCTTATAATACCATCTATTAAATGTACAAAGGCCAAGTGACAAGTGCAAATTCATTATACGCTGATAAATGTGGAGTACATGGTCCGTTAGAAGACTTGTAGGTCCAAAGGGTCAGTTCGAGGACATTGTTCTGATGTTAAATTAAATGTATAAGCCAAGTCCTGTTTAATATATTGTAAGAGACTTTAAGAGAATTGTTTGAGGTCTGAAGGACCGGACTTATGAGATATATGTAGCTCACAATAATGAATCAAATTATATATATTTCATGTTTGGTACCCTGTTACAAGGTGTTTCATTAACTTTTGATATAAGGAAGTGAAATTGCAAGAATTATAACAAGTACAAGAAGAAAAATTTGAACCTCTTTTGGCATAGCAATAATTTTGTAAAGAAGGGAGCATGCACTTGAGATTTTTAATGCTGAATTGCAACTTTTCTTGTTAAATTATTAATCATGTAGCATATTGAGAAGTATGGTATTTTTAGAATTGTTTACAGGCAAAAAATGAATGTTATATTTCAGTCGCTCACACTTTTAGTTTTCAAAAACTCCAAAGAACTAAAAATAATATTAGTATGACCTCAAAAACAAATTTGTAAGACCATACATGTAATGCTGCGAAAATTCTTAAATTCATGAATGCTACTCATTGCACATTGTGGAAAAGGATTTTTGTAGATTTATTTGATTTAATAACTCAAACTTTGCTCGTGAATATATAAAATAATCTTGTGTTTTATGAATATTAAAATCTGTTACCCCACAGTGATATTCACTTTGTACCTGTTGGTTGATCAGTTTTTTCATAGGGCTCGCTGGTACTAAGGTTGTCTGTCAGAATAATACCTTTTCTCAATTGAATATAATTTCCCAGATTTTCAAAAAATCAATGACAGTTTAGTAAGATGTCTCTCTTTAAATGATCTTATCAATTTAAATTTAAATGTATTTTATTGTTCAAATTGGTATAAGATCAGACAAATGTTTTTTTTGCAAATTCATTACATCTTCTCAAAGTAACAAATTTACCCCTTCATTCTATACAATTTATTTATTCAGTATGAGATGATTGATTGTGCCATATTTTCTAAATGAGAACTAGTCCACCTTTGTAGGGTTTTTTGGGAACTGGAACTTAAATGTCAAATCTTAAATGTTTGAATGAAATGTTAATATGTTTATTCAATGAAAAATGTTCTTGCCAAGTTTTAGTATAAATCTTAAGTAGCTAGTAGTTAGTTTTACACTTTACCTTCTTGGGTGTTTATTTAATGGATAAAATTTCATTCCACTTGTTCCTTATAGTTCAACTTTGAACTCTATTTTTAATAGATCTCATAAACAATCTGATAATAATACAGATCCTGTGTCCAATAACATAAACGGTACCAATTTTTCTGCACCAGATGCGCATTTCGACTAACAATGGCTTCACTTCCAAATATGTTGACAACACTCAACCCTACTTTCTCTAGGTGAAGCAATAAAATTACTGCCTTCAATTTATTGAAGATATTTAGTATTACAACAAAAGGATTTCTGAGTCACTTAAATCTCGAAAAAAAATATTTGTATTCATGTAAGCTTTTAAGGATGTTGGCTGCTGAAATTCAATTTGAACATTTCCATCAATGAAATCTTTTCAAAAGAGAATAAGCAATACATAATAAGTTTGAGGGAAATGTAGATAGGTCTGTGCGATTGTTTTTGAGATGCATTAATTTGAAAAAAGTAGAATTTCTGGAGGAAATCTGTTTCTGGATTTTCCATAGGAAAAATATTGGCAAATTTATAGATCCAGTGTGATTTAAAGCTTGATATATTGTAAGGACATTTGTCTGTTGAACACAGTTTGTTACCATTTGGATGCCATTTATTTAATTTGTTTGTTGGTTGGTTGCTGTCTCATTGACTTCTACCCCATATTTCCTTCTATTCATACTTACGTGTTATTTATAAGCACCAAGTTTCTTCTTGTGTCTTGTTTGTTTTTATAGAATTTGCTTCACTATGTTATATTACAGCTTGAGCTAAGTGCATGCATGGTTTACCTATTTTCTGTCATTCTAATTTTCTACTATTCCATAGGTAACTTTGGTGTTACACCTTTTTTTCTTATTTTTCATAGAAATACACATATATTCTGAATATTCCGTATGCTGGGAAATAACAAAATAAAAAATAATTTAGATCAGAGCTTTATGCCCATGGTTTCTGCCAGTTCAAGATAGGGGAAACATTGATATCAATACAGCATGAATTGTCATCGATATAGATTTTAGATAAAAATACATTCTCAGTTTTATGTATAAAACCTGTTATGTTATTTTGTAGCTATATATAGATTTTTAATTTTGCAAACTTTGCTTTATATTAAAGTGTAATTTTGCAATACAATCACAAATAAAAATCATTTTTTGATAAAAATGTAAAATGAAGCAGTATTATTATGTGAAGTATAGGAATTATGAATAAGAAAAGATTTGACAGTGACCTAACAAACAGACATGTTTATTATCATTATTTTCTATATTAAAAGAAAATGTGAAAGGAGTATTGATTGTATACTGTTATGAGTTAACTTATGTATAGGTTTTTTCCTGTTAGTAATTGGATATTAATAGTAGGTTGAACTAGAGAAGAGTTCATTTGTTAAAATGAAACATAATTCTAAAAGCAATAACAGAATCGTAATTGGTATATATTTAACAGGTGCATAATTTATTTGTTCTAATGGCAACTTTCAATTTGGCAAAAATTAAATATACACAAAAAAAAAAATAATGGATCTATTGTTGACTTATTTTGTGGCATTAAATAAGACTCTTCATTGGTTTTAAGGGGCCTTTCATGAGTATCAGGCCTATTTCAAAATGGCTACAAATGCTATCTTGTAAAAACACATTGCATTATTTTTGCCTAAGTATGGCTACAGAAATTGTTGTATTGGGATTTTTTTCAGAAACCATAGTCCTCTCTGATCTGTTTTGTAAATGGCTATCATGATTCAGTCTATGTTAGGGGCTGCAGATATTGTCTGCAGAAAACACAAATTGGATAAAAAAATCAGTTTGAGGTTGGAAAGTGCCTTTACACCAGGGAATATTTTTTTAAAAGGGCATTTTAAATGAATACCTCAGCTATCCCAGTCTATGACATTTATTACAAGAAATCAATGTCCACAAACCTTCTTAACACTAATTAGCCAATCAGGAACAGTAAATATGTTTATTTAGTGTATGGAAAAATATAACTCATTTGAAAATATTAATAGTTGTTATTTACAGCATCAAAGTGATACAATTAATTAAGCTACTTTGTCTATCTAATTGTTTTAGAAATAGCAATAGTTATATCGATGTTTAATTGCATAAAAGCTTTTAAAAAGATATTTGAAATTTAGTGTGTCCCCAAAACTTTGCACATTTTTCAACTAAATCTTAATTAATAAAAAAAAAAATCTCTTCTGTGGTGATGTCACAAATGGTTGTTTGAAATTGCTGTACTAACACTTTTACTGTAATAGTCATAAGAGAAAAGAGGATCATTTAAAGCTGTTTGATCCTTTTTCAAAGATAATGATTTCTGGGTGCTAGAAGTGGATTCAGACTTTTTTTCTTTTTGAACATGTTAAAAGTACCTTGAAGTTTAGTTTATCTTTTCAGTTTTGTACAAAAAAAAAAATTATATTTGAATTTATTTTTTTTTAATTTGAATAACAATTCTGCCATTAACAGAATGTTAAAAAAAATAGAATTTTATTTGGTATTTGGACATTTTTTTTTTGAGTGGAATATTCATGTATTGGTTCCTTGCAAGGGATATTTTTAAGATTTTGATTAAATAAAGCTTGTGTTACTGTATGGGTAATCACTTTAGTCACAAATATATGTTTTGGTGTTATTTATATATATAAATCATGAGTTTGATGAAAGAATCCATGTTTATTATGCAATGTAGCTTAATTGTGATATAAGATGTATTGAGTGATGAGTTTTGTAATGTTTTATCAGATACTGGGGATTCATTTATTATTTGTGGTTACCAATTTTCATGGATTGAGGAAAATTTGCATTTTTGTGGATATTTGATTTCATGTTCCCATGAAATCCATGAAAATTGGTATCCAACGAATAATAAAGAATTGACAGTAGTATGTACATATGTATGCATAGCCTTATTCTGTCTGCATGATGCTTGTAAATGTGTAACGATGGAATTATGAAAGCAGTATTGTTATATAACATTTTGTAAGATTATTTGTGAACGTTTTCATGGCATCAGTTCCATAATTGGTGCTGTCAAACTGTTTTGTCAATGCTGTGAGACATTTTTATTTTACTTTGATAATTTCATCACAGTTTTCTGATGTTGAAGAAAAAAAACAACATATTACCAGAGACTAAAATTTTACTAGTCAAAAGATTGAATTATACAGCTGATGTTTAATTTGATTTACACAAAGGATGTTCCTATAGCAGTTAATGTGCAAACCTTCATTTCTCATAAATTACTACTTTAATTTCTTGATAATTGCATTTTTATTTATCTGTGACCTCATTATATTTCTATTAAGTTTACATGGGTATAAAATTGTCAACTTGGAAATTTTTGACAATATTAAAACAATGTATTTTCATCAGTGTGTTTCAAAATTATTGTGCAAAACAAATATTTGTAATTATTACATGAAAAATCCATACTGTTGTATAAAAGGTATTTAAAATTGACTGTTATTCTCATATAGAAAACATTAAATGGAACTTTTTTTGTCACTTCAGATTTTTTTTTTAAGAAAAAATGCTTTTTATTGAAAAAGGTCCAAACATATTCTTTTTGAAATGGTTCATCCATTCAAGCTGTCACTTTAAACTATTATATTGTTTAAGGTTAGTGACACAAAGGGATGAAGTTCATTTTAAAATGTCAACTTATGGTAAAACAGTTATATTATTTTGAATATGCTTTGCTGAAGAAAAAACATTGTCAGATATACTTTATTTAGCATTGAATCCAAGTCAGGTGTTTTAATTCTGACTCTTAGCTGAAGACAAAGTTTTAAAATGCTATATAATATTAATACATTAATTGTTGCCTGAAAGCTTGTTTGATGTTACTCAATTAATTTTCCTTGATCAGACGAGGTCTGGCTTTACAATTATCAACATTTATTTGGTATGAGGTGAAATATAATTCACTGCTCAAATATATTGAAATTTTGAAAAAAATAACTTTTGTACTGGAATATAAGTCAGTTGATGAGAAATCCTTAAAGTGACGCTGCATAGGCCTCAGCTGATCAGGTTAAATTTATTAAGTAATATTCATTGCTTGAAGTATCAGCAGATTAGGTCCAATTAATAAAGTAATAATCGTTGCGGACTGCTTGTATGATTTGTATGGCATGTGGTTATTCACATATATTTATTTCACAATAATTGTTAATGATTATTTCTTCATTTGTTAAAGATAAATAAACCATGTCTGTCAATTGATATTTCTTTTATTATTAATTAGCTTCAACTGTACGAAAAAAAAAGTTAAAATTTACACCCTCATGCCAAAATACAAAAAAAAAAAAACCAAATAAGAAGGACTCATAATAAGACATTGATTGCATGTTAAATGTCCAGTGACAAATAATTCATATATATATATATATATATATATAAATAAATAAGGAGATGTGGTATGATTGCCACTGAGACAGCTATCCACCAGAGCTCAAAAGATGTGGATAATTAGGGCAAAAACAAATAAACAAATCAACCCAATTCCACTGAGAAACAGGTTATGCTAGATATGGACAGAAATTTTGCCTGACAAAAGGTTCCCTATAGACCCCTTAAAGTGTTATTTGACATGCAGAGAGGATGGTATTTTTTTCTGTCAGAGAGATTTGATTTAACATTCTTAGTTCAAATTGACATTCAACACCCCTCATGCATGGATCAGTAACAGTTTTACTCACGGGGGGGAGGGGGGTCTCTTCCTATATGAAGGTATATACATATGTGCCACTGGAATGGGTCCCTTTTTTGATATGTCAAATATATCAATGGGGTGCAATTTTACCGAGGAAATATATCAATAGGTAGTAATTGACCAATTGTGATATATCAATGGGTCATAATTTTTCAGTTTGTTGTGCAACGATCTTCACTGAATTTCCCAAACTCTTTGTCATTAAAATTTCCACATCTGCTGAAACATATAGGTACTATTTGAGCTGATAAATATATATATATGAATGGGTTATGATTTCGCTGTGAAATATATGTATAGGTAGGGATTTCACAATTATTCGATATATGAATGGGGTGTGTTTTTTAAATCCAAGCTGCACAACTGTACCCAAATCCCATGTTGAGACCCCCGTGGTTTTACTCTTGATGGGGAATAAATCGTTGAAGGAATCAGGCTTATAATTAAGTATGCCAAATGAATGCTTCATCTAAAGAAGACTCATTAATGGAGCTTGAATCAAAAACAGTGAGTAGGCCAAATCAATGACGAAGCTAAGCATTGAACACCAAAAATTTAAAAAAGTTGTCCCAAATCTAGAATAACCTTAGTGAAAGATTGGAGAAATCTAGGTTTACCAACCATATTTCTATACCCCATACCAGTCAACCCTTGGGATGTGAGGTTGTCCCAGTAATATAGATGTATACCTGTAAACATTAGATATCATTGAAAACTAAAGCTTGAACAATCTTATCTCCCTATAAACAGGAGTAATATCAGATGCTTTGAACGCATACACATAGTCTGCATAACATCCTGTTCAGATTGTGGACAAAGGGAAACTATTATTTTCTTCAATTAATATGACAAGTAATTTGCAGTACTGTAAAAGATAAGAATCTGGTTAACACATGATAAATGGTTGATGAAAATGTCAATTCGGGCTCTCTAACTATTCTGAACGTTCCAAAAAACTTGGATGTCAAAAAGTTTGAGTGTTCACAGTGGATATCAGGTTTACTAAGTCTATTCACAATGATTTGTAGATATTTGAAAAATACAGTTATGTGAAACTTCATTATGAAGGTAATTCTAGAAAAGCAGTTCGGCACGCCAATCTTAAGTGTTATTCATGTTTACAAATTCTATTTACAAGGATATTTATCTCCAAAGTAAAACTAGCTCAGTGTGACTTAATGTACTCTGCAAATTTTATAAGATATGGTAATGACCAAAATGAAGAATGTGTCCATGGGACAGTTATAAAGGGACATAACTAGAGAACTACAAAAGTGATGCCACCCAAATTCAAACTTGATCTGAGGTTTGTAGTAATAAGCATTGTGTATAAGTTTTTAACATTTGGTTGAGGCAAACTAAAGTTAGAGAACGGAAACCAATTTCGGATGTACGGACAAGGGCAAACCTTAATGCCCCCTCCACTACGGCGGGGGCATAAAAATCTAGTAAAACAAGTTTTTCTACACTTGTAAAATTATATTCATTTCATAAAAATGTATCCAATTTTCAAATTATTTGTCATTAGCATGTGAATGTTGTTGCTTTTGCAGATAAATGACTTT
This sequence comes from Mytilus coruscus, assembly GCA_017311375.1. Classification (NCBI taxonomy): domain Eukaryota; kingdom Metazoa; phylum Mollusca; class Bivalvia; order Mytilida; family Mytilidae; genus Mytilus; species Mytilus coruscus. The sequence continues at coordinate 53,436,873 of CM029598.1, forward strand.
CCCTCAAATGTAGATGATTACACCATGAAAATGAAGACTGTTTTTGATAAATGTTAAGATCTGTGCTTATTTATAGTCATATTTAAATGCAGCAACACACATGTACTCAATGTGTACTTCGCATTAGGTCACTTCTTAAATTGAACGCAATTTATATACAGAAAATTTACCTCAATATATTATTATAACATTCTTGTACCTAAGAACTGGCAACTGGGCAATTGCATAAATGTGGAACACAGTTCCATAGAAAGATGCATTTTTATTAATTTCTAAAATGATCTTATATTAAGGGGAGTAACTATTTGATTGTTAAGGGGACTAAAAAGAAATCTGATGTGAAAAGGTAGACCAATAATTTAGCAAAAAATTTAGGATGACCCATGGCTTCAAGAGGAGAGGCAGGATTAACTAGATATCATTGAGATGGCAGCCATCTCTGTGGGCCCCGCTGTGAATAATGTGTGGTAAAAAATTTGTATCTTTATCATTGGACATGGGGTTGTCAACTGAAACCAAAGTTTTTGACCTTGACCTTTGACCTAGGAAGTTGTGCATAAATTATGACACACCCTCTGGTGTTGGTTTATATACATGTCAAGTATAAACTTTGAAATCATAACGGTTCTCAAGATATAGAGCGGACACGATCTTTACCATAGGACATGGGGTTGTCAACTAAAAACCAAAGTTTTTGACCTTGACCTTTGACCTAGGAAGTTGTACATACATTATGACACACCCTCTGGTGTTGGTTAATATACATGTCAAGTATAAACTTTGAAGTCATAACGGTTCTCTAGATATAGAGTGGACACGATTTGTTACGGATGGACGGATGGACTGATCACTATAGGGCGTCCGCCATTCGGCGGGGCCCTAATTATATTTATGATTTATGGTTATGAATATTTATATTCAAAAGTGTTTTTGAGATGAAACTCAATAACAAAATAATAGCAATTACATGACAAATATATAAGATTGTGTCACACAAATTTACAAGAGAATATTTTTTTATCTTATAAAACACAATTTGGGATGGGTATAAGAATCACCACTCTGTCTTTGTTTCTTGTATATAAAGCACACCTCTCCTCAACAGTAATGAATTTCTATGAATCTGTATTAAATAGAAGTACACCATATTGAGATGTACAAGGGACAAAATAACTGTAGCACACACTTTTTGGAAGAAGTCGAATAGCAATAAAGCTGACAAAAAAATGTTGGTTTCATCTTTTCATTAGTCCCATGGACCTCATCATGACTTTGTTGTTCAAGAAAATTCCACAATAACATTAACTTCTGATTTACCTTGAATTGACTTTTTGCTGACTTGACATTAAAGACAGACAATCCTTACTCTTCTGGATTAATGAAGTTCATCTCATGTTTTCATTGAATTTTGGAGTGATCATATTTGTTTTTTGTCTCACCTACGACAAAAGTTGCAGAATACAAGACCCAAGGATGCTAATCTGGCGACGGCTTTAAACTTTTTGAGAGCTGAATGCTTCACATCTTCTGGAGGGACACTGGATGTTAAGCAACCAACAATCAATCAATCTTCTGGAGGGTTTACCTGACCATGACCTCATTTCATGGATCAGTGATCAATGTTAAGTTTTTGTGGTTTGACCTGTTTTCTAGAAACAATAAGCAAAAGGTCAGCTATATTTGGTGTCTCTAATGATTGTATATTGTACATGTCCGTCGGGTGGAGTTTATCTGACCTTGACCTCATTTTCATGGCTAGGTCTGTTTCTCAGATATAGGTTAACTATATTTGGTGTATAAAATGATTATAAGGTTTACATATCCCATTTGGCCGAGTTCATACAGTCTTTTACATGGATCACTTGGGCATCGTTTCTGGTTTTGGTGAGAGTTGCATTGCAAAAGCTTTAGTTTAACATGGTAAATTGTAGCTGTTTGGAAATGTTTTTTCTTGTTTGTTTGTACAACTATGTAGTTACTTTTTTTGTCTTGGTCACTAATTGTCTTCTGAAATAGAAAAACTTTGTTTATTCTGTATTGAACACAATTGGTCCAGCATTGTTTATTCTGTATTTAACACAATTGGTCCAGCATCTTCAACTTGTTATGCACTGATGATGGATGGCTGTTTAACGTCCAGTGGTAAATTAAATGCATATTCATATTCAAGTAATATGAATATTAACCCTGCTTTGTACTAGACTAACATGCTCAGTCAGGTTTTTAACGTGCAAGTTCACAAGATAACAGTCCCAAGGAAGACACGTCACCTTACCCAAACACATTATTCCGACTCCGAGCCAACCAGTCTTTACTTTTACTCTTTAATGCCGCATGCTTACCTAAGAAGCAGGAAATACCAACGTAAAATTTGTTGGTTTGACCCAGCCAGCGTTTGAACCAACAACCTCCAACACTCGACACCACCAAGGCGGTGTGTTATGCACTGAGTGCAATCTTGGAAATATTCCCATAAATAGTGATTTGGGAAAATAAATGCATTTCAGAAGATGTCTTCCTGTACAGTAATGACATTGCTATATGAAATTCATTTCAGTGTACAGCCGCAAATATTACACAGCAATTCATATAAGTCAGTTCAGCACTGTCTGTGTCATGACCCGAGATATACCAGTAATGTTACACTTGTTTGCTTATACTTGTGCTTTTGTTATCTACTAAATTTTTGACCCAAATATTGGGCTAATTTGGTTGTTCATGGCCGGCGAGGTTATTACGTTATTTAGTTTACATTCATGTCAACTCTATATTAGTTTTGTTTGTATTAGGTTTACATAATTCTAGTTAAGTTATAACCAATAGTATATTCATGATTTTGAAATTTGGGTTATTTGTGATTATAGTTTTTTCTTTGAATATATATATATATAGGCACTGGCTATGGTTACCCACTAAAAGTAACAATAAGATATAATTATTGTTACTTCTGAGAATAACTTCCAGATATATTGATCAATATGACATTCATTTTTGCCATAGGAGGGTCAATTAAACCAACTCATACAGGGCAATGACACAAAGACTGTACAAAATACCCTGATGCTACATACAAACATGACATAATTTGCAAATGTAAAAATTTGCGGGTAACAATAACTGTAGGTAACAATTAAATCAATGAAATTGGATCCCTCTCCAGAAATACATTTCGGCAATTAGTCTTGGAAGTAACCATAATTATTTCTTATTGTTACTTTTTGCAGGGTAACCATAGCCAGTGCCATATATATATATATACACATATATGTAAATAATTAATAAATTCCTTTGTCCACTCTGCTTTCTGGGCTATAATTGAGTATATATAATTTTTGAATATGTTTGTGTCATTGGATGTTTTCTCACATCCTTTATTCATATAAATGTAACTTTTTTCCGAATTTTTTATGTCGTTTTGTCTTGTGACATGGACTAAGTGTTGGAGATGGTGATCCAAATTTACAATCAAAGAAAACAGCAAACCATAAAACGACTTACATTTATTTAAATATTCAGCTTGAAAATAAATGCTACAACAAATTTTACATGGTAAATTTGATCACATGATTCACATGATAGTTCAATTCTTGATCACATGACAGATCTATTTCAACATCACATGACTGCTAAATATACATGTCAATACCATTAAGAAAAGAAAAGTGAAAATGAAAATAATTAGCGACATGATTTTTGTTAATGATGCCCTTTAAAAACATTGCGTATAAAATCTACATGAAATATGTGATCTAACTCTAGTGTCTTGCTCCATTAGCCAATTCTATGAATCTAATTACAATCTTTCTGTATTTATATATAAAAAAAAACATGCAAAATAACTGTTTATAAACTTTTCATGGTTAAAAAATGGTTGCCCCACCCATATTCCCTTTAATTGCCTTGTCTCCCTTTTTATAAAGTAAAAATGCAAAAATCATGCAGAAACAATTCAAATGAAATTTACACCAATGGCAAAGAAGTTTTGGTACTTTTATACTGCAACAGTTTTTCAACTATACAGAAGCAAATAATTTGGGTAAAATTTTTGCCTTTGGACATGAATGATGAAGCACATAATTAAAACTCCTGTCAATCTGTAATCTTCAATTACATTAAAAATTGTGGGAAAAAATGTGGATACATTATAATTTGTGCATAATAAAGTATTATCATCACTATCACAATTTATAAATGAATAGAAATCACAAATTTTACATAGTCATTTACCATAGAACAGATTCCGTATAAAATTGAATATCTATATTGTAGTTTTGCAAAACTATTGTCAATCCCGTACCCATATCCATTTGCCAAGTTAATGTAAACTGTGCTGTACCTAATGAATGTTAAGTATCAAGTCGAAAATATTCAAACTATGAAAGTGAACCCTTTATTTTACTAAAAAAAAATTAAGTGGAGCAGATTTTCAATGCTCTAGTTTACAATCAAAACATGTCATTCTACCTGGACATATTATCATGTTCTGTTCTAACCAATTTTTATTCTTTCTCCTAAATACTGCATGCATTTTAGAGAAGCAACAAATAAAAAGTATAGCCTTCTTGTTGACAAAGCCCTTGATTAAACCTAAGAAGCTATGACCTCTAGTATTCGAGGTGAGCGTGCTTCCTCAAGACAACTGATGCAAACTTTAACATTATTCAGTAAACATGAAAAGTAGGCCACAATGACTTACTTTGATAAAGGTGTTAAAATACACACTGAATGAAAATCAAGATCACACAGTCTAGGATATGTCAAATAACAAATAAGTGCATGGAAAAATACACACACATCAACAAGCACTAATTCACAAGTCACTTAAATTGTCCATAAAAGCATAGTTAGCACCGGTACATGATAATTTTCTCATAATGTTGGACATAACAATTTTTTTTCATTAAAAAAAAAAAAACCTGCTTAAGTTCTTATCTTAATTTCCAATATTAAATGTGTACTTTACAACATTTCCATAGCAACTGGTAAAACTTATTATACATTTCAAAGTGCATGACGAAACACACACACATCAACAAGTACTAATTCAATAGTCACTTAAATTTTCCAAAAAAAGCAGTTAGTACATGATGTTTCTCAAAACTTTGGACATAACATAATTTTTATATATGTAAACAACAAAAAAACATGCTAAACTAAATACTTTCATTACAAAAAAACTTTCACCTTTGTACTTTTAAAACAAAATCATTTCCATAGCAACTGGTCAAATTTATTATACAATTCACCTAACATATCATGTGACAAGTTCCTAATAGCTACTATTGCCTATCATGTCATGTGATCAGTTGCTAATAGCTTCCATTGGCTATCATCATGTCATGTGATCAACTAATAATACCATAATCTCTCTTTAACAAACAAAAATATATACAGCAAAAATGTTCTACCAGCGAACAATATACAAAATTAATTCACCAAACTGAGTCTCCAAAATCCAAAGCAAGTTGACATGCAAAAGAAATCTTAATCTAGTCTGAATTTCAACAAAAAAATTTCCTTTCCATTACTTTGATGATTAGGAAAATGTCTGCTGTTGTGTTTGAAATCCTATGTCAGAAGAGAGCAATACTTTGTTTAACAAAGATATGGTTATGAATTTATGAATTGAAAAACTGTAAAGGAGACTCAATTTAATGAAACATTTAAAACTATTAACACTAAAAAAATCCTTGTGATATATTTGAAATTTGTGATCTCCACTGTACATGCTGTATGTTACAATAATTTATTCTTGTATTGTAGCAAAAAAATAGCACTGAAAGAGGACATGATTTTTCTTTTTTACAGCTGAAATCTCTTGAACATGATCACAGCTTATTTAATATGATCAAAAACTGTTATATAAAAGTCAGGTGTTGAGGTCTTATTTGTTCAGGTGGAATTCAGGTTAGTTTTAGATATATTCACCTAAATAATATCAATTATGCACTCCTCTTTTGGTCTTTCTTAAATCCAAAGAACTAAAAATCAAATAGCTAAAAATCCATTAAATCTATGTTCTTTGGTTTCAAATTGTTTAGCTAGCCTATGACTAGACCTCAACTTGGAGTATAACTAAATTTATATGAAAACTAATTCTGTTGTCTCAAAAACTAGTGTCTAAAATAAGTTAAAATCTCATTGATAAAACAAACATACCATAAAATAAAACAAACAAAAAATGAATGCAAGCAGTAAAATATCATATAACTATTAAAAAATAATTATTATATGGGGCCAAAATAATGTACATTCCTTCTGGATCTAGAAGCAGTTCATTGGTCTCTGCTTTGATACTGTCAATGATTTTCAAAGAAAGAAGTGCAATGTATAGACCAAAATGCAACTACCATAAAATATGAAATTTTGCTTTTAGATAAGAACTGTATGACTGACACTGACTGTCAACTAAGAAACATAAAAACAAAAATCAATTAAACTGCATTTTTTAACAAGTTGTGGCTGAAAAGTCTTTTGAAATTGGTTTACAAATTTGTTGTAAAATGACTGAAACCAACGTTTTAACATTTCAATCTGTAATTTTTACTGAACCACTGAAATTCATTAAATGTGATTATAAACTTTAGCGAGTAATATAAAAGACTCAGGAGTAAAACATTGCTTTCAACAGTAACTCTACCAATTTATTATAAAAATCTAAATAAAAAGAAGACAATATCAAGAAAGTGTAAATACATTATTAGGGCCCTTGACATTGCAAACGACATTTATTCATCATCATCAGATAAAGTCTCATATTTTGCCAACAATAACGGAGCTTGTTCCTGAGTCCAGTATGACCTTTCTGAATCATGTGACATACTGGACACAACCTGGTTCCCTGTTCCATAAGACATACTCATTTGTGATGAGCTCACTGGTTGATTGTTACCAGTGACATCTGAACTTGAATGTGGTCGACTTCCTTGATCTGGTGCACTGAAATGTGAAGATTCTGGAGCTCCACGTGGACTCCTAGATCGTCCATAAGACATTGGAAGTATGCCACTGTCTGGTGTCCTGCTTTGTGAAACACGATCTGTTACGTCATGGATATCTGAACTACTCCTTGGACTGTTGTCACTGTCACGGGATGACCTTGAAGACTTAGGTCGGTCAGGCCTTGGGGAAGAAATGTTTGATGAACTGTCAATGGTGCCTGATTCTTCAATAACCATTCTATCAGAGTGAGTGCTGTCCACACTTGGATGGGATATATTAGAACTCTCCTCAACTTCCATACCCTCATGTTTGGAAGATTTTCGAGAAAATCTGACTTCCATTGAACTCTGATCAGCACTAATGTGAGAACTACCAACAGCTCCCTCTCTTGATTTATAAACATCATGTGAATCACTTCTGTCAGCTGACACAGTTATATCACTAGAACTTTGAATCTGACTTTCATTTGATCTTGCCTGTTCTGAATGAGAACCTCGACTATTTTCTGAGCTATCAACAACGCCACGTCTTGGACTCCTAGTGCTCGGGCTTCTGGTGCTACCAGAAAGTCCTTTATAACCACCTTTGACAATAGGCCTATCATCATCTGGACTATCAGGAAAATCATATTCAGATCTTGGACCTTTCTTCTCAGAACTTGAAGCTTTCTGAATTTCTGATACAGTTGATTGTGTCACTTTTTGGTGTTCCCTAGGCATACTAACATTTTGTGTCTTGCCTATGGTCTCCTCCTGTTCTGGCCGAGTTCTAGATCTGCCTAAGAACCTTTTCTTGCCAGTGTGATAAGATGTAGGATTGGTTGAACTTTCTGCTCCCTCGCTGAACGAGGAAGAACCAACCTGCTGCCTGAATTCTCCTTCCTGATGGTAACTCTCTGACGGCTGAGAAGTACTTGTTGCATGAGACTGCACCATTTCTCTCTGTCGATACTGTGACGACTCTGCTTGCTGCTGAATTGGCTGAGCAGCCATTGGTGAATGAGAACGTGATGTTGATGACATATGGTTATGTACTTGCAATCCATGTGGGGTTGGCAATTTCTGACTTGGCTGATTACGTTGATGCATTGTCATGTTGGCTGATTGGGGCCGCTGTTGACCTGGCATTAAAGGTGGCTGCTGTTGCTGAAGACTTGGTTTCGGTGATTTATCTGGTGTACTATCCTCACTCAAAACCTCAGCAATTTTGTTTTTGACATAGTCTAGTGTAGAAATATCTGAGGATACATTGGAGCACTCCGAAGAATGAGGTGAACCAACATTTGATCTTTCTTCTGAAAACAGAGAAAACAAAAACTTAAAAGTAAGATGAATTAATAAACCAGAGTTTCATATTCAACTAACATGAAGACTGAAAACAGAGAAAACAAAAACTTAAAAGTAAGATGAATTAATAAACCAGAGTTTCATATTCAACTAACATGAAGACGGATAACAAATTTCAGGAAGTAATTATAAGTAGTTTCCTAGAAAAAATGTGATGAAATTTTATACATGGCAATAATGTGTTAAGACTATACAAATTTTCAGTAAACAGAAGTTGAGGACTGATGAATTGCAAACTGCAATTCCTTGTATAGCATGTTCCCATGAAGACTGGTAACAAATTTCAGGAAGCTCTTATTTGTAGTTCCTTAGAAAAATGCTACGAAAATTTCAAATATGGTAATTATGTGTTAGAATATATAAGTATTTGGTAAACAGGAAGTTGAAGAGGGATGCATCTGAAACTGCATTAACCAGTAAAAGATGTTTACATCAAAACAGATAACAAATTTCAGGAAACTCTGATTAGTAATTCCCGAGAAAAATTTGACGGAACTTCATGGTACAGATGGACATATGGACGGACAGACAGTAGGACAGAAGGACAGGAGGATTTACAGACAGACAGAGGTAAAACAGTATATCCCTTCCCCTCCTTTGGAGAAGGGGAATATGAAAATCAAAATTTCAAAATTTGCAGAAATAAATGTTGAATATATGAACTTAAATAAACATTGTCATGTTACTTTAAACCATTTTTTTTCATGGGTTATATAGCCATGAAATGACAGAAAATTGAGAGAAAATGGTAAAATTTTGCAAAATGTTTTTTTTTTAACTCTTACTTACTGAGAAATAATATTAATACAGGAAGTTTGTTTTATGTCTATCTCTTATTGGCAAAATTTTATTTGGGTGACATATAAGCTTTTCTTAATTTAACAAATACATTGATGATATTTCTTATTTTTTGCTGAATAAAATAACCAAATCTTCCTAATGATGCCATGTTGATGTCTAGGTTGAATTTTGTCATTATGCCTAAGCTAATACTTACATTTCTGAAAGCTTTTATTCTGAAGTTTAAAAAATTATTAATTCTAGTACTAATGGTATTATACAATTTTTTTTTTTTTTACAATTTTAAAGAAAAGAAACTAAAGCTATTCCCTTTCTAAATCTGCTTTAAGATATACATGTTTATCTACTTCAAAAGTATAAAAAGGTCTGCAATCATTTTTAAGATTTTCTTTCCTTTCTAAAATTTTAATTTTCAGCTTTTAGGAAAGTAATGTTTTTGACACAAAGAACATGCTGTCACTATTCCTGCTGATGTTTAAAATTCTGAAGGTTTTGAAACATGGAATTCCAAAAATTCTAATCTTGAACATAGTCACATATTAAATTTTAGCTTTTTATCAAGAATCATGTGCTATAATGTAATTGGGCCACACATCATTATAGGACTGAATTGTATCAGTGCATTTCAAATTTCAGGACAATTGAAATTAATTTATGTGAAATTCCTTGACCATTTACTTGCATAAAGTTCTGTTATTAAGAGTATCCCAATAATGAATTGTACAATTTTTGGATTTACTAAAAAAATTCAATGTGTGATGAATGAAGATAATGAAAAGACAAATAGCTGTTCTCAAATAATTACTCAGTAATTCTATCATAAATAACAAGGTTGTCTCCAATTGTATATTTATTTCACAGTTCATTCAATACAATTTTATTTCTGCAAGTTTTGTTTTCCTCTTGCAGTTAAAATGTTAATAATAACATATAAAGCTTACCTGCCAACTTTTCAAAATCTCCATGGGGATTTTAAGCGCAAGAAAAAGTTATGCTCCTTTTTTATTGTCTCAAGTGTTTTTAATCTACTACTATAATGTTTGAATGAGTATGTATATGCTTAAATACCCTTTTAACTCATTTGAATGCCTGTTTTGAGGTGTTCAGTTAAAGCTGTTATCCTAATGCTAGCAATTTAAAGATTTGGTTGGCTTGCTTGCTTTGTTTGTATAAATGTTTGCTCAAGCATTGTAATTAAGATTGACATCTGCAATCAATAGATAGGCGGGACTTTAGCTTGTTTACATTATCCATAACACCCAATAACATTTAAGTATCAATAATGAATACAAGCTGAAGCCCTGCCTATCTATTGATTGCAGATGTCAATCTTATTTACAATGCTTGAGCAAACATTTACACAAACAAAACAAGCAAGCCAACCAAACCTTTAAATTGCTAGCACTAGGATAACAGCTTTAATAAAATAAAGAATTCAAAATGCAGGTCAACACCATAAATCTGGATAGTTGGCAGGTCTGATAAAGTTATCTCCCTTATGTGCCATACAATCCTCCAAAGAAAATAAAAAGGCTGAATTATTGATGGCAATTTTATGCCATGTCAGCAGAAATGAGTTATTTTGGGCAAGAACCATTTTTTTTCATTTATCAAAATACCTAAATTCAAAGTCAGCTAGAAGACCCATCACAGATAAAATTTTTGTTTAAAACAAAATTACAACTCACATATTTTAAAAAGAACAACCCATCATGCCCAAATCAAAAACAAACATTAAAAAATGTCAAAAATATTAAATAATATAAATAGCATTAGATATTTTACTAACACTATTCAGTTATTTCAAAACTATAAGATTTTAATTATAAAGATACCAATTTATTTTAAAAAGAATAATAGTATCACTTGGAATGTTAGCAAACATTTTAAATGTTACTACTTTTGAACTATTTCTTACAAATATCTATACAAATTTATGTGGAAGAAATAGGCCATACCCTGTTCAGAACCAATTAAGTAGTTAAGTCCATTCCATTATAAGAAATGGGGAAGGGTAGGATGGGAAGTTCTATTTTTGAACAAGGGTTGTTGGTCATTCATGGTTGTATGTCCAACTGATATAAAAATAAACTAGAATTGAAGGCCTCACTGTGACTTTGAGATAAAGAACTGCAATAAAAGCGCTGTTCCTTTGTTTTTTGTATTTTTTGCTGTGCATATACTTATTTTGTGTCATGGATGGATACCCCATATCCTTCCTTTTCTATTACTCAATGAAGGTATATTAGTTGTGATGTGATTTTGGAAGTCCCTTCCTACCCTCCCACATCCACTTTAATGGAATAGCCCTTACCTTGTTTAGGTTTCGAGAGTAAATTAGAGATGTGCTGATGACTAGCAGCTACAGAGGAGGTCACATGTACTGAAGCTGCCCTTGACCTTGGAGATCTTGGAGGAGATATTTTTGTTGACTGGGCTTCACTGCTGCTTTCAACACTCCCTAAAAGAAAGAAAACATATTACTTTAACCACAAACTTTTATTTAAACATTCATTATATCATATATTTTTTTAATTTCCTATGAACAATTTCACTAGTCACTATCGACATGCTTTTGTTGTTTTAGATTTTTTTATACCCTAGAAGTCGTCTGAATTGTAATTTTACCGATTTTGTCCCATTCCCACACAGCCTGTGATTCATGCATAGCAAGAGATGCTTCCCATTGTCACTCTTGCTGAACTGATGCGCAATCCGGATAACATTATACATTCTACTACCATGGGCAGGGCATAAAAAAGACAGATGCATTATAATTAACTAACCAGAAGATGTATCCACAGGAACTCTGGGAGAATGTGATTGATCAGGTCGTTTCCTCTCCACATCCAAATCTTTCTGTGGTATGCCATCACTACTGTGTTCACCTTCCTAATAATCACAAAAAGAAAACTTGTTTTTAAATCAAATGCGTTTTGTAAGAACCATTGAAGCTGGAATTTAAAGTAAGACTGATTGATTGTTTAATGTTTAGTTGCAAATATTTCATGCATTTTCAGAACAATAATTATAAAGAAGCATGACTTACCGATTTAAATATGGAATTTTCTACATCAGCATTAATTCTCATGATTGTTATTAAATTGTTTTCTTACATCTTTTAGCTTGAACTGCCATGGGTAGAAAAAGAAATTTTAAATCTCTTATAAGCAGACAATTGCACTGAATTGCTAATATAAGCTTTGGTATCATTACCATAGACTGCAATCTTAAAAACCAGAGAGCTTTACAAGTATTTATATGACTGTAGGTCACAATAGATGAGTTTCCAATTTTGATTTTTATGAATGAACTGCCCTGGTTGACCTGAGGTAATTCTTGGGAAAATGCATCATAGGACATTGTGACGTGAAGATATTTGCCTTTTGACATCAAATTTTACTGGAAAAAGCACCAGTTGGAAGATCATGTATTATATACATACTTTTACAAATTGCTACAATGAGAACAAGAATGCTGACAAGCTTACTCTTAATGGCAATGTAATAAAAGGCCATACTGGATTAGATAATCGTTGCTTGTATTACCTGTGAAATATGTCCTTTCTTCCACCTCATTTGATGTGGAGTAGTAAAGGAACGAGGTCGTGGCGAGTCTGATGAGTCAGCCATTTGTGATGATGCTTGATTGGCGCTGGGAATATGTGATGTTGTGTCAACATGAACATTGGGAGATGTCACTGTAATATAAAATTGTATAAAACTAATTTATATAAAATGTATAAATGAAAGTAAAAAAAAATAAAGTTTATAGGTTAATTGAAAAAAAGCTTAAAACAGAATTATAGCAGAAATATCGGACAGGTTAGATCCAGAAAAAGATCTTTGGGGTTGTTTTGAAGGCCCTTGTATTCAAATCTTGTGGGTGGAGGGACAATTTAGAAAATTCTAAGTTTACTCAAGAGTTGGTGGTGATGGTTAAAAAGCAAGTGCTATTAATAACCTCCAAAGAATTTTATCCCGAAAAGCCCTAAGCAAAATTGACAGTAACTAAGATTCAAAGATAGTACAATCACAAGGTCTTCCTAAGGAATTAAATTCTCTGTGGTTGTCAGTTTTACTCTATGTTAAAAAAAAAAACATCCAGTTTTGGTCTTTAAGTTTTAAAATTCTCAAACAATTGATATTTTTGTCTTTCCAAACTTTAGGCCATTACTGAACCTGATGACTATTATTCCAGAATAAAATGCTCCATGAGGCACAGCTTGATACGACTGCAGAGGTCGAACCCTGAACAGTTGGGGCAAGTATGGACACAACATTCAAGCTTGATACAGCTCTGAATTTGGATTGTGATTAAATATTTGACACAGCATAGGTTTCTGACACAGAATAAATGTGGTCTAAGAACTTAAAATTTTAAATTGGACATTCACCTATTATGGTCCAATATCCAAAATCTAAATACATGGTTAGATTCAGCATATCAAAGAACCCCAAGAGTTCAATTTTGATGAAATCAAACAAAGTTTAATTTTGGACCCTTTTGACCTCAATGTGGACAAAGTTGATAACGGGCCCAAAAATAAAAATCTAAATACATGGTTAGATTCAGCATATCAAAGAACCCCATATATTCAATTTTGTTGAAATCAAACAAAGTTTAATTTTGGACCCGATTTGGACCAACTTGAAAACTGGGCCCATAATCAAAAATCTAAATACATGTTTAGATTCAGCATATCAAAGAACCCTAAGAATTCAATTTTGTTAAAATCAAAATAAGTTTAATTTTGGACCCTTTGGACCTTAATGTAGATCAATTTGAAAACGGGACCAAAAATAAAAATCTAAATACATGGTTAAATTCAGCATATCAAAGAACCCCATATATTCAATTTTGTTGAAATCAAACAAAGTTTAATTTTGGACCCGATTTGGACCAACTTGAAAACTGGGCCCATAATCAAAATCTAAATACATGTTTAGATTCAGCATATCAAAGAACCCTAAGAATTCAATTTTGTTAAAATCAAACTAAGTTTAATTTTGGACCCTTTGGACCTTAATGTAGACCAATTTGAAAATGGGACCAAAATTAAGAATCTAAATACACGTAAGATTCGGCATATCAAAGAACCCCAATAATTCAATTTTGATGAAATCAAACAAAGTTTAATTTTGGACCCTTTGGACCTCAATGTGTACCAATTTAAAAGCGGGCCCAAAATCCAAAAACTTAATACACGGTTAGATTCAGCATATTAAAGAACCCCAAGAATTCAAGAATAAAACCCCATTGAAATTGGTCAAGAAATAAGCAATTTATACAAAGTATCTTCTTTGCACAATACTGTGCAATTGAATATTTCTTGCAATTGCGCAATACTGTGCAATTGAATATTTCTTGCTATTGCGCAATACTGTACAATTGACAATTTCTTGCTATTGTGCAATACTGTGCTATTGGATATTTCTTGCTATTGTGCAATACTGTGCAATTGAAGATTTCTTGCTATTATGCAATACTGTGCAATTGAAAATTTCTTGCTATTGCACAATACTTATTATATAATAATTTACATATCCTGTATCTCCTGCCATATCATTATTATTTGCTTTTAAATATAAATCAGAAATAACCAACTTAAAATGGAAAATTTTAAAGAAAAAAAAAGGAATAAGAGGAAAAAAAAATCCTCCCCAATTTTTGAACCCCTTATGATTCACCACCCCAAACTCAATCCCAGCCTTCCCTTTGAGGTATGGTACCTTGCAGAACAATTTCAGAGATCCATACACTTGAACACAAGTTATTGTCTGGAAACTAGAAAATGCTTATTTTGGCCCCTTATTCCTAAACGTTTTGGGCAATTACCTCCAAACTCAATTCCAGCTTTCCCTTTGTGATATGGAACCTTGTAGTACAATTTCAGAAAGATCCATACACTTACACACAAGTTATTGTCCTGAAACTACAAAAATGCTTATTTTTGCCCTTTTGGCCCCTAATTCCTAAAATTTTGAGGCAATTACCCCAAAATCAATCCAAGCATTCCCTTTGTGATATGGAACCTTGTGGTACAATGTCAGAGATCAATACACTTACACACAAGTTATTGTCTGGAAGTTACAAAATGCTTATTTTGGCCCCTAATTCCTTAACGGTTGGTACCATAACCCCAAAATCAATCCCAACCTTCCTTTTGTGGTATTGAACCTTATGGTAAAATTTCATAGAGATCCATTCACTTAAACTAAAGTTAGAGTGCAAAACCAATGTGTCTTCGGACGACGACGCCAACGTCATACCAATATATGACCAATTTTGCGGTCGTATAAAATGTGTCGTGAGCAGATAAAATGGGTGTCATACACTTTTGTGTTGTGAACAGATAAAATGGGTGTCATACACTTTTGTGTTGTGAACAGATAAAATGGGTATCATACACTTTTGTGTTGTGAACAGATAAAATAGGTGTCATACACTTTTGTGTTGTGAACAGATAAAATGGGTATCATACACTTTTGTGTTGTGAACAGATAAAATGGGTATCATACACTTTTTCCCAAATTAAGTGCAATATCAGTTTTATGTATGTACTTAATATTTCTATTTTTGTGAAACAACCCCTTCCATTTCAAGTCAAGAATAATAAAATGCTCCATGGCGCAGCTTGATACGACCACAGAGGTCAAACCCTGAATAGTTGGGGCAAGTATGGACACAACATTCAAGCTTGATACAGCTCTGAATTTGGATTGTGATTGTGAATTTGGATATTTGACACAGCATAGGTTTCTGACACAGAATGAATGTGGTCTAAGAACTTAAAATTTTAAATTGGACATTCACCTATTATGGTCCAATATCCAAAATCTAAATACATGGTTAGATTCAGCATATCAAAGAACCCCAAGAGTTCAATTTTGATGAAATCAAACAAAGTTTAATTTTGGACCCTTTTGACCTCAATGTGGACAAAGTTGATAACAGGGCCCAAAAATCAAAAATCTAAATACATGGTTAGATTCAGCATATCAAAGAACCCCATATATTCAATTTTTGTTGAAATCAAACAAAGTTTAATTTTGGACCCGATTTGGACCAACTTGAAAACTGGGCCCATAATCAAAAATCTAAATACATGTTTAGATTCAGCATATCAAAGAACCCTAAGAATTCAATTTTTGTTAAAATCAAACTAAGTTTAATTTTGGACCCTTTGGACCTTAATGTAGACCAATTTGAAAACGGGACCAAAAATTAAGAATCTAAATACGGTTAGATTCGGCATATCAAAGAACCCCAATAATTCCATTTTTGATGAAATCAAACAAAAGTTTAATTTTGGACCCTTTTGACCTCAATCTGGACAAAATTGATAACGGGCCCAAAATCAAAATTCTAATTACATGGTTAGATTCAGCATATCAAAGAACCCCATATATTCAATTTTGTTGAAATCAAACAAAGTTTAATTTTGGACCCGATTTGGACCAACTTGAAAACTGGGCCCATAATCAAAAATCTAAATACATGTTTAGATTCAGCATATCAAAGAACCCTAAGAATTCAATTTTTGTTAAAATCAAACTAAGTTTAATTTTGGACCCTTTGGACCTTAATGTAGACCAATTTGAAAACAGGACCAAAAATTAAGAATCTAAATACACGGTTAGATTTGGCATATCAAAGAACCCCAATAATTCAATTTTTGATGAAATCAAACAAAGTTTAATTTTGGACCCTTTGGACCTCAATGTGGACCAATTTAATAACGGGCCCAAAATCCAAAAACTTAATACGATTAGATTCAGCATATTAAAGAACCCCAAGAGTTCAAGAATGAAACCCCATTGAAATTGGTCAAGAAATAAGCAATTTATACAAAGTATCTTCTTTTGCACAATACTGTGCAATTGAATATTTCTTGCAATTGGGCAATACTGTGCAATTGAATATTTCTTGCTATTGCGCAATACTGTACAATTGACAATTTCTTGCTATTGCGCAATATTGTGCTATTGGATATTTCTTGCTATTGCGCAATACTTTGCAATTGAAGATTTCTTGCTATTGTGCAATACTGTGCAATTGAAAATTTCTTGCTATTGCACAATACTTATTATATAATAATTTACACATCCTGTTTGGTGTGTATCTCCTGCCATATCATTATTATTTGCTTTTAAATATAAATCAGAAATAACCAACTTTAAATGGAAAATTTTAAAGAAAAAAAGGAAAAAAGAAAAAAAATCCCCCAAATTTTTGAACCCCTTATGATTCATCACCCCAAACTCAATCCCAGCCTTCCCTTTGAGGTATGGTACCTTGCAGTACAATTTCAGAGATCCATACACTTGAACACAAGTTATTGTCTGGAAACTAGAAAATTCTTATTTTGGCCCTTTTGGCCCCTAATTCCTAAACGTTTCAGGCAATTACCCCAAACTCAATTCCAGCTTTCCTTTGTGATATGGAACCTTGTAGTACAATTTCAGAAAGATCCATACACTTACACACAAGTTATTGTCATGAAACTAGAAAAATGCTTGTTTTTGCCCTTTTTGGCCCCTAATTCCTAAAATTTTGAGGCAATTACCCCAAAAATCAATCCCAGCATTCCTTTGTGATATGGAACCTTGTGGTACAATGTCAGAGAGATCCATACACTAACACACAAGTTATGTCTGGAAGTTACAAAATGCTTATTTTTGGCCCTTTTGCCCCTAATTCCTTAACTGTTGGTACCATAACCCCAAAATCAATCCCAACCTTCCTTTTGTGATATTGAACCTTATGGTAAAATTTCATAGAGATCCATTCACTTAAACTAAAGTTAGAGTGCGAAAACCAATGCGTCTTGAGACGACGACAGCGTAACGTCATACCAATATCGACCACAAAATTTTTGCGGTCGTATAAAATTATTCCACATTTTAAAACCTTACCTGGTAAATTGGTAGATCCATTGATTCGACTGAGTACACTGTCTTTAGGCGGTGTCGGCTTATCTGTGTTGTAGTCCATCAGAATAATAGAATTGATGTGTTCCCCAAGAGTTTTGGCTGATGAAATAGGTCGGGTCACAGGTTCAAAAGGTCCACTACCAGCACCACCACCACTAGATGCTGTACCATGCTTTTGAGATTCTGCAGATGGGGTAGGTTTCTGTTGGGATGGTCTTTGGGGTGTAGGTGTCATTGACTGGGGGTGTTCTTGAATCCATTTCTTCTTACCGTGAACTTGCAATGGTGATTTTTGTAATCCTGACTGTTCCATGTGTGAGGGTGTAATAGTCGGTGGGGTCTCCACTTTTTTGCGCTCCATATTAGTAGTATCTCTACTAGAAGTATCTCTACTAGTAGTATCTCTACTATTATTACTGTTCTCATCTACCTGATTAATCTGATGAACGATAATGGCATCAATGAGATTCGCTGCAGTCAGTCCTTGATGACGGGACATTGGACCAGTTGTTGTTGGTGGAGAAGCATCTTGCCTGAAAACTTTTAATATATCTGTGGCTTCTTTGATTTGATTTTTGTTATAAGCAGGTGATGCCCTATTTGATGAGCTCCATGGACTCCCAGGTTTAGCACTAGGCAAAGAGCTCTCTTCCCTAGCTTCATGTCTCGCCTGGTTTTCCTTTCTGAGCTTCTCGTCCATCATAAGTTTAGCTTGTCTTTCCCGTTCTCTTTCCTCTAGCACTGCTATTCTCCTCTTTTCTGCCTCTATACGTTCTCTGCTTTCCATCATCTGACGATACTCCTGGTTCATGATGTTTGGATCTCTAGGTCTAGACATACCCTGGGGTGGATATGAGTGACTATCAGGATATTGTCGTGGTGATACCGGTTGTGATCTAGGTTGTGATGAACTATCTGCAGGGTATGACTCCTGCTTTCTCTCTGCTATGACTGATGGTCTAGGCTTTCCAGTTCCTTGAGTAATACTTCTCATTACATTTGGGTTCCCAACAGGAGCTTTACTTAAATTCCATCCTGCCGGCGATAATTTTTCCTCTTGAGGAGGACCACCTCGACCAAGATGATGTGGACTTGGTTGACCTTTATCAGATGTTGGTACCTGTCCTTGAGGCAGATACATCATGCCCTGGCTAGTCTGGAATTGATGTAACATTTGACCAGGGTAAGTTTTTTGTTGAGGTGGCATGGGCTCCTTAGCTCGTGGTGATATCTGTGCTTCTCTTTCCTCCGGTAGACGCTGCATCTGACGTGCTGTTTGGAAATCATTCATCATTATTTGTCTCGAACTACTGCTTGCTGGATCTAATGCTTGATAGGGATATCCCCCAGGATAAACCCTCATCTGTTCCATGTGTCTGGGATCATATACGCGGGGATCAAAGACAATTCCTCCTGACTGTGATACACGACCACCAGGTTCTGGCATCCTATTTCCTCCTCCCTCTCGATTGACAGGAGTACCACTCGTAATAGAGCCACCTGCCATTCTAACTTGTGGTTGTGCCATCATTTCTCTAGGTGGAAGATTGGAAGGGTGTTGCTGTCCATGTCCTACAGGTCTTAAAGGTGTGCCTTGTGTTATGGATCCATGGGCCTGTGTTAACATCTGCTGTGGATGTCCACTCACTGGAGGAGATTTAGTCATCTGCATGGCTGGACCTTTACCAACCAAAGGGGGTGGATGACCTATACTTTGCTGTTGTTGTGCTCTGCGTAGCATTTCTGGAGTGTTGGGCATTTGCGGATATGGTGATGACCCTGGCGACATTCGCCTGGATACTGCTGGAGAATGACGTTCTGACTGATATGCTGATGGAGATTTATGTCCTAGACCTTCAGATTGAGGGCGTACCGCCAGATCTCGCTGTTCTCGATAAGAAACTGGACGTTGGTGAGCTTGATGGGCTGGTGGAGGTGCTCCTTGTTGCTGGACTCTTTGAACAACCTCTGGTTCAGGTCGTCTATAATCAATAACAGGCTGCTGTTGTGGACGTGTAAAGTCGCGTGGGTCACCCCTATATCCTTTGTGTGACAAATCCTGTGGCATATCACGTCTGTCAGCTGGATCCCTCTCTTGGACTCTTTGTTGAGGTATATTAGCATATGGAGAGGCTGTGTGACGAGGCTGATATGGAGACATCTCATGTTTGTCTTTATGAAGATCCTGGTGATAGGCACCAAGAGGACTATGCATTGACTGTTGACCTCTGTGATATGCTGGCTCAGTTGATGCTGGTCCTGAAAATAGAAAAAAACCTGAATGTATTCAAGTAAAAAAAATTTAGAGACATATTTTTAATTTCAT
This sequence comes from Mytilus coruscus, assembly GCA_017311375.1. Lineage (NCBI taxonomy): Eukaryota > Metazoa > Mollusca > Bivalvia > Mytilida > Mytilidae > Mytilus > Mytilus coruscus. The sequence goes on from CM029598.1 coordinate 53,457,224, forward strand.
ATTTCAAAAATAAAATTTACTTCTAAAAACTACAATAAATATATTTTTGTAACAAAGAAAGTAAACCATAAGATTATATGTCTACTCTGCAAAATATCAATTATAAATTGATTTTGCAATTTTGAAAATTTTTATTTCAAAGTTTATCAAATCAAAGTATATGTTACTAAACTTTTTTTACTAAGAATAGCTTAATCAAGAGTTTTTGCTCCATGTTGAAAGGTCTCACTATGAGTTTGAGATGAAGAAGAGAAATAAGTGTTGTCCCCATTGCTTGAAGTTTTACATGTGTGCTTAGTAATTTGTGTCATGAATAAATACACTATTTCCTTTCTTTTCCATTTTAAATGAATTAAGTCTTTTATACTTTTATTAAAAAAACCAGAAAATATAACATTCTGAATATAAAAGTTTTACCATGCACTCAAATGAAATAGTACATGTATGTATACAATAGTTGCAAATAAATAAATAAACCATTTGAATTGAAATTAATATTCTTATCTCTTTATATATTTTACAAGAAAAATATTATGAAATATGGGATAGATGCTTATGAGGTATAGCCAGATTAGATATATAACATATAGTAAGTCAGTTTTAAGAAACAGAATAGAATAGGGATTGGAAACAGGGAGCGTGTCAAAGAGACAACAATCCAACCATAGAGCAGAAAACAGCCCAAGGTCACCAATGGGTCTTTAAAGCAGCGAGAAAGTTCCTCACCCAGAGGGGAGCTTCAGTTGGTCCCTAAACAGTAATGTATACTAGTTCAGCGAAATGAAGGCCACACTTAACTCCGAAACATACAAAGGAACCAAAATAAAAAAAACACACAAGACTTACAAAAGCCAGAGGCTTCTGACTTGGGACAGGTGCAAAAATGTAGCAGGGTTAAACATGTTTTGTGAGATCTCAACCCTCCCCCTATACCTCTAGCCAATATGGAGTAAAGAAACACACAGCAATACACACAATAAAACTCATTTGGCTTCAAATACAGTGATCTTGATTTTACCTGATTTTCATTAACAAAAATAAAATCTTACTTTTATCAACCAGTCTTTCTTGCATTGGTGGTCTTGGTTCAGGTTTAGGATCACTAGTCTGGCCAAGATTTCTTTCTATGGCTGAATGAATGAGATCACGTACACAGGCAGGTTTACCCATCTTCCCCCCATTCATCATATTTTGTTGTTGTGCCATATTTTGAGCATGCACATTAGGTGATAGACTTCGACGGCCACTGACCATACCATAGGGCATAAGACCCGAATCTGACTGTGCACTGGCTGGTCTATGTGGTGAGCTCTGCTCTCGGCTGGCTTTGTTCAGTAAATCATACAGATGCTGCATACCTTTGGGTTGGCCAAACTCCTGTGGTTTTACTTGATTTCCCATCGGTGAAGGAGATTCTTTAATAACAGGGATTTCCTGACTAGGAGGTCTTGACATTCTTTCAGCTTCAGCCACACCAGGGCTTCTACCATGTGTTTGAGCAGGACTGTGAACAGACTGTGCAGACCCAGGCCTCATCTGACTCCCAGGGCTCTGCAAGGCATGTACGGACCCTGGTCTCCCTTGTCCAACAGATCCAGGAGTACCACTTCGACTGCTGGTAGCACTAGCCTCCATTGTAGGTCCTGGTACAGGATAACCTTGGGGAGTCGGTGGGAATGGAGAGCTTGACACAATTGGACTGGTTGAAGCAGGCCCAGATGTCATACTGCTCGTAACTGTGGGTCCCTGTACTGGATGCATGTTAGCCCGACCGGCTGGTATCCCAGACACACGTGGGCTGAACGTATCACGAGCCTCACTAGACTGTGGTGCTTCATCTGCACTCAAGGTGGCGCTGCTGTCATTGTCAACACTGCGTAGACTTCCCTGGGATGCACTGAGAGGTTTGTTGGTTGTCAAGTTGTTCTGTGGTAAACCAAATGGTGGTGTTTCTTGATGCTCTAATGGTGTTTCTGTTGTGTCCATTTTCTCTTCAGGCTTGGTATCTGAAGAAAAAAATGGCCATAAAATAGTTTCTTGAGTAGAAATTCCACAAGGGAATAAACTTTACATTAATGTATTAAATAATTAATAAATATGATACCCACACAATTACAGTAGACTCCACCTAATCAGATATCGGCTAAATGAATGTATCGGCTATTGTAACATTATTTCAATATTTTCCATTTGTGCCTTGGATTTTACATATCAAATTGTTTCATTATACCAAGCATGTCTGTAAAATACGTGCTTGATTTTTTGTTTATATTGGAGTTTGTGAATCTTGTTTGCGTATATTCAACTGTAAATTAATTTTATACGGTTCAACCAGTTTGAAAGGTAGTAAATTTGGATTGCAACTGTAAAAAGATTAGATACAGATACAAATTGTCTTGCAAATTGCTATATAGGAGGACCAATCACAGAGTTGCTGCAAATAGTCTTTCCCATATAGACAACATGCCATTATCCCAACTTATTGCTTTGGATTTAAAACATTTTGTGAATGAAATGCTTGTTTCAATTTGTTAGATGTATGGCGTTAAAAAAAATATGCCACTATTCATAAACAACTCAAATCAATCAAATGATTCCATGCAAGGAATATTATCTGTTTTCAGAGGTCTAACACGTCTAATCAGTGTCCAATTTATCCATCTTAAACAAGAGGCATTTACAACAGTTTATCATGTCACTTTACATGTACTTCGTCTTATTACAACATGCATACTTATAATGCTTATATTATTTGATTTAAACATAAATCAGATCATGACTACTCACCATCTTCAATCCTGAGTGAAGATGGACTTGGTGCACTTGTAGTGTCAGAATCAGCATCATCATCCTCATCCATACTTGATGGTGGTTCATCATCTATATCAGGGGCAGTAACTGTGGATGCTATACTTTCACAGATGGAAACTGTTCTATTATCTTCCTCCTGTAAATAAATAATTTTATTGTGATTACATTATTCTATACACAGCTTTGAACATTGCACTTTCATACTATTTTTATGGGTATTTTGCAATTCAATGATTGTGGGGTACTGTAAATTTAGAAATTATTGTGTGCATTTATTATTACGATTTCTGAAGAATGGACAAAAATATGAGATTAATTATTGCGATTTCAGGAAAATCTGCATACAGATATATGTATCAGATATTAGAATGCGATTTCTAATTATTGGGATAATCACCAAGTTGCATTATTCAAATTAATGAAAACCTCGCAATAATTTCTGAATTTACAGTATTCTTCAATTACACAACAACCCAACAACATAGATAACCAAAAGACATCTAGAGGTCAACAATAGACAAGTGTTTTTACCATATGTCAACCTCTAAATCTTCACAGAGTATGCACAAGACAAGTGTCTATACCATATGTCAACCTCTAAATCTTCACTGAGTATGTACAAGACAAGTGTCTATACCATATGTCAACCTCTAAATCTTCACTGAGTATGTACAAGACAAGTGTCTATACCATATGTCAACCTCTAAATCTTCACTGAGTATGTACAAGACAAGTGTCTATACCATATGTCAACCTCTTAATCTTCACTGAGCACGTACAAGACAAGTGTCTATACCATATGTCAAGCTTTAAATCTTCACTGAGTACATACAAGACAAGTGTCTATACCATATGTCAACCTCTAAATCTTCACTGAGTACGTTCAAGACAAGTGTCTATACCATATGTTGACCTCTAAATCTTCACTGAGTACGTACGAGACAAGTGTCTATACCATATGTCAACCTCTAAATCTTCACCGAGTAGGTACGAGACAAGTGTCTATACCATATGTCAACCTCTAAATCTTCACTGAGTATGTACAAGACAAGTGTCTATACCATATGTCAACCTCTAACTCTTCACTGAGTACGTACAAAACAAGTGTCTATACCATATGTCAACCTCTTAATCTTCACTGAGTACGTAGAAGACAAGTGTCTATACCATATGGCAACCTCTAAATCTCCACTGTGTACGTATAAGACAAGTGTCTATACCATATGTCAACCTCTAAATCTTCACTGAGTACGTACAAGACAAGTGTCTATACCATATGTCAAGCTTTAAATCTTCACTGAGTACATACAAGACAAGTGTCTATACCATATGTCAATCTCTAAATCTTCACTGAGTACTTTCAAGACAAGTGTCTATACCATATGTTGACCTCTAAATCTTCACTGAGTAGGTACAAGACAAGTGTCTATACCATATGTCAACCTCTAAATCTTCACCGAGTAGGTACGAGACAAGTGTCTATACCATATGTCAACCTCTAAATCTTCACCGAGTATGTACAAGACAAGTGTCTTTACCATATGTCAACCTCTAACTCTTCACTGAGTACATACAAAACAAGTGTCAATACCATATGTCAACCTCTAAATCTTCACTGAGTACGTAGAAGACAAGTGTCTATACCATATGTCAACCTCTAAATCTCCACTGAGTACGTACAAGACAAGTGTCTATACCATATGTCAACCTCTAAATCTTCACTGAGTACGTATAAGACAAGTGTCTATACCATATATCAACCTCTAAATCTTCACTGAGTACGTACAAGACAAGTGTCTATACCATATGTCAACCTCTAAATCTTCACTGAGTACGTACAAGACAAGTGTCTATACCATATGTCAACCTCTAAATCTTCACTAGAGTATGTACAAATTGTGATTAATTAAACAAAACCTGCCATGTGGTTCATTATCATGTTTTACATTAAACTTTTCTTACTTCTTATTATAGTGTGACTTTTTTTTCTAATCATTGAAAACTGCAACAAACTTCAGTTGCTGATCTTATTCTAATCATTTGGGAAACTGAAGCATGTACCACTACAGAATATCTTTTCATCGTCCAAAAACAGTAATCCATGAATAGAAATTAAGATACTTATTCAATATACAGTCAAGTCCTGTAATTTTGTCCATTTGACAAGTCTTTGCACTTGGTTTATTAATGTTATTTGGATAAAATTATAGAAGAAAATGGGAGAAGAATCAAAGTGACAATATAAACTGTCTCGCCTATTTGTTATTTTGATAATGCAAATATTGAAATTAAAATAGCAATACTTTAACATGTAAGTTATGCAAATATTCAAAGTCAATGAACCATGACTGAAGGTACAGGGCTAAACAATCTCCATGGAAATGAGATGTGCCAATGCTAATACAACTGCAAACCAAATACCATTGACTTTTCATAAGTCTTTCCTTTAAACAAACCTAAACACAAACATTAACTTGTAAACTATGTAAAATTTCAAAGTCAATGAACCATAATTAGGGGTGGGGTTATATAATCTCCATGGAATTAAACTTGCAAATGCCAATACATTTGCATACCGAATATCATTGACTTAACATTAGTGGTTCATCTTAAACTGACCTAATCACAAACTAATACATGTAAACTAAGCAAAAGTTTCAAAGTCAATAGACCATGACTGAGGGTAAGGACCAAATATTCTCCATGGAAATGAGATGTGGTAATGCTTATACAATTGCATACCAATTATCATTGACCTTCCACTAACAGTTCCCTTAAACTTACCTAATCAATAGACCATGAATGAGGGCGGGGCCAAATAATCTCCATGGAAATGAGATATGTCAATGCTTATACAACTGCATACCAAATATCATTGACCTACCACTAGTGGCTCCCCATAAACTGACCTAATAACAAACTAATACATGTAAACTAAGCAAAGTTTCAAAGTCAATAGACCTTGACTGAGGGGGCAGGTCCAAATAATCTCCATGGTAATGAGATGTGCCAAAGCTTATACAACTGCATACCAAATATCATTGACCTACCACTAGTGGTTCACCATGAACTAGACCTAATCACAAACTACTACATTGTTGATGACGCCGCCGTAAACAGCATACCTATGTCTCGCCAAAAGACGAGACAAAAAACCTCTAGTGGAAGAAAGACTAACAACACCAATAAAAGCACTGAAAAGTCCAATAACAGATCACAAAACACTTGACAGAAAAGCAGTGAAAAGCCCAATAACAGATCACAAAACACTTGACAGAAAAGCAGTGAAAAGTCCAATAACAGATCACAAAACACTTGACAGAAAAGCATTGAAAAGTCCAATAACAGATCACAAAACACTTGACAGAAAAGCAGTAAAAGTCCAATAACAGATCACAAAACACTTGACAGAAAAGCATTGAAAAGCCCAATAACAGATCACAAAACACTTGACAGAAAAGCAGTGAAAAGTCCAATAACAGATCACAAAACACTTGACAGAAAAGCATTTGAAAGCCCAATAGCAGATCACAAAACACTTGACAGAAAAGCATTGAAAGCCCAATAGCAGATCACAAAACACTTGACAGAAAAGCATTTAAAGCCCAATAACAGATCACAAAACACTTGACAGAAAAGCATTGAAAGCCCAATAACAGATCACAAAACACTTGACAGAAAAGCATTGAAAAGCCCAATAACAGATCACAAAACACTTGACAGAAAAGCATTGAAAAGCCCAATAACAGATCACAAAACACTTGACAGAAAAGCATTGAAAAGCCCAATAACAGATCACAAAACACTTGACAGAAAAGCAGTGAAAAGCCCAATAACAGATCACAAAACACTTGACAGAAAAGCAGTGAAAAGCCCAATAACAGATCACAAAACACTTGACAGAAAAGCATTGAAAAGCCCAATAGCAGATCACAAAACACTTGACAGAAAAGCATTGAAAAGCCAAATAACAGATCACAAAACACTTAACACAAAAGCATTGAAAAGCCCAATAACAGATCACAAAACACTTGACAGAAAAGCATTGAAAAGCCCAATAGCACATCACAAAACACTTGACAGAAAAGCATTGAAAAGCCCAATAGCAGATCACAAAACACTTGACAAAAAGCATTGAAAAGCAAAATAACAGATCACAAAACACTTGACAGAAAAGCATTGAAAAGCCCAATAACAGATCACAAAACACTTGACAGAAAAGCATTCAAAGTCCAATAAAATGCAGTGGGAATTTCAACACGAATTTGCAGAAAATTGATAACAAAGAACAAATAAAACACAAGGACAGTATTGTAGTCTTTTATTTTCAACAAAACTTTTATTTATTGATTTATGAGGTTTGGCAATCACAAACGTAGTTTTGACCAGGAAATTCACTCCCACTACTTTTCTCATGCTTGGATTTTTCCTCTGGTCGCTGGATCTCGTCTATTAGTCGGTACCCTCTCTCCATTATGAATTTTACTCCCAATTTTCCGACTAATAAGCAAGTAGTGCATGCGTACAAGACAAGTGTCTATACCATATGTCAAGCTTTAAATCTTCACGAGTCGTACAAGACAAGTGTCTATACCATATGTCAACCTCTAAATCTTCACTAATCGTTCAAGACAAGTGTCTATACCATATGTCAAGCTTTAAATCTTCACGGAGCGTACAAGACAAGTGTCTATACCATATGTCAACCTCTAAATCTTCACTAAATCGTTCAAGACAAGTGTCTATACCATATGTTGACCTCTAAATCTTCACTGAGTACATACGAGACAAGTGTCTATACCATATGTCAACCTCTAAATCTTCACTGAGTAGGTCGAGACAAGTGTCTTTACCATATGTCAACCTCTAAATCTTCACCGAGTATGTACAAGACAAGTGTCTATACCATATGTCAACCTCTATCTCTTCACTGAGTCTACAAAACAAGTGTCTATACCATATGTCAACCTCTAAATCTCCACTGAGTACATACAAGACAAGTGTCTATACCATATGTCAACCTCCAAATCTTCACTGAGTACTACAAGACAAGTGTCTATACCATATGTCAACCTCTAAATCTACACTGAGTCGTACAAGACAAGTGTCTATACCATATGTCAACCTCTAAATCTTCACTGAGTATGTACAAGACAAGTGTCTATACCATATGTCAACCTCTAAATCTTCACTGAGTATGTACAAATTGTGATTAATTAAACAAAACCTGCCATGTGGTTCATTATCATGTTTTACATTAAACTTTTCTTACTTCTTATTATAGTGTGACTTTTTTCAAATCATTGAAAACTGCAACAAACTTCAGTTGCTGATCTTATTCTAATCATTTGGGAAACTGAATCATGTACCACTACAGAATATCTTTTCATCGTCCAAAACAGTAATCCATGAATAGAAATTAAGATACTTATTCAATATACAGTCAAGTCCGTAATTTTGTCCATTTGACAAGTCTTTGCACTTGGTTTTATTAATGTTATTTGGACAAAATTATAGACGAAAATGGGAGAAGAATCAAAGTGACAATATAAACTGTTAACACAGAGATATGTCTGCCTATTTGTTATTTTGATAATGCAAATATTGAAATTAAAATAGCAATACTTTATCATGTAAGTTATGCAAATATTCAAAGTCAATGAACCATGACTGAAGGTACAGGGCTAAACAATCTCCATGGAAATGAGATGTGCCAACGCTAATACAACTGCAAACCAAATACCATTGACTTTTCATAAGTCGTTCCTTTAAACAAACCTAAACACAACATTAACTTGTACACTTAAAAATTTCAAAGTCAATGAACCATAATTAGGGGTGGGGTTATATAATCTCCATGGAAATAAAACTTGCAAATGCCAATACATTTGCATACCGAATATCATTGACTTAACATTAGTGGTTCATCTTAAACTGACCTAATCACAAACTAATACATGTAAACTAAGCAAAGTTTTTTTTTTTTTTTTTTTTTTTTTTTAAAAAAAAAAAAAAAAAAAAAAAAAAAAAAAAACCATGAACTAGACCTAATCACAAACTACTACATTGTTGACACCGCTGGCGTAAACAGATACCTATGTCTCGCCAAAAGACGAGACAAAAACCTCTAGTGGAAGAAAGACTAGCAACACCAATAAAAGCACTGAAAAGGCCAATAACAGATCACAAAACACTTGACAGAAAAGCAGTGAAAAGTCCAATAACAGATCACAAAACACTTGACAGAAAAGCAGTGAAAAGTCCAATAACAGATCACAAAACACTTGACAGAAAAGCATTGAAAAGTCCAATAACAGATCACAAAACACTTGACAGAAAAGCAGTGAAAAGTCCAATAACAGATCACAAAACACTTGACAGAAAAGCAGTGAAAAGTCCAATAACAGATCACAAAACACTTGACAGAAAAGCAGTGAAAAGTCCAATAACAGATCACAAAACACTTGACAGAAAAGCATTTAAAGCCCAATAACAGATCACAAAACACTTGACAGAAAAGCATTTAAAGCCCAATAACAGATCACAAAACACTTGACAGAAAAGCATTTAAAGCCCAATAACAGATCACAAAACACTTGACAGAAAAGCATTTAAAGCCCAATAACAGATCACAAAACACTTGACAGAAAAGCATTGAAAAGCCCAATAACAGATCACAAAACACTTGACAGAAAAGCATTGAAAAGCCCAATAACAGATCACAAAACACTTGACAGAAAAGCCTCTAAATCTTCACTAAATACGCTCAAGACAAGTGTCTATACCATATGTCAAGCTTTAAATCTTCACGGAGTGCGTACAAGACAAGTGTCTATACCATATGTCAACCTCTAAATCTTCACTAAGTGCGTTCAAGACAAGTGTCTATACCATATGTTGACCTCTAAATCTTCACTGAGTACATACGAGACAAGTGTCTATACCATATGTCAACCTCTAAATCTTCACTGAGTAGGTACGAGACAAGTGTCTATACCATATGTCAACCTCTAAATCTTCACCGAGTATGTACAAGACAAGTGTCTTTTCCATATGTCAACCTCTATCTCTTCACTGAGTACGTACAAAACAAGTGTCTATACCATATGTCAACCTCTAAATCTCCACTGAGTACGTACAAGACAAGTGTCTATACCATATGTCAACCTCTAAATCTTCACTGAGTACGTACAAGACAAGTGTCTATACCATATGTCAACCTCTAAATCTACACTGAGTACGTACAAGACAAGTGTCTATACCATATGTCAACCTCTAAATCTTCACTGAGTACGTACAAGACAAGTGTCTATACCATATGTCAACCTCTAAATCTTCACTGAGTATGTACAAATTGTGATTAATTAAACAAAACCTGCCATGTGGTTCATTATCATGTTTTACATTAAACTTTTCTTACTTCTTATTATAGTGTGACTTTTTTTTCTAATCATTGAAAACTGCAACAAACTTCAGTTGCTGATCTTATTCTAATCATTTGGGAAACTGAATCATGTACCACTACAGAATATCTTTTCATCGTCCAAAAACTGTAATCCATGAATAGAAATTAAGATACTTATTCAATATACAGTCAAGTCCCGTAATTTTGTCCATTTGACAAGTCTTTGCACTTGGTTTATTAATGTTATTTGGACAAAATTATAGAAGAAAATGGGAGAAGAATCAAAGTGACAATATAAACTGTTAACACAGAGATATGTCTCGCCTATTTGTTATTTTGATAATGCAAATATTGAAATTAAAATAGCAATACTTTAACATGTAAGTTATGCAAATATTCAAAGTCAATGAACCATGACTGAAGGTACAGGGCTAAACAATCTCCATGGAAATGAGATGTGCCAATGCTAATACAACTGCAAACCAAATACCATTGACTTTTCATAAGTCGTTCCTTTAAACAAACCTAAACACAACATTAACTTGTACACTATGTAAAATTTCAAAGTCAATGAACCATAATTAGGGGTGGGGTTATATAATCTCCATGGAAATAAAACTTACAAATGCCAGTTCATTTGCATACCGAATATCATTGACTTAACATAAGTGGTTCATCTTAAACTGACCTAATCACAAACTAATACATGTAAACTAAGCAAAAGTTTCAAAGTCAATAGACCATGACTGAGGGGTAAGGACCAAATATTCTCCATGGAAATGAGATGTGGTAATGCTTATACAATTGCATACCAATTATCATTGACCTACTTCAACAGTTCCCCTTAAACTTACCTAATCACAAACTAATACATGAAAACTAAGCAAAAGTTTCCAAGTCAATAGACCATGAATGAGGGAGCGGGGCCAAATAATCTCCATGGAAATGAGATATGTCAATGCTTATACAACTGCATACCAAATATCATTGACCTACCACTAGTGGCTCCCCATAAACTGACCTAATCACAAACTAATACATGTAAACTAAGCAAAGTTTCAAAGTCAATAGACCTTGACTGAGGGGGGTCCAAATATCTCCATGGTAATGAGATGTGCCAAAGCTTATACAACTGCATACCAAATATCATTGACCTACCACTAGTGGTTCACCATGAACTAGACCTGATCACAAACTACTACATTGTTGACGCCACACCGTAAACAGCAGACCTATGTCTCACCAAAAGACGAGACAAAAACCTCTACTGGAAGAAAGACTAAAACACCAATAAAAGCATTGAAAAGTCCAATAACAGATCACAAAACACTTGACAGAAAAGCATTGAAAAGCCCAATAACAGATCACAAAACACTTGACAGAAAAGCAGTGAAAAGTCCAATAACAGATCACAAAACACAACAGAAAAGCATTGAAAAGCCCAATAGCAGATCACAAAACACTTGACAGAAAAGCATTGAAAAGCCAAATAACAGATCACAAAACACTTAACACAAAAGCATTGAAAAGCCCAATAACAGATCACAAAACACTTGACAGAAAAGCAGTGAAAAGTCCAATAACAGATCGCAAAACACTTGACAGAAAAGCATTGAAAAGCCCGATCACAAAACACTTGACAGAAAAGCACTGAAAAGCCAAATAACAGATCACAAAACACTTGACAGAAAAGCATTGAAAAGCCTAATAACAGATCACAAAACACTTGACAGAAAAGCATTTAAAAGTCCAAAAACAGATCACAAAACACTTGATAGAAAAGCAGTGAAAATCCCAATAACAGATCACAAAACACTTGACAGAAAAGCAGTAAAAGTCCAATAACAGATCACAAAACACTTGACAGAAAAGCAGTGAAAAGCCCAATAACAGATCACAAAACACTTGACAGAAAAGCATTGAAAAGCCCAATAACAGATCACAAAACACTTGACAGCAAAGCATTGAACCAGGAACAGATCACAAAACTTGACAGAAAAGCACTGAACCCAGTAACAGATCACAAAACACTTGACAGAAAATTTCAGCAATTGAGCAACATGACACCCCACCCCCTAAAAATGAGGTTGCTGCCAGTTGAAAATAATTGTCCAGCATGGTCTCTTTTAAAACTTGTGAAAAACACACAGATCCCTTTCACTAATTACTGAACATACTTATCAGGTATTAATCTTATCATAAAAGACACTATGTTAGAAACATATCAATTTACTTTGCCCAAGTATCAATTAAACATACCTTAGTCCTCTCTTGCAGAATTGCTTCCAGGTTGAACTTTTTCTTGTAGTTGAAATAAAAGTTTTTACATTGTGCCTCTGACTTAGTGCCAACTACGTTAGCAATAGCAGCCCAATCACGTCCATGTTCTCTTAGCCCTACAACCAGGAAGTAAAATGTATTTCATAGAAAACAATTAACTTATTGGATTCCTTGTAGTCAATGGATGACACATTTCATAGATTTTTTAACTTTAATGAAAAAAAAATAGTTAATACCTTTGTTTATTGATATTTGCAACATAAAACTTAAAAACAGAAAAGTTCACTTATATCTTGGCCAATACAAACAGCAGATATCTTTTCTTTTTGGTCAATTTTTCTGGAGTCTGCAGTCCGATAATACCATCAAAACCATAATCTATTAGTATTTGACTCCTTTTTTGTTGAGACTAAAATTTAATATCTCATTTAAATTATTTAGAAGCCAGATATTGATTATACATTATGAGTGTCTAAATGAGAAGTTTTCCCCAAGCAGCAATACTTTAATGCTTGTGAATCAATATAGCAAAGAAGTAAGTTATGTAAGTGCCATATTTGACCCCAATTATCAAGTGCAATGTTTCAGGATAAAACATGTTTTAAGTTGATGAAAAGACATGTGAAGAAGTTAAATAGAACTATCTTTTTCAAATTCTATTTTGAAGCATTGATTTTGACATCCCAAATAGGTCAAAAATAGAGATTTTTAGCGAAATTTAACAAAATTGTACTGATTTCAACCAAATTAAGGCCTAGGAAACATAGAGTGCAGGCGTCGACAAACTTAATATTTAAGTCAGATATCTAAATGTCATAACAAAGATTATATTAAAAGATCTTTTTTTTTTTTACGCCTGCACTCTATATTTCCTGTCCAAGAAATCAATGGAATTTTATCTGCTTTCATTGAATTTGAGTGGAAAATCAAGATGAGTGCTATTTGTGACTTCGTGAATATAACGCAAGTACGTAAATTTTCAACAAATAAATCACATTTTCTATCTAGTCATTGTATAAGCTATGATTCATTGTGATATTGGTCAATTAATCCTAATTTTGAATTTTAGCTAGAAATAGGGGCCATTTTAGGGCCTTATCGAACCGACTCCTTTGATTTAAAAATTTATATTGTTCCTGTCCTCAAAAAGAATGAATTTAATGCCTTAATTCAATTCAAGTTAATCATATTAGGTTGGGTGATGAGCAAGACAATTTTGCAAGAACTACTCCTTTATCAAAAAAACTTTCAATTTTCTTTATAATTGTATATATAGAGAATATAATATGGCTTTTTCAATATCACATCCATATCAACCAGAGACACAGCTCTATGTGGAATTGTCTCAACTTATCAGATCAAAAAGAGGATTTATCATTATTGTACCTTTTTTAGCTTTTTCCATATCTTCTTCTGTCCACCTTGATGATTCGGCAGAGTCACCTAAAACAAAAATGCCTGGTTTATCAGACATTCAAGAAGCAAATAATTATAACCCCATAAAATCTTATACTCCATTTAACATGACAACTGTAAATTTAAACATTTACAGAAAAATTGTACTTAAGTTTTGAGAGATATGAAATGATGTTGCATTTTGTATGAAACACAAAAGAGCTTCTTCTTGTTAAAAAAAATTCTATCTCACATTATTTCTTTTATATTGTTTTAAATTACCCCAATTTTTTTTTTTTACATAAAATAAAAATAAGAAATAATAAGACATACATGACATGTATTTAATGAAAAAATAATGATAAGTAATTATTAATATTTATTCAATTTCAATAGTTGGATTTACTACTATGTATCTATTCACAGGTGGCCGGTGGCTTCAAGTAATAACCAAAGGGGGATCAGAAATAAATATCATACATTTTTGTATTTGTTTTTCACAGTCTAGGATATTAAAGTGTTACCTTCTGTACTTTCAGGAGCTGCAGGCTCTGTTGGTTCCGTTATCTGGGGATTCAATTTTCTGCTAATTCTATTAAAACATGCTGAACAACATTTGTTCACTTCTTCTGTTAATTCTACAAAAGATCACAGAAAATCTTTACTACATCTTTATATAGCGACCTTATTATGAACTATCATAGGAATTTAAAAAATTCTTTACCAGAAGTCATACTAAATAAGTTAATTCTTAGAATTTACCCCTGCTTAACAAAGAAATTTTTTTTATTTGCTATACCTTTTTTAATGTCTGAGTTAACAAATACAGTAGAACTCAATGGGTAATTGGAGTACTATACTTTGAAGATTTCTCGAAACTCTCTTATCCATACCGAGATAGATTCGTGTTTTAGTAATACCTTCCTTTCATTTTGTGATTGTAAACGGGACATCTGTCTTTATTTTTGAAATAAACACTTACTATATAAATATAAAAATTGCGGTTTTTATCCAACGCAATCATAGGTTTGAACGTTGTTTTCAATTTAGACTTGTTTATATTTTTTCGTTTGGGCTTGTATTATATTTGCCTTCGGGTTTATATGATCCGTTCATCCTATTTTAATTCAAGAGTCTATCCTAAATTGAGGTAAATTATGTGGCCTTCCAATAACTGTTTCGATTCCTAACATCACTGAAGAGACATTAATTGTCGAACCGGATATGGTGTACAAAAATCTTTGCACCTTTGTTTGCGGTATACCATCTTTGCCATAAGTTTATTGTTTTCTGTTTGGTATTAAATTTATAGTTAAGATCCATTTATTACACCTTGTGATCCGTTTATTTGGCAATCGCCAATGGCAGTCAGCAGGATTTAAGAACATTTGTTGTTCAACCTGTTAGTCAAATGCGTTTTGTTAAAATATACTTTTCACTTTTTGGTCTTTTGGAAAATGTTGTTTAGACCCTCTAACAAGAAATTTGTTTTACATGCACACGTATAAAAATTGCGATTTTTATCCAACGCAATCATAGGTTTGAACATTCTTTTCAATTTAGACTTGTTTATATATATATATATATATATATATATATATATATATATATATATATATATATACATATGGTTACTGTTCATTTTGTTTTATTTCTTGTGTGGCAATATAATTTCTTCAACATTAAAATTTGAGGCTAACTACAAATGAATGTTAAGCATTCACTATTTCAAACAAATTGGCAATATACATATTATTTTAATATATCAACAATTTATTATCAGTGGTATGATAAGCCACTTTTTTGGCCCTTTAAATTTGAAAAGTATTATAAATTTATCAAATAACATTCTTTTAAGATGTTCACAAGCCATTTGTTGAATATAAGGTTATATATCTTAAAATGATGTCTTACTTATTTGCCTATATGTGTTGTCAAAACTGCCAAATTGTCAAGACTGTGTCATTCATATAACAAGATAAACTCAAGGAACAAACTTACCCAACAATTTACTGTTAACTTTATATTTTACCCCAATTATGTCAAGAAGGAATTAGAACATTGAAAGAACTGGAAACGTGTCACACCATATGATTAACTGATTGTTAATGTTTAACGTGGCGCAACTTTCAGACTATTGGTTATATCATGGAGGTCAGTTTTTATTGGTCGAGGAAGCCAGAGTGTATAGAGACAACCAACGACCTTCGGCAGGAAAACCTACAATTCTAGTCAATTAAGATTGGAGTCGAATGCACCTGCCATTATTCTGTACCCAAGTTAGTTCATTTTAAGATCACTTACGTAATTCTGCAACTATTGGATCTCTGATTTCTGCTGGCATTTCCAGCCATTTAGATGGAAACGGACGCAATCTTTTGACTTTACGTTTTGGTGTCTTGCAGGTTGGAATTGGGCACCTGTATAGAAAAATACATTCTTAATTAAATGTTTAACCCTTAAAAATTAGTAGTTTTTTTGGCTTTTTTTAATATTTCTGAAGCAGACAGATAATATATGATGCCATCTGGTCAATCCACCCAGTAAAGTCATTTTACAAATGATTTTTGGTTTTGTTGTCAAAAAGTGTTTTGTGTGTGCTAAAGTAAAGTCTCAATTTGATGAAAATCAGAATATCTTAATGAAAAATAACCTAAAAATCCACTAAATAAGAGAGCTAACCATGTTTTTATTAGAAACAGCAATGTCCTGTTAATCCCCTCACGTAGATATGGCTTTTATAAAACAGATTCTTTGTTTATTTTTAACAACACTCCCACATCTACCAAAGTTTTCTTTGAATAACATAAATTAGTAAAAACTTACGGTGTATATCTTCTTCTGACTGATTTGCAACGACAGCTACTACAGACCCTCATGTCTGGTTTCAAATCACTCTCACTCATACCGTACAGTTCACAGTTGCCTATGGTTAGGGCCCTACTGTAACTATAGTTCTCTAATTGCATCTTACACACAACACACTGATGTGGTCCACCTGTAAATAATTTTTTTATAGAACGCATGTATTTTTTTTAATGTTTTTCAACATTTTTTCATCATTTAAAGCATCATTTGCAATATGGATTAATAGGACTTATGGTCTATAAAACTATAAAATATGAATAGAATCATATCAATTAATTTTCATTTAAATTGTCCATAGATGAAGCTACAAGACTTATGTCTCCCTGTTGTTTTTTTTTTTTTGCCTTTCTAACAGAAAGAATAACTACAGCCAAGTTTAAATTCTTTGACTACTGGGGTCAAACATATTTTCAAAATTATATTTTCATGTTTTCATCATCCTGGTTTCTGATTCACCATAACAATGAAATTTAAATGAGGCAAAACTTTATCTTGGTTGCAATTTAAGCCAATATAAACCCCTCCCAAAAATGTCTTCACAGCACACAAAGGTAATAATGGATATCTAACCATCTCCTTCCCCAACTTGTACTGGGACAGCCTCGTTATCATCTGAAGATTCTTCTGTCTTCTCTTCCTTCACAACATCTCCCGACATCTCCATGGGAACCTCTGTTGATGAGGCAGGAACACCTTCTTCCTGTTGTGCAGTATCTTCTATTTTTTCTTCCTTTATCTGTTGTTCCTCTTGTCTCATGACTGAACTGTTCGGTTTAGAAAATGCTTTTTTCCTTTTGATTGCAGTTTGTTTTCTTAACAGTGTTTTATAATTTTCATCCTTTTTAGTTTGGTAATAGAATTCAATGCAGTTAGATACACTCTACAAATATAAAAGAATTATATAAAACTTTTATTACATGTATATAATCATGTAACAAGACCATAAAAATTGTAGTCAAGTATATAATTCTTCAAATAAATAAAAAAAAAGTTTATAAACTTTTATTTTTGTGTGACTAATATTTTAAAATTTATTATGCATTTGTAGAATGAAACAAGTCTGACACCCAGAACAATAAATGTTGATCATCAGAAATATATTTCAAACTTTAATTCCATGTAGAGTTGGTCAATCTGTAAGTCATCATTGTACAGTAACCTACAAAAAATATAGCTCCAGATTTCCAGGCATTTCCAAAAAAATGTTCAAACAACAACAATTTTCATGAAATTGTCTAGATCAAGGGTCTGAATTTCTGCTAATATCAGTTTTGCTCGCATGATGTATATATTTTTAAAACACAAGGATAAAATTAAGGATGTCTGCTGCTGAATATCAAAATAACAGTATTTTTATTAATAAAATCTTTTTCAATAGAACATATAATTCATTTTACATCAAAGTTTAAATAGAATAAATAGATTTCTATTTGCTTATTTTTCTGATAAAATTGTTTGAAAAAGAAAAGTTTTGTTGGGAAAATAATGTTTCTGATTTTTTAAGGACATGTTTAGACATAAATAAAAGGTTATCTGTTTGGAAAGTCTGATAGAAAATAAAAAGAAAATGATGATAGTTTTCAGGAGTGCATTTGAGATTTAAATATATATGTATTACGACGCTAGATTAAAACTGACGAGGAAAGGTAACACCCGGCCACAGACAGCTTTATTTTGAAGCCTAGGTGGTCGAGTGGTCTAGCGTGTCGGATACAGTGCAGGCGATTTGGTGTCACGATATGTATGAAGTGAAAAGTACAGGTTCCAGCCCCTGTTAGGGAGAAAGTAAAGAATCATATCTACTCTAACATCATGAACATTTTAGGTTGATTTTCTAGGCACTTTATATATATATTTTTTACTTAATGTGCCACAGAAAAAGCCAGAAGGATAAAAAATATTAAGAACAAGAATATGTGTCCACAGAACACTATGCCTGGCTGACACGATCTTATTTCCATATTCAGTCAACTGTGAAATCGTGGTCAAAACTCTTTATACGGCACAAATATTAAACAGTTCAATTCATAACGTACATGTGTACAAAGTTTTAAGTTTATGTGACCACAAGCTAAAACTTTAACCTACCTACCTGATATGGATAAACGGACAGATAGATGGTGCACAGACCAGAAAAAACATAATGCCCCTCTACTATTGTAGGCAGGGCATATAAACTCGAGATTGTGAATGATAAAAATCCTTAATTTGACATATATATAATCTGGTACCTTTTTTTCTAGGTATGAAGCTATTGCAGGGAAGTTTTTAGGATGTTGTAAATATCGTTCTTTAAAGATGCGTTTCTCTTCTGGGGTCCATATATTGATTAATTTCCTGTCCTTCCACTCGGACATAGGGTCCTCTACAAGTCCATTGTTGTTGTAGTAACGTAGTGATCGCTGTCGAGCATCTAACATCATTGGGGGAATTACTGCCAAACTTCTCATTTTTCTATCTTCCTCCTAAAAACATATTCATACTTTATTTTAATTAAAAATATAGTATCAAACATTTCAAGTAGGTTTCTCTCAAATATATAAACATACTATTCTGTGATTTTGACGGTTTAAAAAAAAGTTAATATCATAAAGTTAGAACAACCTAGAATTGATACAGAAATGTTAAAAAAATATCTCAATGCTTATGTTGCCCTTAACATTAGTGCACTATAAAGAGGTACCAAAACTATAAAAAAACAATAAATGAATTATTCATGATTATATTTAAAATAAATGGAGAATGTGTCCATGGGACACAGATGATGCCCCTGCTTGCATATAACGTTATAAAGGGGCTTAACTCGAGAACGGTTAAAGTGACGCCACCCAGATTCGAACTTGATCTGTATTTTGTGGTAATAAGCATTGTGTATATGTTTCATAACATTTGGTTGAGGCAAACTAAAGTTAGAGAACAGAAATCAATTTAGGGACGTACATATGCAGTGTTCTCCCCAGAAATTTTGGATAGCATCACATTTGGCGTAAACAAATAAACTGTATTTTTTTCAATGTCATTTGACGTGTTGCGGCGATGCTCTATTTCCTTTATGTTATATATGTTTATATTGTTCAATTCATAACTGAGAATACAATTAAACTTTAACCATGATCACAGTTGTTTCAGTTTATGTTTTCTATATTCATTTATAGTTACAGAATTATTTTTTTCCTCTTGGGCCAAATAAAAATATATGTGTGGTTCCAGTTACCCTACCTACTCAACTAAATGAATGAATGAATGAATGAATGGTTTATTATAGTACAACCTGTATATATACAATACTAAATATCTAGCAAAAAAAAAAGAACTGGTTTTTATATAAAAAGGGTAGAGAAAGTATCATATAGCAATAAAATTTCAATTGAAAAACTTTTTTCTTTATCATGTCTATGAAATTCATTGTTTCGTGGTACTCAATGAATTAGTCCCAGTTGTTTCTTTATATCAAAATGATATATATTTTTAACAAAGTTAAGCTACTTTAGTCATTATATTAAAACGATGTATTTTCAAAAAGACGACATTTAGCAAAGATATCTAATAAATAGTCAATTAATGCGTCTAGAATGTGTAGTTTTCTCTTTTTGGTCATTTTTTTTTTCTGTCTACTGTGCCATTTGTGCATCTGTAGTTATTATCGTAAAAATGCGGAATTTTGTCATATCTGGTCTGGTTCCGATCCGTAGTTTACACAAATATTCTGATGGCGGCGGAAGAAAAATTTACAAAAATAAACAATGTTTGACAAGAGATTGGGAATGAATATGACGCTTTTAATGCATTAAATGGATGATACATTAACTAAAGACAATTATGATCTCTTTCTAAAGAAGTATCAAACTTATTTAACTCTAAATCAAAATGTTTCATATATGCTCTCGATTAACTAGTAGTACCGGAAATGAAAGAAAGTAATTTTTTTAAAGTTGTAAAAATATACGACCTAACCTCTTTTCTAAAGAGAGAAATCGTTTGTATCTTTGAATTTGGAGTATGCAAACGTAGATTTCGAATTGCTTTTTGATTTTCTGATTACATTTTCTCCATGTCGAAATTTGCGATTGAACCACGTGGTATTAGTCATGTCACAAGTGTCAGCTTGGGGTATTCATATCCATTCAGTTATCACCCAAAGGGCAATTAACACCTATTTAATCACTCTAAATTGCCTCAATTGTCCGACTTGAAGGGATTACAATTAAAGGTGATATAATTTTTATGATCACAAGCGGTAATTAGATGAAAGTTCAAAATTTAGGACATGGTTTTGCGATAGAGACAAGAAAATAGCATCTCAAAATAATTATAGCGTCATGAAATTATTATAACATCACGGGAAAAATATAGCGTTGCGGTGCCGCGACGCTAAAACGGCCTGGGGAGAACACTGCATATGGACGGACAAGGGTAACACCTAATGTCCCTCACGAGACGGCGGGCATAAAAGGCATATTGTGGTAGGTCATTGTATATAAAGTAACATTAAGGTCAATGAAGAAAATCATACATACTTAATTAAATCACAATTAAATAAAATGCTCGCAGGGCGCAGCTTGATACGACCGCAGAGGTCGAACCCTGAACAGTTGGGGCAAGTATGGACACAACATTCAAGCTTGATACAGCTCTGAATTTGGATTGTGATTAAATATTTGACACAGCATAGGTTTCTGACACAGAATGAATGTGGTCTTAAGAACTTAAAATTTTAAATTGGACATTCACCTATTATGGTCCAATATCCAAAATCTAAATACACGGTTAGATTCGGCATATCAAAGAACCCCAATAATTCAATTTTGATGAAATCAAACAAAGTTTAATTTTGGACCCTTTGGACCTCAATGTGGACCAATTTAAAACGGGCCCAAAATCCAAAAATTTAATACACGTTAGATTCAGCATATTAAAGAACCCCAAGAATTCAAGAATAAAACCCCATTGAAATTGGTCAAGAAATAAGCAATTTATACAAAGTATCTTCTTTTGCACAATACTGTGCAATTGAATATTTCTTGCAATTGCGCTATACTGTGCAATTGAATATTTCTTCCTATTGCAATACTGTACAACTGACAATTTCTTGCTATTGCGCAATACTGTGCAAATGACGATTTCTTGCTATTGCGCAATACTGTGCAATTGAAAATTTCTAGCTATTGCACAATACTTATTATATAATAATTTACACACCCTGTTTGGTGTGTATCTCCTTCCATATCATTATTATTTGCTTTTAAATATAAATCAGAAATAACCAACTTAAATGGAAAATTTTAAAGAAAAAAAAGGAAAAAGAAAACCCCCAAATTTTTGAACCCCTTATGATTCATCACCCCAAACTCAATCCCAGCCTTCCCTTTGATGTATGGTACATTGCAGTACAATTTCAGAGAGATCTATACACTTGACAACAAGTTATTGTCTGAAACTAGAAAATGCTTATTTTTGGCCCTTTTGGCCTCTAATTCCTAAACATTTCGGACAATTACCCCAAACTCAATTCCAGCTTTCCTTTGTGATATGGAACCTTGTAGTACAATTTCAGAAAGATCCATACACTTACACACAAGTTATTGTCCTGAAACTAGAAAATGCTTGTTTTTGCCCCTTTTGGCCCCTAATTCCTAAAATTTTGAGGCAATTACCCCAAAATCAATCCCAGCCTTCCTTTGTGATATGGAACCTTGTGGTACAATTTCAGAGATCCATACACTTGAACACAAGTTATTGTCTGGAAACTAGAAAATGCTTATTTTTGGCCCTTATTCCTAAACGCTTTGGGCAATTGCCCCAAACTCAATTCCAGCTTTCCCTTTGTGATATGGAACCTTGTAGTACAATTTCAGAAAGATCCATACACTTACACACAAGTTATTGTCATGAAACTAGAAAATGCTTGTTTTTGCCCCTTTTGGCCCCTAATTCCTAAAATTTGAGGCAATTACCCCAAAATCAATCCCAGCATTCCCTTTGTGATATGGAACCTTGTGGTACAATGTCAGAGAGATCCATACACTAACACACAAGTTATGTCTGGAAGTTACAAAAATGCTTATTTTTGGCCCCTAATTCCTTAACTGTTGGTACCATTACCCCCAAAATCAATCCCAACCTTCCTTTTGTGGTATTGAACCTTATGGTAAAATTTCATAGAGATCCATTCACTTAAACTAAAGTTAGAGTGCGAAAACCAATGTGTCTTCGGACGACGACGCCAACATCATACCAATATACGACCGCAAAATTTTTTGTGGCGTATAAAAATATCAGAGCTGTAAACAAAAAAACTAGACAAATTCTCAAATTTCTACCAAATTTGAAATACTATTATTGTCCCTCCTAGTATCTCATTTAGCACTTACATGATATACTACTTGTGACAATACTCCTCAATATCAATTGCTGTAAATTCAGAAATTATTGAGATGCTTTTATTAACGGGAAAAATCCAACAGTATCAGGTTTGCAATAAAAAAAATAATTTCAGTAGTGATTTTCCTTCACAAAATTTTTGAAATTGCATTAACTAAATCTCACATTTTTACCAGTAATCAGTGATTCCCAATAGTAACTGCACACATTAATTTTTGAATTTACAATAAAGTAAAAAATTTGCAAAAGTTATGATAAACCTGCAAATTGTAAACACAGCTGGAAACAAGTATACCAACCTCTTGTTCATGAAGACCATCCATGATTTGTTCTAATTCAGCTTCACTCCTGGCATAACCTGCTACATTACCACTCCTAGTGCCAGCCCTACTGAAAATAATAAAATATACCAATATTCATCACAAAAATGTTGAAATTAGAGTTCAAATAAACTTGATTTTTGCTTTTCACATATTGTATTGTTATACATTTGTTCGTTGGTTTTATCGTCTGAGTTGTTTCACATTTTTTATGTCGGAGCCTTTTATAGCTGATTATACGGTACAAGTTTTCTCATTGTTGAAGTCTGTTCAGTGACCTGTAATTACTTATACATTGTATCTATGTATTTAAACTACGACAGTGGATAGCTGTCTCATTGGCAATAATACTGCATCTCCTTGTACATTTTTATATTGATGTTTGACCAAGTTGTTACTGGCAACATACAAAAAACTAAATGGTATTTATGTTGAAGAATTTTGTACGCTCTATAGTAAACTTTAAATGTACACTGTATTTAGGTTAATTTTTGTTGGTGGGCTGCTATCTCATTGATATTTGTCATAATGAAAGAACCTTTATTCCACAAGCTCACATCCCCTCCACACACACTTAAATATTATGGGATATTTTCACAAGTCCCCCTCTCAAAAAATGTTCGAATTTCAGATTTTTCTGATAAAGGAAGTAATCCCAGGATTTGATCAAGTTAAAAACCTGCATCCAAATTTGAAGAGCACACGACAACAAAATGATGACAGATTTGTCAAAACATTAAACTCTGCACAAAGTTGCTGGTGCATAAACATATAGATATAAGAAGATGTGGTATGAGTGCCAATGAGACAACTCTCCATCCAAGTCAAAATTTATAAATGTAAACCATTATAGGACAAAGTACGGTCTTCAACACGGAGCCTAGGCTCACACCGAACAGTAAGCTATAAAGGGCCCCAAAATTACTAGTGTAAAACCATTCAAACGGAAAACCAACGGTCTAATCTATATAATAAAATGCTCGCAGGGCGCAGCTTGATACGACCGCAGAGGTCGAACCCTGAATAGTTGGGGCAAGTATGGACACAACATTCAAGCTTGATACAGCTCTGAATTTGGATTGTGATTAAATATTTGACTCAGCATAGGTTTCTGACACAGAATGAATGTGGTCTAAGAACTTAAAATTTTTAAATTGGACATTCACCTATTATGGTCCAATATCCAAAATCTAAATACATGGTTAGATTCAGCATATCAAAGAACCCCAAGAGTTCAATTTTGATGAAATCAAACAAAGTTTAATTTTGGACCCTTTTGACCTCAATGTGGACAAAGTTGATAACGGGCCCAAAATCAAAAATCTAAATACATGGTTAGATTCAGCATATCAAAGAACCCCATATATTCAATTTTGTTGAAATCAAACAAAGTTTAATTTTGGACCCGATTTGGACCAACTTGAAAACTGGGCCCATAATCAAAAATCTAAATACATGTTTAGATTCAGCATATCAAAGAACCCTATGAATTCAATTTTGTTAAAATCAAACTAAGTTTAATTTTGGACCCTTTGGACCTTAATGTAGACCAATTTGAAAATGGGACCAAAAATTAAGAATCTAAATACACGGTTAGATTCGCATATCAAAGAACCCCAATAATTCAATTTTTGATGAAATCAAACAAAGTTTAATTTTGGACCCTTTGACCTCAATGTGGAAAAAATTGATAACGGGCCCAAAAATCAAAAATCTAAATACATGGTTAGATTCAGCATATCAAAGAACCCCATATATTCAATTTTTGTTGAAATCAAACAAAGTTTAATTTTGGACCCGATTTGGACCAACTTGAAAACTGGGCCCATAATCAAAAATCTAAATACATGTTTAGATTCAGCATATCAAAGAACCCTAAGAATTCAATTTTGTTAAAATCAAACTAAGTTTAATTTTGGACCCTTTGGACCTTAATGTAGACCAATTTGAAAACGGGACCAAAAATTAAGAATCTAAATACACGGCTAGATTCGCATATCAAAGAACCCAATAATTCAATTTTGATGAAATCAAACAAAGTTTAATTTTGGACCCTTTGGACCTCAATGTGGACCAATTTAAAACGGGCCCAAAATCCAAAAACTTAATACACAATTAGATTCAGCATATTAAAGAACCCCAAGAGTTCAAGAATAAAACCCCATTGAAATTGGTCAAGAAATAAGCAATTTATACAAAGTATCTTCTTTTACACAATACTGTGCAATTGAATATTTCTTGCAATTGTGCAATACTGTGCAATTGAATATTTCTTGCTATTGCGCATAATACTGTACAATTGACAATTTCTTGCTATTGCGCAATATTGTGCTATTGGATATTTCTTGCTATTGCGCAATACTGTGCAATTGAAGATTTCTTGCTATTGCGCAATACTGTGCAATTGAAAATTTCTTGCTATTGCACAATACTTATTATATAATAATTTACACATCCTGTTAGGTGTGTATCTCCTGCCATATCATTATTATTTGCTTTTAAATATAAATCAGAAATAACCAACTTAAAATGGAAAATTTTAAAGAAAAAAAAGGAAAAAGAAACCCCCAAATTTTTTGAACCCCCTTATGATTCATCACCCCTAAACTCAATCCCAGCCTTCCCTTTGAGGTATGGTACCTTGCAGTACAATTTCAGAGAGATCCATACACTTGAACACAAGTTATTGTCTGGAAACTAGAAAAATGCTTATTTTTGGCCCCTTTTTGGCCCCTAATTCCTAAACGTTTCAGGCAATTACCCCAAACTCAATTCCAGCTTTCCTTTGTGATATGGAACCTTGTAGTACAAATCATGGAGGTCAGTTTTATTGGTCGAGGAAGCCAGAGTGTATAGAGACAACCAACGACCTTTGGCAGGAAAACCTACAATTCTAGTCAATTAAGATTGGAGTCGAATGCACCTGCCATTATTCTGTACCCAAGTTCGTTCATTTTAAGATCACTTACGTAATTCTGCAACTATTGGATCTCTGATTTCTGCTGGCATTTCCAGCCATTTAGATGGAAACGGACGCAATCTTTTGACTTTACGTTTTGGTGTCTTGCAGGTTGGAATTGGGCACCTGTATAGAAAAATACATTCTTAATTAAATATTTAACCCTTAAAAATTAGTAGTTTTTTTGGCTTTTTTTAATATTTCTGAAGCAGACAGATAATATATGATGCCATCTGGTCAATCCACCCAGTAAAGTCATTTTACAAATGATTTTTGGTTTTGTTGTCAAAAGTGTTTTGTGTGCTAAAGTAAAGTCTCAATTTGATGAAAATTAGAATATCTTAATGAAAAATAACCTAAAATCCACTAAATAAGAGAGCTAACCATGTTTTTATTAGAAACAGCAATGTCCTGTTAATCCCTCACGTATGGCTTTTATAAAACAGATTCTTTGTTTACTTTTAACAACACTCCCACATCTACCAAAGTTTTCTTTGAATTACATAAATTAGTAAAACTTACGGTGTATATCTTCTTCTGACTGATTTGCAACGACAGCTACTACAGACCCTCATGTCTGGTTTCAGATCACTCTCACTCATACCATACAGTTCACAGTTGCCTATGGTCAGGGCCCTACTGTAACTATAGTTCTCTAATTGCATCTTACACACAACACACTGATGTGGTCCACCTGTAAATAATTTTTTTATAGAACGCATGTATTTTTTTTAATGTTTTTCAACATTTTTTCATCATTTAAAGCATCATTTGCAATATGGATTAATAGGACTTATGGTCTATAAAACTATAAAATATGCATAGAATCATATCAATTAATTTTCATTTAAATTGTCCATAGATGCAACTACAAGATTTATGTCTCCCTGTTGTTTTTTTTGCCTTTCTAACAGAAAGAATAACTACAGCCAAGTTTAAATTCTTTGACTACTGGGGTCAAACATATTTTCAAAATTATATTTTCATGTTTTCATCATCCTGGTTTCTGATTCACCATAACAATAAAATTTAAATGAGGCAAAACTTTATCTTGGTTGCAATATAAGCGAATATAAACCCCTCCCAAAAATGTCTTCACAGCACACAAAGGTAATAATGGATATCTAACCATCTCCTTCCCCAACTTGTACTGGGACAGCCTCGTTATCATCTGATGATTCTTCTGTCTTCTCTTCCTTCACAACATCTCCCGACATCTCCATGGGAACCTCTGTTGATGAGGCAGGAACACCTTCTTCCTGTTGTGCAGTATCTTCAATTTTTTCTTCCTTTATCTGTTGTTCCTCTTGTCTCATGACTGAACTGTTCGGCTTAGAAAATGCTTTTTTCCTTTTGATTGCAGTTTGTTTTCTTAACAGTGTTTTATAATTTTCATCCTTTTTAGTTTGGTAATAGAATTCAATGCAGTTAGATACACTCTACAAATATAAAAGAATTATATAAAACCTTTATTACATGTATATAATCATGTATCAAGACCATAAAAAATTGTAGTCAAGTATATATCTTTTCAAATAAACAAAAACTTAAGTATATAAACTTTTATTTTTTGTGTGACTAATATTTTAAAATTTATTATGCATTTGTAGAATGAAACAAGTCTGACACCAAGAACAATAAATGTTGATCATCAGAAATATAATTCAAACTTAAATTCCATGTAGAGTTGGTCAACTGGAAAGAAACCAAAACTCAATCTGCAAGTCATCATTGTACAGTAATGTACAAAAATACAGCTCCAGATTTCCAGCCATTTCCAAAAATGTTCAAACAATTCAATTTTCAAATTGTCTAGATCAAGGGTCTGAATTTCTGCTAATATCAGTTTTGCTCGCATGATGTATATATTTTTAAAACACAAGGATAAAATTAAGGATTTCTGCTGCTGAATATCATAAACTGTTATCACAGAGATATGTCTCGCTTTTGTTATTTTGATAATGCAAATGTTGAAATTAAAATAGCAATACTTTAACATGTAAGTAATGCAAATATTCAAAGTCGATGAACCATGACTGAAGGTATATGGCTAAACAATCTCCATGGAATGAGATGTGCCAATGCTAATACAACTGCATACCAAATACCATTGACTTATTATAAGTCGCCCTTTAAACAAACCTAAACACAAACATTAACTTGTAAACTATGTAAAAGTTTCAAAGTCAATGAACCATGATCAGGGTGGGGCTATATAATCTCCATGGAACGATACTTGCAAATGCCGATACATTTGCATACCAAATATCATTGACTTAACATTAGCAGTTCATCTTAAACTGATCTAATCACAAACTAATACATGTAAACTAAGCAAAAGTTTCAAAGTCAATAGACCATGACTGAGGGGCGGGCCAAATATTCTCCATGGAAATGAGATGTGCTAATGCTTATACAACTGAACACCAATTAACATTGGCCTACCACTAATGGTTCCCTTGAACTGACCTAATCACAAACTAATACATGTAAACTTAGCAAAATTTTCAAAGTCTATAGACCATGACTAAGGGGCGAGCCAAATAATCTCCATGGAAATGAGATATGCCCATGCTTATACAACTGCATACCAAATATCATTGACCTACCACTAGTGGTTCCCATTAATTGACCTAAACACAAACTAATACATGTTAACTATGAAAGTTTCAAAGTCAATAGACCTTGACTGAGGGGCAGGGCCAAATAATCTCCATGGTAATGAGATGTGCCAATGCTGATACAACTGCATACCAAATATCATTGACCTACCACTAGTGGTTCACCATGAACTAGACCTAATCACAAACTAATACATTGTTGACGCCCGCCGTCGCCGCCGCCGACGCCGGAAACAAGATACCTAAGTCTCGCTTTTGACTCCGTCAAGGCGAGACAAAATTACAGTATTTTCATTAATAAAATCTTTTCTCAATAGAACATATAATTCATTTTACATCAAAGTTTAAATAGAATAAACAGATTTCTATTTGCTTATTTTTCTGATACAATTGTTTGAAAAGAAAAGTTTTATTGGGAAAATAATGTTTCTGATTTTTAGGACATGTTTAGACATAAATGAAAGGTTATCTGTTTGGAAAGTCTGATAGAAAATAAAAAGAATATGATGATAGTTTTCAGGAGTGCATTTGAGATTTAAATATATATATATATATATATATATACAAGTCTAAATTGAAAACAATGTTCAAACCTATGATGGCGTTGGATAAAACCACAATTTTTATACGTGTGGATGCAAAAATTTTTGGTAGAGGGTCTAAATACAGCACAAACAACATGTTCCAAAAGACCAAAAAGTGAAAAGTATATTTTAACAATATATTTATATATATATATATGTCGAGAATTATGAAGTGAAAAGTACAGGTTCCAGCTCCAGTTGGGGAGAAAGTAAAGAATCACATCTACTCTAACATTGTTAGGTTGATTTTCTAGGCACTTTAAAACAACATTTTTCAAAAGACCAAAAGGTGAAAAGTATATTTTAACAATACGTATTGTTAAAATATACTTTTCACTTTTTGGTCTTTGGAAACTGTTGTTTGTGCTGTATTTAGACCCTCTACCAAGAAATTTGTTTTGCATGCACACGTATAAAAATTGCGGTTTTATCCAACGCAATCATAGGTTTGAATGTCGTTTTCAAATAAGACTTGCTTATATATATATATATATATCTATATATAATAAGGGTAGCTCAGACTTTTTTTTTACTTAATGTGCCACAGAAAAGCCAGAAGGATAAAAATATTAAGAACAAGAATATGTGTCCACCGAACACTATGCCTGGCTGACAAGATCTTATTTCCATATTCAGTAAACTGTGAAATCATGGTCAAAAATCTTTATATGGCACAAATATTAAACAGTTCAATTCATAATGTACATGTGTACAAAGTTTTAAGTTTATGCGACAACAAGCTAAAACTTTAACCTACCTACCTGATATGGATGAACGGACAGATAGATGGTGCACAGACCAGAAACATAATGCCCCTCTACTATTGTAGGCAGGGCATATAAACTCGAGATTGTGAATGATAAAAATCCTTAATTTGACATATATATAATCTGGTACCTTTTTTTCTAGGTATGAAGCTATTGCAGGGAAGTTTTTAGGATGTTGTAAATATCGTTCTTTAAAGATGCGTTTCTCTTCTGGGGTCCATATATTGATTAATTTCCTGTCCTTCCACTCGGACATAGGGTCCTCTACAAGTCCATTGTTGTTGTAGTAACGTAGTGATCGCTGTCGAGCATCTAACATCATTGGGGGAATTACTGCCAAACTTCTCATTTTTCTATCTTCCTCCTAAAACATATTCATACTTATTTTAATTAAAATATAGTATCAAACATTTCAAGTAGGTTTCTCTCAAATATTTAAACATACTATTCTGTGATTTTGACGGTTTAAAAAAAAATAATATTATAAAGTTAGAACAAGCTAGAATTGATACAGAAATGTTAAAAATATATCTCAATGCTTATGTTGCCCTTAACATTAGTGCACTATAAAGAGGTACAAAACTATAAAAAAAAAAAAACGATAAATCAATAGTGTTTCCCTATCACACAAAAAGGGCATGGTAACTTAATAGAAAAAGGGCATCTAGAGCGCAAAATTTATAAAAGGGCACCTACAGTGTCTGGAAAATTAACAAAGGGCACCTACAGTATGCTAAAAACAAGAAAGGCAATAAATTTTCATATTGCATTGGTAAAGTATGGACTGGCAGTTGTTGATGGAATCAGAACTCAAGATAGCAAGTGTATTGTTTCAAATTTATATTGTATATGCATCTTTAAATAAAGATGAAAATCAACATTATTTCGGTAAGAGCAAGGGACCAAGGATGTATGTATATTACTAGCTATACATCTTTGTCAGACTTTGAAGGACTAAGGCATAAATTTACTAGGCATTAATTACATGATTTGACTGATGTGGCACTTAAATATGAAGATTAGGATATAAGATCTGAAAATCTAGTTCAAAATTTCACTTCAATTAGTTTCAGGGGACAGTCCTGATCAACAAAAGTTGGGACACTTTTTTAAACCAGGATTCACAGTATAAATGAACTTGTAGAACTTTGTAAGACTATTACACTGACTGCATAATCAATATCCTTATAAAACGTTTAGATCGATATTTAGAATTCATTTCTATAAAGTTGAACCAAGGAATTGTACAAATTCTTATTGAACGATTCTAATAAGAATTTGTACAATTCTAATAACTGTAAATTGTAAAATATATCGAGAATTGATCACATTTACTTTCGATTTACAAATGAAATGTAAACGGAAGTGACAAGTAGATTAATAAATTCAGAATGAATCTGGATTCATCTATGGAATGCTTCATTTTTAAAAAGGCAGTAAATTATCATTTTTGAACTTGATTTGCTTAGTAAGAACTATATTTGTCTCTCTCATTTATTTTAAACTACATTTATTTCAGATTTTACGCTTTAGTGTCTATAAATTCATAGGAATACTTACACGCATGCGCAGTATATAGTAAACAGTAAGGAAGCACCTGTTTGACTCGTGAAAACTTTTCTGAACGTTTTGAATAAAGTTCTGTCTTTTTAATAGAAATTGAATGTTTTATACCAAAGATCACGAAAATACGATCATTTGACGAAACTATGACAAACAAACTGCAAATTGTGATCGTTTTAGAAATATTGAAATTAAAAAGCAAAATGACCGGGGAAAAACAATTTTGTTCAAATGACGAAACTACGACAAACGAACTGAATATTGTGGTCGTTGGCCTTGAGAAATATTGAAATTAAAATGCCAAATGACTGATTTTACTGGGGAAAATTATTATGGTGGTCAATTATGAGGTTTATTAATAATTAACGGATTAGTGACCCATCCGATGGCGATAAGCATATTAACTGTAATCACAACTTTATAACACCTGTTGTAAATGTTAATTAGCTTAGGGTCATTAACTTGTCAGAAATATGAAGACAGGAGGAAGGGCATTTTTGAGACATTGGCGTCATCCAAAGAAGTGAAAAAGGGCATGGCGTCATTTAAAAGGGCATGGCGTCTATCCATGCTAAACATGTTTGGGGAAACACTAATGAATTATTCATGATTATATTTAAAATAAATGGAGAATGTGTCCATGGGACACAGATGATGCCCTGCTTGCATATAACTTTATAAAGGAGCTTAACTCGAGAACGGTTAAAGTGACGCCACCCAGTTTGGAACTTGATCTGTATTTTGTGGTAATAAGCATTGTGTATATGTTTCTTAACATTTGGTTGAGGCAAACTAAAGTTAGAGAACAGAAATCAATTTAGGGATGTACACATGGACGGACAAGGGTAACACTTAATGTCCCCTCACGAGACGGCGGGGCATAAAAAGGCATATTGTGGTAGGTCATTGTATATAAAGTAACATTAAGGTCAATGAAGAAAATCATACATACTTAATTAAATCACAATTAAAAAATATCAGAGCTGTAAACAAAAAAAAGCTAGACAAAAATCTCAAATTTCTACCAAATTTGGAAATAATTATTATTGTCCTCCCAGTATCTCATTTAGCACTTACATGATACACTACTTGTGACAATACTCCTCAATATCAATTGCTGTAAATTCAGAAATTATTGCGATGCTTTTATTAACGGGAAAAATCCAACAGTATCAGGTTTGCAATAAAAAATTAAAACTTGCATTGATAATTTCAGTAGTGATTTTCCTTCACAAAATTTTTGAAATTGCATTAACTAAATATCACATTTTACCAGTAATCAGTGATTCCCAATGGTAAATGCACACATTAATTTTGATACAATCAAGTAAAAATTTGCAAAAGTTATGATAAACCTGCAAATTGTAAACACAGCTGGAAACAAGTACACCAACCTCTTGTTCATGAAGACCATCCATGATTTGTTCTAATTCAGCTTCACTCCTGGCATAACCTGCTACATTACCACTCCTAGTGCCAGCCCTACTGAAAATAATAAAATATACCAATATTCATCACAAAAATGTTGAAATTAGAGTTCAAGTAAACTTGATTTTTGCTTTTCACATATTGTATTGTTATACATTTGTTCCTTGGTTTTATCGTCTGAGTTGTTTCACATTTTTTATGTCGGAGCCTTTTATAGCTGATTATACAGTACAAGTTTTCTCATTGTTGAAGTCTGTTCAGTGACCTGTAATTACATTTGAACTACGACAGTGGATAGCTGTCTCATTGGCAATAATACTGCATCTACTTGGAACATTTTATATTGATGTTTGACCAAGTTGTTACTGGCAGCATACAAAAACTAAATGGTATATATGTTGAAGAATTTTGAATGCTCTATAGTAAACTTTAAATGTACACTGTATTTAGGTTAATTTTTGTTGGTGGGCTGCTATCTCATTGACATTTGTCTTAATGAAAGAACCTTTATTCAATAAGCTCACATCCCCTCCATACACACTTAAATATTATGGGATATTTTCACAAGTCCCCCTCTCAAAAATGTTCCCATTTCAGATTTTTCTGATAAAGGAATTAATCCCTGGATTTGATCAAGTTAAAAACCTGCATCCAAATTTTAAGAGCACACGACAACAAAATGATGACAGATTTGTCAAAACATTATACTCTGCACAAAGTTGCTGGTGCATAAACATATGCATGGATAAATTGGTTTGTTTCTACTGATGGCCTTTTGTCTCATTGAAGTTTATCAACGTCTTCTATTCAAATGCATACACTATATTTGCAAATATTCAAAATTTCACTTGAAATGTACATGCAGATGAATGTTATTTTTCAAACACTTTTAGAAACTGACAAGCTAGACTATCAGAATGGTCAGTATTCAGCACAATATTGCATAAAACTAGTCAGTGAGTATTGCATCACTCCTTCTTTCTAAGCCTAATTCAAATAAATTTAATATTCTGATCCAATTAAAGGATATTCCATATTGATAGTTGCATGTAATTTGGAATATCAAATTTTGCTAAAAATAACCTGATTTTTCTCAAAATCAATATTGAAAAGATAAGTTTCAGATATACAGTACAACTGGACATATAAAATTGTCGGGTATTTTAGAAGATTATCGATCAGACCTTGAAAGTCTTTCCTTGTCTTCTCTTGATTTCTTGATTTCAGGGAAACATTTCTCAAAGAATTCTCTCATTCTGGCATCCTTGGCTCTGTAAATATATATAAAATGTGAAAATAGCTGGTTATGGTCTAATCTGTAAAAAAAATATTTCCTTATATTTGTTAGAAGGAAATCTTTCAGGATAAAGGACATTTCCATCAAAATTCAGTGCTTTTCCATTAATCATATATGGAGCATTAATACTGGACATGGGGTAACCAGGGCTTCCAAAAAATATTTGAGCCAGCCAGATCTTATCCTGATTTTAATCCCTTCAAAGACTTAGTAACAAAAGGCAAACATTTCAGTTGAGTTTGGCATCATATAAATAATGATTGACAAAAAAACAATATTAAACTTGATTTTTGATATAAATTCGATGTTCTGTCATCAACAGTTAAATTGACAGTGCATCATTCTAAATGTGTAACATCAGCATACTCATATCTGCCTAAGACTCTTTATTTGTGCAAAATTACGCTGTCAACAGCTTAAATTTCATTTTAAAAAGTACATTTTCCTAATGCCGGATGTTGACTTGACAATGGTAAAACATGGACCATTGAAGGATACGTAAAATCGGTGTACATTTACAAAGTACGATTGAGTTTAAGTAGCTCATTCCATGTAATTTCTTCAGGAAAATACTCCAAATGAACGTTAGATAAAGGTATTAATGATAATTTTAGCATATTTGAAAAATTCAGATGTATATTTAAATCTCACACCTGCGCACATGTGTACAAGTTCAAACAACGTGGTTCTGATGAATTTTTACTACCTTTTTAAATTTTCATCAAATCATATTTATATACCTATTTCTGATAATCTAAATCTTTTTACTAAATTAATTAGATGCATACTGCTGAAATTTAAGAAAATAACTTTTAATGGACCGATCAATGTCTGGTACAAAACAGGGATGGGCACGATTACTGACAAATGTAATCGATTAATAATCGATTACATGAAGGTATTTTGTGCAATCGATTAATAATCGATTACTCAGATTTTTGTATGTAATCGATTGCAATCGACACTTTATCAAAAGTAATTACATTACTTTTCGATTACTGTCAATTACATGCTTCAAAATTTAACAAAAATAAAGTAAGTTAAACACAATTATGTTGATCAACGTTTGTATAGTGGAAATTTAGAACTTTACCAAAAAAAACAGCATTTAAAGCATTGTTTCCAAATTATAAGTTGACAGTTGTTATCTAGATGGAATCTCTTACTGAGGATCAGAATTATTAAAAAAATCTTGAAATTTTGACATTCCAACATGAATTAGAGATGACATCGCATTCCATCAATCACTTATATATATGTTTGAGGTTTTTCAATAATTTTGCTTTCGTACTGACTTAAGTTAGCTTTTTGTTTTTATTCATTAAAAGCAGGTATATTTTAAAATAGTTATTTACAATGTTGGAAGTTTTCTCCAAGAAAATATAAAAAGTAAAATTATTAATTAGTTCAGTTAATTCTAAAGATCAAAATTTATAATTATAATGACAGACATGATTTAATCCTTTTGTTAGATAACCACCTTAATTATAGGTTATAAAACTGCCAATGGAGTACAATTTATAACCTGGGGCAAAATAATGTAAATCTCCATCTTAATTAGACAAACAGTAATTGAAATAAAAACAAAGTATGTGTCTATTATAGTAATTAGAAGACTTTGATCATCTGATTAGTAAAGACAAGAAGTTTGTTAAGATTTTTTTATTCTCTAATAAAATTATAAACAGTATATATTTATAGTGTCAACGAGGGATACATGTATCTTTTTCTGAAAAGAATTTCAAAGGCAGTGGTTCATTGTTAAAAGGATTTTGTGTACTTTCTTATTTTTTATATACATGTATATCATAACATTATAAGAAATCAACTGTTTTTCTATTCTAAGCTGAAATCTTATTGAAAGTTATGCTTTTAGGAAATTTAATACAAATAAGCTTACTACTTTAAGGAAGTACAGAACTTAACATAAGACACATTTCTTATTTTAAATCTATTTTCTTATTTCAAATCTATTTTCTTATTTTAATATAAAAGGTGTTGACTTATTGACAAGCACATAAATCCATTTGTTTCAAAAGCTAGATATAAAATAAATTATGGTAGGGGTATGCAGCTTGAGACAATAGATAGAAATATAAAGGCAGTTGATAAACTCTTAAGTCATATCAGTACTTCAAAGTGATGAATTCATACATGTTTTCATTTAAAATAGGTTATATTTCATCAAACTGTTTTACTAAAGTAATCGAAATGTAATCGAAAGTAATCGATGATTACATCATGA
Organism: Mytilus coruscus; assembly: GCA_017311375.1. NCBI lineage: Eukaryota > Metazoa > Mollusca > Bivalvia > Mytilida > Mytilidae > Mytilus > Mytilus coruscus. The sequence goes on from CM029598.1 coordinate 53,494,148, forward strand.
TTTTGCTGTAATCGATTAAATTACGATTACATGTAATCGAAAATGTCTTCGATTACAGTAAAGGTTTTTAATAACTGACCTCCTTTTTGCATGGTTTTCTATTCTTTCTATCTTTTTTATCCAGACCTGCATCAGCTGATCATATCGTTCTGTTAAATATCTCTCCTGCAAGACATGTATAATTCAATTATGATATAATAATTTTATATCTCATATTTCTGAGAAATTAAAAGTACAAAGTAATCTTATGATGATAAATCACTATACCGTAATGCTTTTCCCTATTCTGTAGAGAAATAGTAATTTCAAGTTTCAATGAACAAAATTTGGTTAAAAGAGTTTGATTTTTTTTTTTTAAATGATAGACTTTATATTATGTAATAGCAATTTAGTTTTTATCCTGATCTCCAAAGGAAAATCTAACAGTTTACAATATTTTAATAAATAAAATCATTTTCCAGTCTACATTTTTAATTTTATAAACAAAACAAGGTTATATAATCCAATAAAAACCCACTTCAAGTTTGCAAAATCAATTTTGGTAGGTAAACATATTGATTTTGTCATTTTATAAGTTTTAATATAATATAATAAAACAGATTCTTGTGGAGAGTTGTCTCATTGGCAATCATACCACATCTTCTCATTTTTATATTGTTGCAATTTTGTGTCAGAATATCCCCTCCAGAATATTATTAGCACTGGCAAGCGCAAGCAACATAATATTCCTTCCAAGACAACGTTCATCCAAAGACAAAATTCCGGAATATTCATCCATTACCCCTATAAAATGGTTAAACAACTATAATCATCTTGTAATATTTACCCTGATACGTCTGGCCTGGTTTCTTTTCTTTAGATGTAAAATCAACCTCTTCTTGAAGACTTGATGGCTGAAAGTAAATATAATCATAACTAGATATCGATGCAGAAATTTTACGTTAATAATTATTTAGTAATAATAACGTGACAAAGGAAGTCTTCTCTAATGTGTAACTTACAGTAGGCCATATTCACACAGTTAGTTCCAGGATTCGACAATGACAGTTGTCAGCTTGCCAACTTATGCCAAGGGCAAGTGAATATAACAATTTGTGAGATTGGTATTTAACATTCATTTCAGTTTCATTTGGCATTCCTGTTATTATCACAAACATCTATTACAGGGGTTCAAATTAGTGTTGGTCCAGGACCTATCTTTTCTGTGACAGGACTTTTCATTTTTCAATTACAAAAGTCAAGGATCTTACTACCTTTACACTGATGCTTTATACCAGACATTTGACTTTCTTTAGAACTTTTCACTTGAAAATTTAAATGGTTCTGAACCATTCATTATTTATAAATGCAAATTTGAATCCCTAATCTCACAATTATATAGCTTATGACTGCATGCATCACCACTAGAATAATGTCAAAACCATTGTTTTCTGGTGTTTGTAATGAAAATCATGGTAATGACGATTAAATTCTGGCAACTCTTATTTGTCATAAATGTACATGTACAGCTAGGATAAATTGACGAACAAAATGGTGAAATGGTGTGACCTTGATAAATGTTATGTTTAAGAAACATGTAAACTTACTTTGCAATATTATCTTTATAGACCTGTGTATCCGATGGCTGGTTGTAGAGAGGCTGAAAGATAAAACAATGTGAATAAAATATTTCCTATCATTTTAATATATACAATTTCATACTTCCAGAAGAACAATAAAAATCTCTAATAAAAAGAAAATTTGTTGTTATACTTTGCAAGGAATTTTTAAAATATAGTGGATATCCAATTAAATCTTCTAATGAAAGTTCTGTTTTCATCACAGGAACAAAAGATCAAGTTTGTGTCTCTCTGACACTCTGTTTTGATAGTCCCTTTTTGTCTGATATCTATACATAATTTTTGTTCTGTTCAACACTGCAGAAACTACTTTTTTTTACTTTCTTCTTGACATGAAATTAGATAAAAATTCTGAAGGCTTTTCATATTTTCATCTGTATTGAAGTCTGTGACAAATTAGATGGATATATTACAGTGATATCCATTTCTTCTAGAAACCGAATCATCAATGTTAACATAGAATATAAGATTATTTTCCCTTTACTTCACTCTACTTTTCATACTTGTACTACTTACCAGTTCTATTTTAGGACCGAGTGTTGCCAACATATTGTGTGCTTCCTCTGCCTTTTTCTGTAAATAAAACATATAACTTTATGATATAAACTGTCTAACTGATTGATAGCTGCTTAATTTCCAACAACAGCAAATACTACATGCATACTCAGGACGATAATATGCTTATTTCTTTAGGGTATACCCGGTTTTGTTTAAGATTTAAGTGTTGAGATTCACTGAATTACAGGCTCCTGATTTGGGGTAGGCACATGAATCTTTGGAAAATTAATAATTATACATGCATATTTTCATTAAAACGTTAGACAAATTTTAACACTACATCCCATTTTTCATGATATTTATCCAATCTGGATAGTTAAACTAATAGTATTCTTTAATTGTAAATCTTTATTTTCATGTAAGTTGGCATTAAGACTTTAATTTAAGTTTGACTAACCCTATTTTCAGCATAAATAATTTGAGCTAAACTCTGGTGTTTGACTTCAGTGTTGGAGATCTGTGGTGTTTCTGTTTTGTCTACTGGTGGCTTGGATGTTTCTTGTTCCAGCTGTCTCTGTAAAAAACAAAAATATTATAAATTTATAATTTCTGTGATGTTTTATTATTGTGAAAATTGCAAACGAATATGTAATTGCAAAAAATAAAACCTTGCATTTTAAATTTGATAGCATTGTATGCAGTATTTATTAAAATTGCAATTATTAATCCGGCATTTTTCAAAAATTGCAATAATGAATGCATGTGAAAAATTCTGAATTTACAATTAATTAAGCCATCAAAACCGAAATAAACCATTTCTACAAAGACAAGAATCTGCAAGTACAAAATAACTTCATTGCCTTAAAAGTAAAATTCAGATATCATATATTGTGATTTCATTTAATTGTGGTAGGAATAGAATTTTTAAGGACTGCAGAATTATTTTATTTTTGTGGATACTTGATTTTGTTATTTTAACAAATCCTGCATATAATATACTTAAACTAAATATTTGTTTCTTGAACACTTAAATTTGTGGTTTACCATTACCAAACAAAATCCATACCTTTTTTTTGTTTAATACCACTATCTAAAATTAACTTTAGTTGTTAGTAGTACTACTAGTTTATTAGCTATAATGTGGTTGTGTTAATAGAACATACATCTTGCACCTTTTTTATTTTCTCTGTCAATTCACCTTGTTTTTTTTTCTCTTTTTTTTTTGTAATGGCACATAAACCTTAAACTTTTTGTTTACTGTATGTTAATTTACCAGTTTTCATTGGGACATAAATCTTTGAACTACTTTTTGTTTCATGTCTGTTAATTTACCTGTTTTTCTGTCAATTTTATGAAGACACATAATCTTGAACCTTTTTTTCTCCTTCAATAACTGTCATTTTTTTTAGACTCAATATAAATCTTGAACCATTTTTTCTTTATTTCTCCATCAATTTACCTGTTTTTTTTCTATTATTTTTTTTTAAATAGGACATAAATCTTCAACCTTTTTTCTTTTCTCTTGCTCAACTTACATGTTTTTTCTGTAATTTTTGTATTTGTTGTTCATGTTTACTGATCTCTCTATCAGTTTTACTGATGGCTTGTAACAGTTCATCTTTAGTAGTACGACTACTGCTCTCGTCAGGTGTTGGAGATATTGCCTCTACTTGTGGGTTGTATAAGGTCTGTTCCTATAAATAAAACAGATATACTTACTTACTGTCAATTTTTATTCAAAAGGTAGAAAAGATGCTTGTCTAATTTAAAACTGTAATAAATAGACACTTATTTCTGAAGATGTATAATTCAACAATGTATACTGTTTGTATTATGAACTATGTTGTAATTAATATTGTGTATAATATACTACTGTTACGCAGTCTTCTGCGGCTGAGTTTTCTTTAATAAACTATGAAACTATGAAACTTTTCTTACAGCATTCCTTTTATTGAAAGAAATTAACAATAGGATGTAGCTAAGTTTAGATTGATTGATATTTGGTGTTTAACACCACTTTCAGCACTCCAGGCTATATCACAGCAGCCAGTTTGTATTGGTGGAGAAACCTGGAGTACCAAGAGAGAATGCCAAGTTTTTAGAGTTCATCAAAGAACAGTCTCAGCAGATATAGGTAACAGAGGACAAATTTGTTTTAGTCTTCATCAAACAGTTAATTACATAATTACAACATCGATAATAACAACTGTCAGCTGCTGCCCTTTTTAATTTCATTTTACAGCTAAACATTTTTATTATCGTTTTCTTGTACAATTCATATTTTTATTTTAACAAAAACACAGATATCATAATTTATCATTTATTAGAATATTCACATCTATGACTCATAATCTTAATTAATGGCTATTTACAATCCCTACAAAAAGAATGTGTTTGCCATCCAATGACAGATAAAATTTGTTTGAAAAGGTAAAGCCTTAAGTTCACCAAGGGATACTAAAGGGCCTTGAAATTCAGAACTTGGACTAACAGGATTATTTTTACAGAGGATTACTATATGTTATTTTAATGCAAATCTAGTTATTTAAAATCTGTTTGTTTGCTTATTGTGTCAATAGGTCATAATTACATGTATGTACTCTGCTTTTGAAAATATAGTTCGGCTATTTCTTTTTAATAATTTTGAGACTTTGGAATCATTGGACATGTTGGAAGCCTTCTCTGACCAAAAATATTTTTAAATAATAATAACCTAATACCTTTAAACATTTTTTGATCAAAAATGTGTGTTTTTGTCAGAAAGTGTGGCTACTGTTTTAAAAATAGATATATTGCACACAAATCTATATTGACCAGTTGTAACCTTTTTCACTTCAATATGAAGTGGTTGTAAATCTCTATCTACTTGTAACCTGGGTCTTTTTGGTGGAGTTTGTTGAGCCTGACTGGTACCAGGTCCAGGCTCCCCTGGACCTGCAGTCTGTAAATTTCCCATAGCCTCCTGTCTGTAGGGTTGAAAAGATTCTCCACTTCTGAAATTATAATGTACAAACTTTATTTTTATTTTTCTTACAGAGGAAAATAACTCTGAAGGCTTCACTGAGAAATATTGTCCAGAAAAACCACCTACATAAATTGAAACTCAATATGAACTTTATTTCACAAACTAAACATTGGAGATCATGATTTATCTATTAGTTGAAATTAGTTTTTTTTCATGAAATATCAGGCCATAAGTATTCTGGTTTCACTCTGAATCGTTTTACATTTGTCATTTTTATAGCTTGCTATAGGGTATGGGTTTTACTCATTGTTGAAAGCAGTACGGTGACCTATAGTTGTTAACTTCTACATCAGTTGGTCTTTGGTGGAGAGTTATCTTGTTGGCAACCATACCACCTCCTCTTATTTTATAGAGCTTTCAGTTACTGGGAGTACTCTAAGATCAGTAGTGTTTTTAGTCTTTTTGTTATTTATTTCTGTGTTTAGTACCCATTTGATGAGTCAGTTCCTTTCTGACTGACAACTTTAGATGTTCTCAGCCCATACATGTTCCTGTCTCATTGATAATTACACAAAATAGTTTTAATTAACACAAAATAGTTTTAATTAACACAAACAAGTTTCAATTAAAATAAAATAGTTTTAATTAACACATTCTGGTTTTGACTATTACAAATGTCTTTGATTTTTGCTAATAGTTATCTCCTACAGTAATAGTAGCAATTTAAACCACAAACATATCTAATGATATCAAATATTTCAAAAAATTCACTGCACTGTCAAGTCATAACTTACCAGTGATAGAGAAATATTTTTTATGCTTATCTGACCAACTTACTATGGAAAGTTTAAGGCAACAGGCTGCCAGATTATGTCATAAAGAGTATATAAATAATATTGCATAATTCAGGTACATTTAATAATCTTAATGCACATTTTAACATATTTTTTTTTAACTAAAATTTTTTAAAGCCCTTTAATATCTTGATCTACTGAACAATTACCATGGTAAATAGTTGACTGATAATCATCAAATTGACATAAAAACATTTTTTTTAAATGTTGAAACCCAGACAAATTACAAAATCATTTAAAATATATGTTATCTGTATGAATTGTATAATTTAGATTAATAGTACAGCTTAGGGTTACAACTGAGTAGGTTATGAGCTATGCTGAATGTTTATAATATACAGCAACTTCCAGTCAGAAATCTGATCCCTTCTGTGGGCATGGTAGGGAGAGTGGCAAGATATCTGCATGTTGAAGAACCCTTACAACATTATGAAGGGTCTGACATGTAGCAAGAACAAAGTCTCCCCTTATCCTACAGACCTTCTATTTTCAGGGGCAGTTCCTACTTCCTGATTTACATCCCAGTTGGTCCAATGTGAGGAGTCTACCTATTGGATTACCAATAATTGTTAAATTTTCTCAACCTGAAATGCATGGAATATCTGCCACTGGAGAGAGAGCAAACAAAACTCAAACAATACAACTATATTGGCTGAAATATGATGAATTCTACATGGTCTTATTCCTTTATGCCATGTTTTCCAGAAGACATGGGATTAAGATTTTCTAACTTCACTTTGATTGTCATTGATCTGAGTTAATGTAGCTCCAAAAAATTAACAGCCAATGCATGTTCAACAGAAGACAACCAAAATTAAACAAGACATTACTATATATATTTCAACTTCTAGATGTTCGTTCTAATTATTTTTATGCCCTTTTTGGTCATAAAGCTCTTCAACTGTTTCAGTTCTTATACATTCTTGGCTTTCAAATATTGCGTTGAGCCTTCCTGATAAAGGTAAATCCAGAAAACTGCTTCAACGCATAAAATCAATACAGGGTTGTTTTCATTTATTTTTTTCCTATGTCATGGAAATTTATCCAATATCTATTATTAATACCATACAAACTTCAATAATAAGCATGCACTGAAATCAAACTGATATACATAATTGTAGTTCGTTACAATAGGTCTGTTGTTTGACACACTATAATCATGATGATGGATTTAATATAGCACTAAATTATTTCAGCCACAATATTCTTTTTTTATGAAAAATTTTGTATAGATTCTAATAGTCTGTAAAAAAAAATCTAACAGGCTTGAAAGTAATTTTACAAGTCTGGGCTGCTATGCCTGTAGTTAAACATGATGACTGCCCGTAACTAGGCAACATCAAAGAATGGCAGAGACATGTGACCATCGATAAGACAAATATCGATATTATGCACTACTTATAAAACTGAAATGCACACCCATACCCAGTCTTCACGCTTAACCACAAAACCACCAGTCCAGGCTTGTAAAATTGCTTTCGGGCTTGTTAAGTTCTTCTCTACAAGCCAACAGAATCCAACTAAAATTTTCGTAAAATTGAGCTTCAGGCTTGTGGATTCAAAAGTTTATCGTGAAGATGATACCTGAAATGCACACCCATACCTATATCTGTCTATGTTAGCTGCATGTCCATGGAAATCTGTAAGTAACTGGGGTCGACGTCTGGCCGTGTAAAATTCTGCTTCTCTATTCTACAATACAAAAAATAGTTGTTGACTGGCTTTAAACATGTTAAACATGTTAAAGTTCTTGCACAAAACAACAATTTTTCTTAAATTATTTTTCAAGGTGTATTAAATTTACACTTCACCTCTGACACGCTGGTTTTGTCATTTCCACATGTCCAGGGTGAGTGTGGTCACAGAAAGGGCAAACCTTTGAAAAGGCCCCCTGTTGCTATCTTATAGATTGGACATGGCATTTCTTTTCTTTCCTCATAAAAATTTTACCTTCTGTACTTGGGCAAGCAAAGCTTTTAAATTCTATACATTTTTTTTATTTTAAAAATTAATCTAAGGTTAGATTTCAGTAAACAGAAGTGGACTGCCCAAAGTGAACAGGTGAAATTGACAAATCTACCTGAACTGTAGTGAACAGGTGAAAATTCCCAAACTACCTGAGTAATATTATGTACCAAAGTTGATTTAAAAGGTTAAAAAGGATAATGGATTCGTTCTGTATTTTCTTTTGAAAATGCCAGAACCATGTCAGAAATATGACAATCATGTTCACCCAAAACATATAAAAAAATATATTCACAAACACACACATAGATACCGGCGGAATACTTTATATTCCTGGCTATTGCTTCCAGCAACCTTAATAGAATTGTTTTGTAAAATTATCTTTCTTTGCCATGGTCCCAATTTAATAGACAGAAAATAAACAAATTTGACCAGAGTTCAAGGATATCAACAGTTTGTAAACAAAGACTTATCAAACATGATCACAATGTTAAATAAGATGGGTAAAAAGTTTATCAAACATGATCACAATGTTAAATAAAATGGGTAAAAAGTATGTACACAATATGTGATTGTACATTAAAGCACATACTTAATTTTAAGTGAGAAGCCACCAAAAAATGTTTTTTACAATTGCATTTCATAAATAAATGTGTGTCAAACTTATCTGATCATATTTTCATGAAGATTTTATTTCTTCAAACAGAATTATCTGTCATCTTTCATACATTTGTCCACAGTTAAACATAAACTTATGTCATAATTTATAACTTTGAAATCAAAATTTGTGTGTAAGTAGAGAAATTTATGAACTACATGTACACTACAGTATAATTTTTTTAATCATGCTTTTATCAGATATATATCGATTTTTTACTGACAAAATTTTCCAGAAAATAAGATAACAAATAGGTACAGGACAAATTTAATAAAAAATATGAACTATGATCACTTTTGAACGGTAAAAAGACATACATGTATATAACATAGTCATTTGCTTACAAATGTTAATTTGTTTCTCTTCCTTTTTTCATACATGTATATAGATTCTACCACTGCATCAGGTGTGATACAATATTTATCCACGCGAGACAGTTAAATTTTCAAATTTAAAATGTGAGATTTGGTGGTGGAATCTGTTTCGTTAATGATTTTCAGACAATATATAAACAATCTTAGTCCTTCTTTTCAAATGATCTGCAAAAAGATGTGTTCTTTCTATGTGATGTCATCAGACATGGTCGCCTTTTTTTTATGATGTCACAATAGGGTATATTAAGGAAAGCACAAACATTTGACATCAAAAACGAATTTTGACCAATGAAGAGTTGAGATCAAATGAACCACACGTTGATTAAATAAAAACAATCAACAGGTCAGGAAAAGGATAAATCGGGTAAGAATTAGAGAAATATATATCAAAGCACATAATTTTTCTCAAATCAACTGATTTCAAAAGGGCTTCAGTTATTACAGATTATTCGTACATTAAATTTTTCTTATTTCAGTACTTTTTTTTACTTAAATACACAAAATGTACTTTATTCAGGCAAGACTTCAATCCATTTTAATCTATAAATAGTAACAAAACTATGAAGGCATAAAAATCATAAAAATACATTTAACCTAATCATCAACTAAAAGGTTTACCATTGATGTGGTTAAGTCATTTTGTCTGGCAGATCAATCATTAATTTCGGGTCTTTTCTAGAATATTTAAAATTCTCCATAAATACAGAATATAGATATAACAAGCTAACTAATAATCTTGCTCAATTTTCTCATAGTTTTATTTATTAGCAAATTCTTATTATCATGAAACTTAGTGAATGATGAAATATATGTACTAATAGGATCTCTTAAACTTGTAATTAGTCATTGGCTACTTATACAAGTAAATTGTTGTTATTATTAATAATATACAGCAGACATTTATCCCCACCTTATAAAACACGTAAATTTCTGTAATATTTTATTTCAAACAATATCCTATAAACACGCCATTACAGTCTGACACCATATTTCATCCTCAGGATTATTCTTGTTTAATAATTCTGTCTAGCAAAATACCCTGTACACAACACTTGTGTTCTATTTTGAATATTTACATATATTTTCAACCAAGTGTTGATTATACGGTTCAACTTTCAGTGCAATTGTCCCAATTTGATATCCTATTTTTATTTTTATTTTGGCGAGATTTTCTCTAATTGTATTTGATTTCTTTGTCTCAGACCTACAAACAAAACCAAAACAAACAAACATACATGCACTGTTTAAACTTTGTCCTAAACTTACTTGAAACACAGCATGACTGTATATTGCTCACCATAACTATTACTAAACTAGAGGCTCTAAAGAGCCTGTGTCGCTCACCTTGGTCTATATGCATATTCAACAAAGGACACTCTCCAACATTGTAGACGAGAATAAAATTCATGACAAAAATCTCTGTTTTGTTGATCTTGTATTGCTGATCATTTAGTCTATTTAGTTTCTCTCTATCTTCTTTAGTTTTCTCACAAAACACAAAAGACGGTAAACAAATCCTCATTCAAGGGCAATCACTCCTATAAAGAGTGACAGTCTACTAACTATAAGGGCAATCACTCCTATAAAAAGTGAGTCTACTAACTATATTGACAAAATTTGACTTGTAAGTAGATCTTGTCTTGCTGATCAATTTTGCTTATTTAAGTTTCTATCTATCTATTGTATTTTTTATCATATAAGGCAAAACACAAAAAATGGTAAAAATGTCATTAAAGGGCAATAACTCCAATAAGGAGTTGTCGGACGATTTCCACCATATTGCCTTAGTTGTAGATCTTGTCTTGCTGATCATTTTTGTTTTTTTAGTTTCTATCTATCTATTACAATTTTTAAGATACATGTACATGTAAAAGGCAAAAACGCAAAAAAATGGTAAAAATAGTCATCAAAGGGCAATAATTCTAATAGGAGTCGACTGACGATTTCAGCCATAGAACTGATTTGTAGAACTTGTCTTGCTGATCATTTTTGAAATTTAAAGAGTCTCTCTATCTATTATAGTTTTCAAGATGAAAGGCAAAAATGAAAAAAATGGTAAATTTTGTCATTTAAGGGCAATAACTCCTATAAGACGTCCCCTGACAGTTTTGACTTCGATGATCAATTGGTAGAGCTCAACATTCTGAACATTTTTGATCATGTCAGAATTTCTCTTTTTATAACGGTTTTCAAAACAATAGACAGAACTTGCATTATACCCCTATGTTCTATTTTTAGCCAAGTCAGCCATCTTGGTTGGCGGGCGGGGTCATCCGACTCATATTTACAACAAGATACCCCAATGATTATTGTGGCCAAGTTTGGTAAAATTTGGTCCAGTAGTTACAGAGGAGAAGACTTTTTGTAAAAGTTAACGACGACGGACGAAGACAGACACCAAGTGATGAGAAAAGCTCACTTGGCCCTTTGGACCAGGTGAGCTAAAAATTGACCTAGCATCCAAATAACAAACTTTAGTTGGAATAGGTTCCTGACTTGGTACAGGCAAATGAACAGGTCGCTATACGTATCAGTGTTTATAGAAGTAGCCAGTTGCTTGCTAAATAGCAATCTACTTTATAATTTTGATTGTCTACTTTTTTATTGATTACAATGTATTATCAAAATCATCAATAAATAAAATTGAGAATGGAAACGGGGAATGTGTCAAAGAGACAACAACCTGACTAAAGAGCAGAAAACAGCCAAAGGCCACCAATGGGTCTTCAACACAGAGTGAAAATCCCACATTCCCGGCAGGCTTCAGCTAGCCCCTAAACAAAAATGTGTACTACAATGTAATGTGTGTAGAGAAAATTGAGGTCATACTAAACTCCTAAACATATAGATGAACCAAAATTAATAAAAAAACATACAAGACTAACAAAGGCCAGAGGTTCCTGACTTGAGACGGGCACAAAAATGCAAAAAAAACATGTTTTGTGAGATCTCAACCCTCCCCCTCTAGCCAATGTAGAATAAACAAAGACATAGCAATACGCACTATTTTTACAATGAATGTCAAGCATATGCATTCTACTTTTAAAATCAGCCAGGTTAGTACTTTGCATACTTTCAAATTTAGGCATAACATGCATTTGACAGGATTAAACTAGTTTTTTTTTTTATATCTCTCTTCCCTCCCTTTTTTAATATGGATCAGTAGAAGGATGAAGGTATACATAAAAAAAAAAATACAATAAAAATCAGTGCTGGAAAAACACATAACTCGATAATAATGGTATAAGATAAGATATTTTATTTTTCAAATTAGGTCCCCAGGGGGGCATATACATATAACAAGTATAATCTTTACAACATACAGTATTTTACATGACATTCATATAATACATCTAAAATATTGATATAGAGGGATACAGGCTATTATATGGTAATATATGGTATATATACATACCAAAAAACACAATTACAGCAAATCAATACTAAACAATATATGGAATCAATGAATGCTTCAAGTGACAGAAAGCAGGCTCCAAAGTGACATAAAGCAGGGTCCCAGTGCATGTGTACTTATTAATCATCTGCTGATATGAAATCATGCCATCCCACACTCTATCATCACATTCTTATGTAAATACAGACATCCTCATGATCATTTTCAAAAGCTTGTGATTATATATGATTGGGTTATCTTTTTTTAGTACATTTTGTCAAAATGATCTTTAAAAGTGTGATTATCTATAATAGTAGAAATCTGCCATCTGATGCTCCCCAAAATGCACACTTACCGGTATCAATAGAAAATGAGTTTTTATTTCAAGGGTTTATTATACTAGTATGCTTGAAGAGACAGATAAACATGTACTAGGATCGCTAAGTTACAGTGTATCACCTGTATTTATGAGTTAAAAAATCAATGCCAGAGCCATATCATCCTTTAACCATTTCTTTAAAATTCATTTTTAGTAACAGTGACCTTGACCTTTGACTGGTTTACCCAAATATCAATAGGTTTCTTTCCCTTCCCAATACATGCAATAATCTTCAATCTGTATAAGTTTCATTCCAATCAAGCAATGGCAAGCATAAATAGAAACTCAAGCTATCATTTTTCCAAAAATTGTTCTGTTTTTAGTAACAATGACATTGACCATTACCCTGTTGAGTATTGACTCCCAAAATCAATATTTTTCTTCCCATTCCTATTTTTTCTATCGGTAAAGTTTCATTCCAATCAATCAAGGGATTTATAATTACAAACATCTGTTTCTCAGACTTTACTTGTGTCCCTAGACTCCCTACTAAAACTGCATTTGTAACCATCAAATAATTCCCAAAGGAGGATCGTCCTGAATATGCATGAAATATTTGCCACTGGACGTTAAGCAACCAACAATCAATCAAACCAAAGGAGGATGGTAAATCTTCATATACAGTATTGTGATTCCTTAATTCAGGGCTCATGCTACCAGGCGACTAGGGCGAAGAAGTCGCTTTCCCGTCCATCACTTCGCTTTGCCCGACCCTCAAAAGCGAAAAACAAGTCGCCCTGTTGTTTACGATACACGCTTGCAGTCGCTTTGGTCATCGGACATTTTCAATTTTACCAAGTTGATAAAACATCAATTTTTTATCGATTATTAAAGAAATTCAGACATAAACGATTCATTTTCTTAAGAAAAGAGGTTTAAGCATTGACTTTACAGTGTGTAGCAGGTTATTTAATTAAAAAGACAACTTAATAATTATTGGCAAAACTAAATATGAGCACTTTTAAAATAACCCCTCTTCTTCTTTAGGTATACAATATTCCATCAACACCCGATGATTACATATTATTGAAAAAAACAGAAAAAAACCTATTAATGTTGCACATTTAAACATCTTTGTATAAGACATCTTTAAGCAAAATATCATTTTGGCAGAGCTGTATCTAAATATTAATGACAATATCTCAAAATAAAGTTATTATATTATGGCATGGTAGCCTTTTTCAACTGATTTTTATAGTTTGTTCTTATGTTGTACTGTTACACCACCTCCAGGCTATGGGGAGGGTTGGTGCCTTCAAACTAGTTTAACCCGCCACATTCTATATGTGCCTATCCCAAGTCAGGAGTCTGTAATTCAGTGGTTGTAGTTTTTTGCTGTTTCCCATATTTGTTTTTCGTTTATTATTTTGCATAGTTTGTTGTTATGTTGTGCTGTTACACCACTGTCCCAGGTTAGGGAGGGTTGGCGCCTTCAAACTAGTTTAACCCGCCACATTCTACATGTACCTGTCCCAAGTCAGGAGTCTGTAATTCAGTGGTTGTAGTTTTTTGCTGTTTCATATTTGTTTTTCGTTTATTATTTTGCATAGTTTGTTGTTATGTTGTGCTGTTACACCACTGTCCCAGGTTATGGGAGGGTTTGGCGCCAACAAACTAGTTTAACCCCGCCACATTCTGTATGTGCCTGTCCCAAGTCAGGAGCCTGTAATTCAGTGGTTGTCATTTGTTGCTGTGTTACATATTTGTTTTTTTCGTTCATTATTTTGTACATAAATTAGGCCGTTAGTTTTATCGTTTGAATTGTTTTACATTTGTCATTTCGGTGCCTTTCATAGCTGATATGCGGCATGGGCTTTGCTCATTGTTGAAGGCCGTACCTTGACCTATAGTTGTTAATTTCTGTGTCATTTGGTCTCTTGTGGAGAGTTGTCTCATTGGCAATCATACCACATCTTTTTTTTATATAGGCATGTTCTGAAATTTTTCCTTAAATGGAAGAAGTTTGAAATCTTACAATGGAAATACAAATACCTGTCATGTCTTGTGAACACCAGACGATTGAAATTGTATCAATCTTTATATATATATCTTTTCTTAATTTAAGCTTGACCAATAGATATACTTACAATGTACATACATGTATTAGTCCCAGATTCAAGAAGCTAACAAAATTGTTTTAACAAGTTATACAGCATGATATACAGGTTGGGGAAGGTCCTTGCAAATGGATATATACGTACTATCTGATTCATGGATATTTTACCCAAAATCAGAAATCCATTAACAGTTGAAAAATGGACTTTTGTATTTTATCATAATGACTGTCCTGGCGCAAATATTCATATATTAAATGGAAGCATATTTTCATTCAAGACTGCAGTTCAAATAAGAACTGAATACAAAGATAATGGCCTCCAAAAATCCTACTTTTTCACTACTATTAACTTTTATCCAGATGATACATTTGGCGCAAATATTCATATATTAAATGGAAATATGTTTTTCTTCAAGACCGTAGTTCAAATAAGAACTGAATGCAAAGTACTGGCCTCCAAAAATCCTACTGTTTCAAGGCTATTAACTTTTATCTAGATTATATTTTAGTCTTGGTGTCTTTGGGCTAAATGTTTTCATGACCTGAATGTTTGCGTCATGACAGCAAATATCTTGAAATCCAAAGTTTATATTCTTATTACTGAAAATTGCTACCTGTTTTGGGGTATAATACCCATTTATATATATAAATGAGAATCTTCCCCAACATGCCCAACCTGTTATAATGAGCAAGAACTCAACTTTCTTTAAAAAAAACATCAAATGTTATCCATTTCAATTTCAACCTTTCACTTTAAACATTCTAAAAGGCACTGTTTCAAACATTTTAATTAGATTGTATAGGGTGGCTGACCTTAAACCTTGAAGTAGTTTATTTTTATATGGCCTACTTTTTAGTTTTATCAAAGACATTCTTTGTTGAAATGGAAAAATTTGTGCATGATTCTTCACACAAACACCTCTTATAACTTCAGAAATCCACAAACACCAATATGAAAGCTTTTATTGACATTGAGTACTGAGCCATTATCCAATATTACCTAAAACATTATCTTAGTTAGTGACCTGAAGGTCATTCCATGTCAGAATTCTAGTTCAGGTAAAATTTGGACATCCAAATACCTATCTCATTAGTTTAAGCTTAGTGATGTTTTTCTTTTCAAATTATGGATAACATACATATGAAGCTATTAATAAATGTGTCCTGGTTGCACGAACTAGCTATAATACATGGGCCATTCAGTAAACCCCCAAAACTGGGTCAAACATTACAATACGATAAATTACACATCAAAACTATTTTGACCTACATTCAGCTAAAATCAATCTCGTGTATTTGAATAACAATATATGAACTAAACATTATAATTTCTGTCATAAAATTCAGTGAAATTACTGAAAAATCTATTTCCCCTTACCTTTCGCAGGTGTGAAGTGTAATAGCCTGAGTAGTGCACTAAGTATATTAACTGACCTTGACATTGTCTATATCGACACACTTCACTGATATTTCCTACTTTCATTCACCCACACAATAAATTAAATGTTTCTCAAATCAAGAATTATCTATATACGTGTATATCCCCAGAGGCTAAAAATCATTTTCACAAAGTTTAAATAAATGTGTGTTGATAGATAATGGGACACATCGTGTGTGTGCCGATGTGTACAATGTAAATAGTCTAAGATTTATCACACACAACAACAAAGATCACTGACCTATTTAAGGGACAAACATGATCGAACACAAAGCAATATAGATTTTTCTTTAAGAAAATAAAAATCAGTCATAATGGCTATTTTTAGATACACTGTGGTTTTATGTTTATTAATACTCTATCTACTTTCTGGTCTAAAGTTAAACTGTACGTGTGTAAAAACATATAATATACGTAGCAATTACTGAGATTGCATATTTTTATTGGTATGAACTTGAATCTTAGGACTGGTTTTTTTACCATTGACCTAAGTTACAACAATTTATAAATATCCCAATTTACTGACAAAAGGTTACATATCAAAACGTATTTTAAAGCAGAGGGTATATTGTCATGAAATAGAAGTTCCTTCATAATGCTGGGACAATTATACTTTTAATATATTATGTCCCAGGTAGTATAAGTTCCAAGTGAAAGAAATATTCTGTAATATCATTTCTACTGGAACAAATATTACAGGATGTTTTCCTTATGGAATAAAGGATATAGAATATTTGTTCCAAGAGGAACAGATATTTTGACATTGTTTATAAACGAATATACATTGACAGATTAAAGCAAACATAATTGGGGAATCCTTTTTAACACATTTGTTTTCATCTTTAACATTTGCTTATACGACCGCAAAAAAATTTTTGGGTTATGTCGTCGTCTGCATCGTCTGCGTCATCCGAAGACACATTTGGTTTCCAGACAATAACTTTAGTTTAAGTGAATGGATCTCTATGAAATTTTTAAGAAGGTTCAATACCACAAAAGGAAAGTTGGGATTGATTTTGGGGATGATGGTCCCAACTGTTCAGGAATTAGGGGCCCAAAAGAAGCATTTTTCTAGTTTCAGGATAATAACTTGTGTATAAGTATTTCGATTGCTCTGAAATTGTACCACAATGTTTAATACCACAAGTAGAAGGTTAGGATTCATTTTGGGGGTTATGGGGCCAACAGTTTAGGAATTGAGGGCCAAAAACAAGCATTTTTGTAGTTTCCGTACAATAACTTGTGTGTAAGAGTATGGATCTCTCTGACATTGTACGACAGGGTTCCATATCACAAAGGGAAGGCTGGGATTGAGTTTTGGGGTAATTGCCCCAAACATGCAGGAATTAGGGGCAAAAAAGGGCCAAAAACAAGCATTTTTCTAGTTTCCAGACAATAACTTGTGTTTAAGTGTATGGACCTCTCTAAAATTGTACTACAAGGTTCCATACTACAAAGGAAAGACTGGGATTGAGTTTGATGGTTACTGCTCAAAGGAGCATCAAAAGTTGGGGTACCAATTTTTTTAAGGGGTTCATATTTTTTTTTCAAAATTTTTCAAATTTCAAATTTTTGAAAAGTTTCAAGGAGAAATCTTCAATTGCACAGTATTGCGCATTAGATCTGTAAGATCTTTGACCACATTTATTTTGTGTCAGAAACCTATATTATGTCAAAAATTTGATCACAATCCAAATTTAGATAGTATCAAGCTTGAATATTGTGTCCAAATTTGCCCCAACTGTTCAGGGTTCGACCTCTGTGGTCGTATCAGGCTGCGCTCAGCGAAGCATTTTATTAAATTTATAAACTGACCAGTACATTTCTACATCCTTTGCAGAGAAGGATCCAGCCTCCCTTTTTATTGCAAAAATAATTTGTTTATGTCCATTGTTTCTAATTTTTGGCTGCTAATGCCTAATGGCCCCTTTTTGAAAATTCTGGCTCAGTCACAGCGCTGGTTTGATTAATCCTGAATCCCTCCAGTCAAATGTTTTCTCTTTAGATGAAAACCTTGAAGAAAGCCTCTGGTCTCCAATATCTACTGTAAACAGTCTATTCTATTCCATATGAAATAACAGAAGTTAGTGTACATCCGTCAACCAATATGTCATACAGTATTTTGACTCCCATGGAATATACTTGGTATAAAATACAGAAAGCGGATAGAAAGCCACAGGACAAAAAGTCACAGGACAAAAAGTCACAAATTATTTGTTTATAATTGTTTGAATATATATATGTATAAGAAAAATGTCTTAAAATAATTTCTTTTTATTGGATATATACATTTTACAGTTTAGAAAATTGTTCATAAGCCTTGATTAATAAAGATTTACAAAATTTTAATCGTGCAAAAGATATATATTTATTGGCACAATGAAGCCATTTAAGTACCAAGCCACTTTGACAAATTATTTTCTTAATTATTTTCTCATTATTGATTTTTTTGGAATAAATTTTGTTAACAAAGTTGCCTTATATATACAATGTATAATAGTTCAAGAAAAATACAAAAATGTTTTTAAAAAAGGAGTTTTTTCTATTTCAAAGAAAAAGTAATCTCAAAACTAAATTGTGACTTTTTGTCCATGACTTTTTGTCTGTATCTTTCTGTCCTACATTCTAAAATACAACAGGGTAATTTTTTCAAGAGTTGGTTTATTGAATCACGAATTGAATGGGGAAAAACAGACCAGGGTCAGTTTTCCGAACAATATTTGTACTCTAGTCAGCTTTCCATTCATCTCCTCAGTGATTTTTCAGGGGAGGGGGTGGGGCAAAACACCATGTACAGCAGCTCTTAAATGTAATAAAACCAAAATGTTATTTCAGCAGGCAACACATAACTCTGAATCAATAAAAAGATGCCTTTATTGTAGGCCATATACCCGGTATTCTTTAATGGCTCCCAAGTCAGATAAGCTGTAAAATAAATTAACACATGCTTCCAACATTACCTAAGTCCGCAACCCACAAAAAACTAAGATATATTAAGCCAAAGACAACGTGTTATGAGGTTATTGACTCAGATATTGAAACTATTTAAAGTTTAGGGCATTTTCTACACAATGTAGTCATCCCTTATAATTGTGCCCTAATATTACAATAAACATAGTTTATATTTATTTATATTTACAGACATTAAAAATTCAGAAATCTTTATGAAATTTCGTAATCAAAGGAAGGCATTTTTCCTGAAAATGTTTTTTTTAATGTCCTGACATTTCAAGCCTTGTAATTGTGTATTAATACAATAATCAATATCAAAATCGGTCAAAACTTTACCCTTCAGTGACTGACAAACAACATATGTGTATTCTATCATTTCTATGAACTCCACTGACCTGTCCTTAGAGGTTCTCCCAGGGTGTTGAAAAACATAATTTTAACATTATTGTTGACTAAATATTGCAATGCTACCATCATAGTTTAATTCCATCAGAAATTAAGTGTACATACTCTTATTTCTGAACTATAACTTAATATGCAGGTGTTGACATTTATATTTTATTTGCTCCCAATTTATCCTTGACCATAGTTCTACTTCACCTTCACCTTGTGAAAGTCTATTGATCTCAGAGGGATTTATTAAGTAGGACTATATTAAAGACAGAAAATGTGAGGCCCTTTCAAGGAAATCAGACTAGAGATAATACAAATCAATTGTTAAAAGTTTCATGATTTAAATATGACAGAAAAAAGATGTTTAAAGAGTGTATATTTTCTTCAATTTTAGGATTAATCTTATGTAAAATTTATATACCATACCTTTATGGTGCAAAATAATTTTTTTTATCAAATTTGGATTGCACATATAAATAATTATCAGTACATATGATCTATATAATCCCACTACTTATTTTTATCTGGCATGTAACATTGACAGCCAGATACTCCAAACTTTACTTTTAGAACTGTAATAGTTCATGACTTCAAAAATAAATATAGATCAAGGACAAGTGTAAGGAGATAAATAAGTCCAAGTAAAATGTGTCTGGGTGGATACAAATAGCTAGTATAATAAGTCCATGGTTACAATTATTATCCTTGTATTTTGAGTCCAATGTCAGAAAAGTCCACAGATTTATTTTTCTAGAAAAGTAAAAACTGTCTATGTCTTCAATTTTACTAAGAAAATTTCTGGTTTTAAATTGATCATTCAGCTGTTTAAAACAATGGTCCTAAAATATTTATTGGTAAGTTTTGTTTTTGTTAGGGGAGACCATTTGATAATCTGGAGGGAAGAGGGAGGAGGGGGTAGCATTTTGGGGATTAATAATAAGGCCTTGTAAATACTGAAAAAAATGACTGCCCAAAACAGTGTGAAAATGAATACATTGCCCAACAAAAATAAATATGTACATAATTGAAAATAAATTTTCGCACAGCACCAAACAAAAACAATAAAATAAATTGCGCGGGCTACAAATTGAAATTTGAATTTTCATCCCTGGCACATCAGACTTATTTTCATAGCAAAATTTATAACATGGATTTTTATAACTAGGGATCTAAAGTTTCATTATTCTACAAATATATGAATCTTAAAAAATAGAGAGCAATATTTAAGACATTAAAATGATTGTACATCAGGCTAATTTCTGAGTAAAGTTTATAACATTTGAAATTTGTAACTACTGGTATAGGAAACTTGAATTTTTCTTTATTCAATATCTTTTATAATTTCTTCATTTTAGAGGAGTTCACCAAAAAAAGTCCAAGTTCTCAACAATCTGATTAAAAAAATCAGATCTTCATGCACTCTGCTACATTGGATTTGATTATCACCATTTTAATAACATCTGAAGATATCTCATAAGGGGTCATGTTCAGATCACCTTTTATGCAAATTTTAAATCAACCAATCATTTTGAGTGACACTTTGGCACTTTGATTACAAGTTTTTGCCTGCATAAAAAATAAGATTAACAGAACTGAATCAAAATTTTTGCTGTTTATTAAATATAGTTATATTGGGTAAATATGTTAATAAACCTAGGGTTTTTAAAATATAAACATTTTAAAGGGTTCCATGGAACCCTATGTCTTGCCTGTGATTGCTGCTGTCAGTGTACCTAAAAGTGTAATATTGACACAAGAAAAAGTCCATTCATCAGTAAGATATAGAAAAATATCTAACCATATAATATCCTGATAACTTTCTGATTTAATTCACTGACCTGATTACACATTTCACAACAAAGCAACAGTTAATTTTCATTGTTTTATTCATTTTTGTCTGGCCTACAATTACGTCACAGTATATCACAACTAGTTGATCCTATATTCCAGGATTTATTTAACATTTACATACAGTGCAGGATTAATTTTTTTTTAGACTCAATAACTTTGTTAAACCTTCATGGAATGTTATGAAACTTGAACACAAGCTTCTTCAAGACTAAAATTACTGATTTTTTTTTTGGGGGGGATTACATCAGGCTATGCCTTGAGGCACAGTTGAGGCCTACAATAGGCAATGTATTGTTAAAGAATCGTTGAGCCTACATCAGGCAATGCCTTGAGAAATCATATGGCACCGATATCGTTTGGGATAAAAGAGTATTGGGTAATATTTTCTTGGTGAACAATCCACACTCCTTGTACTCTCAAATTTATGTGAAGTAAAGTTGACTGTGAATACATCACTTATATAAATCCTTTATTCATATGAGGCTGACTTCATACAGGAACTTCTTAGGAAGAAAGAAAAGAAGTTAGCAATATCCTTTAACTTTACTTTCCTCTATATAGATGATGTTCTCTCACTAAATAATTCAAAATTTGGTGACTATGTTGAACGCATCTATCCCATTGAACTTGAGATAAAGGATATAACAGATACAGTTAAGTCTGCCTCATATCTTGACTTACATCTAGAAATTGATAATGAGGGTCGGTTGAAAACAAAACTTTACAACAAAAGAGATGATTTTAGCTGCCCAATTGTGAACTTTCCATTTTTATGTAGCAACATTCCAGCAGCGCCTGCATACATATTTATCTCAAAGTTGATACGATATTCCAGGGTTTGTATTTCCTATCATGATTTCCTTGATAGAGGGTTGCTGTTCACAAGGAAAACATTAAAACAAGAGTTCCAAGTGGTGAAGTTGAAATCATCCCTTCATAAATTTTACGGACACCATCACAAGTTGGTTGACCGTTATTGAATATCCGTTTCACAGATGATAGCGGATATATTCCAAATGTCATAACTACAATCCCATCCCCTTTTCCCCGAATGTGACCTACAGAATTAGACTTATTACCCGGTTTGAACTAACATGAGCAACACAACGGGTGCCACATGTGGAGTAGGATCTCCATACCCTTCCACAGCACCTGAGATCACCCAATGTTTTTGGTGGGGTTCATGTTGCTCAGTCTTTAGTTTTCTATGTTGTGTTTTGTGTACTGTTGTTTGTCTGTTTGTCTTTTTCTTTTTTAGCCATGGCGTTGTCAGTTCATTTTTCGACTTATGAGTTTGATTGTCCCTTTGGTATTCTTATCAAGTGAATCCCTAATTCAAATGCATTTGTTTTTCTGGTTTTGATTTGAGCGGCAATGTTTTCTGCCTAAAACTATGTCTACTTGTTATAACTGAAGCTTTATGGGATCAAACATATTATACACATATACAATTAGTCATCTTTCAACTGAATTTTTATCCAACAGAATAACAAAAACTTCCAATAACAACATTTAAAACTTAATAGAAATTTATAGGTCGTTTCTTTGACATTTTTGTGCACAAGTTATCAATAAATTTCACACATATATGTATTTTTAGACCAGAAAAGTAAACACCTGAAAGGGCATGATTTGTTAAGTACTGGATAAGAAAGGAAATAACTATTTTATATATTACTGTTGTAAATTTAACTATCTCTGCTACATATCATTCTATGATGTGATTAGAGATGGATTAGTGTTCAGTGGCAAATATTTCATGGATATCAGACAAGAACACGTTAAAGAGATATTAAGTGCCAGTCTTTGCAAGGATCAAGCAATTCAGTTATTTTCAAACATTACTACCTATTATGAACTGAAATCAATGTAAACTTCAGTTGGGTTTTATTTGTCATGTTTTCACCACTGCCTCATTCTTAGGTAGACTGCACTTAATATGAACCCTTCTTTGTACTAGAGTGTAACTAGATGTAGAGCCAGATTTTTAACATGCTGGTTCACAATGTAACAGTCCCCAGGAGGACATGTCATCCTACCTGCAAATTATTGAGGGTGTGGATGAGGTTTACAGAATAGAGAATAATGGGCAAAAAATGTAAAGAATAGAGAAAAATGGACCAAAAAAATGAAGAATAGAGAATAATGAGGTGCTAAAATATAAAGAATAGAGAATAATGGGCAAAAAATGTAAAGAATAGAGAAAAATGGACCAAAAAAATAAAGAATAGAGAATAATGGGCAAAAAGTATAAAGAATAGAGAATAATGGGCAAAAAATATAAAGAATAGAGAAAAATCGCCTAAAAAATTAAAGAATACAGAAATGAATCCATCCATACCCTTATTATTTTGACTCCAAGGTGACCAGTCATTGCTCTTACTATTAAATGCCTTGTGGAGAACCTGAGTCTATGACCTGGGACCAGACTTTGGATAATTGAAAGAATTTATTGTAATTAACATTAACTAATTACAATTTTTTAATGTAATTAATTTCTTGCCTGTAATACAAATTTTCAATTACATTTCAATTACATTTCAGTTGGTATTTAGCTGCTATTAAACATATAAAGAATGATCATATACAGGAAATTTTTTCTACAAGCATTTGGAATGTAGAAAAAGATCAGCAGTTACAAAGGTGTCTTAATTTAACATGTATAGAAATTTTACCATAAATGACCTAATAGCCAAATAAATATGCTTTTAACTTAATTTGCTTAAGACTCATCTTACAAAAATGGGAAATATTTAGTTTTACTATCGAAATGAACACAGAAAAATGTCAATTTATGTCAAGTACAAATATTTCTAATTATGATAACAGAACTCCAGCTGAAAATTTTCAAATCTCTGGTGGTTGTGACATGGTAACTTTGTCAAATGTCTGCAAGTGTTAAAATCCCTGTAGGGAAATACAGGTTTAACATGTAAGTTATTGACTAATTGTCACTTTTATTTGACAGAACTCATTTAATCTATGACTTTGCTATATTTTATATTAAAGTATCATTATATCAAATGGCTTGAGACAGAATAGAATGTACTATATAACATTTTACCATCCCTGGTGATTAAAAGTCCAGAAACTTTCAAGGAAAATGTGTCTGCTGTAATACACAATTAAGTGCCAGTCTGAAAAAAGACTCATGACTTAGTTGAAGTTTAGTTTCAGATGAGATTATTTTTTTTAAGTTTACCTAGACAACAATGATGAAGGATGCCAAATGATGGCAATAGCTGACATGGCCCAAATGGCCAGGTGAGCGAAGATCTTGTCCTTGGGGATCTGTCAGACTAAGACTGTGGTTAATACCCATATTTCTGTGAAATATACATACTGGATTATGTTTATGTGCATATTCTTATATAATAAAATAAACATGAATGACAGGTAGCCTAATACTGACATGAGCCTTGTTTTCTACAAGACTGTTTCGTCACCAGCCATTTATACAGTATACTTACTTGGTATGTCTCTCTGTACATGGGATAACCAGGTGTGGTGGCAGCTAGTCCATATCTTGTATGTCCCTGGGGGTCTGTTGGGTATGGGTAGCCACCAGGCCTCTGTGCTTGGGAAGGACTTTGTGGTCTAGTCCTTTTATATGGAGAATTTGCATCATGAGGGTTGCCAGACGGAGCCCTGAAAAAGATAAGACATTTATTCATGACCAATCACACTAAAAGGTTTACTTTTGCTTGAATCATTAACAATGATGAAATTGATCCTTTTGTGTATAATGATTGATTGTTGCATAACATTGTGTCAGCACCATTTCTGTAGATGTGTTTCTTATATTGTATTTGTTCAAAACAGCATTGTCTAGATGATAAAATGTCAAAATGGCCATTGAAATGCAAAAGGACATCACTAAGGCCAAAAATATTCAAGATATTGTTAGTCCATTCCTGACTAAGATTTCTCCATAATTTTCCTTTTTCAGTGTCAGAAAATCTGAGAATTTTACAAACATCGTTAATAACTTTACTGACTAACTTTCACTTTTAACTTAACTAGATTCTTATTTCACTTTCACTTTCTATTTATATCTATAGCATCGTCATAACAACCTTTATTGTAACATTACTTCCGGGGAACCACATGAACCGCCAAATTTGTATTTCACTGTTTGATTTCATATGTTATATTGTCCTGAAGACGCCACGCTTGTTGGCGAAACATGTCGACCAGAATTAACTCTTACCATGCGGTAATTGATGGGTGTTGTTGTCTTTATTATCTTTTATTTTACTTTTCTAGTGAAAGACAACTGTGAATACCTTTCGGTATCCACCCACTATAACCCAACCGCACGATTACCACTTCAGGTGTTGGTTCACCTTTCACCTTGTTCAAATGTTACAAAAGAGTAACAGTGTAATTTGGTGTATTACAAATGTAATAAGAGAAACAGTGCCATTCGTGTATTACAAATGTAACACAAGAGTAACAGTGCCACTTGGTGTATTACAAATGTAACACAAGAGTAACAGTGCCACTTGGTGTATTACAAATGTAACACAAGAGTAACAGTGCCACTTGGTGTATTTTGTAACAGAGCCATTTGGTGAATCACAAATGTAACACAAGAGTAACAGTGCCACTTGGTGTATTTTGTAACAGAGCCATTTGGTGAATCACAAATGTAACACAAGAGTAACAGTGCCATTTGGTGTATTACAAATGTAACACAAGAGTAACAGTGCCATTTGGGGTATCACAAATGTAACACAAGAGTAACAGTGCCATTTGGTGTATTACACATGTAACACAAGAGTAACAGTGCCATTTGGTGTATTACACATGTAACTCAAGAGTAACAGTGCCATTTGGTGTATTACCAATGTAACACAGGAGTAACAGTGCCATTTGGTGTATTACACATGTAACACAGGAGTAACAGTGCCGTTTGGTGTATTACAATGGTAACACAAGAGAAACAGTGCCATTTGGTGTATTACACATGTAACACAAGAGTAATAGTGCCGTTTGGTGTATTACACATGTAACACAAGAGTAACAGTGCCATTTGGTGTATTACAAATGTAACACAGGAGTAACAGTGCCATTTGGTGTATTACAAATGTAACACAAGAGAAACAGCCTAATTTTGGGTATTACAAATGTAACAAAAACATAACAGTGCCATTTGGTGTATTACAAATGTAACACAAGAGAACCAGTCTAATTTGGAAATGCCCTATGCATTTTTGTCTTATGGAGGTAAAAATTTAAAAAAACATCTAGTCTGTTTACAGCCTAATTTTTTATACCCTTAAAAAAAAGTTCAACTAGTTTATACAGGAGACAAAGTCAGACTTAAATATTCCTATTCAAACATGAGGATTGCCATGAAAATTAACGTCAATCATGTTTAAAAGAACATTTATTTTCTCTAAGCCCTATTTACAAGTACAGTAATTGTCACAAGAATGCAATATTTGGAAAGCTGAATAATGCAGTTGTTAGCAGGAAGTATGACTTGCTGTCACGAAATTGATTGTAACATTTCTTTTTATTGCATCAATTCAACCTTTTTAAAGTGCATTGACATTCTCAAGATTTCTTCATTGATTTATGTTTAAATGGAATTCAGTTGATTGAGAAGGAAAACATATAAATTCAATAAATTGTGCTAGCAATCTTAGTACAATGTAACAATGCTGCAAGCATTCCTTTCCTGTCACTGCATTAATTAACAGAGCCATAATCACAGAGTTACTCCATAAACATGAGAGTTTGAACAATAAGGAAATTTAATATCTACCAGTACCACTTCCTGATAAACAGGTTAACCTCACATACGGGACTTTTCCTTTTACTGTTGATACTTTTGCAACAGATTTTGTTGGATTGAAGAAAAATTATATTTTCAAGGTTTTGTCAAAGTCTGCAAACAAGCTTATAGGATTTTCTTTTTTTTTTTTAAATACTTAAAATTGGGAACCCAAGAAAACCATGAAAATGGGTACCCCATGAATAATAACAAATCCACAGTGGTATATATTTTTATGAAATGTATAGAATGCACTTCAACAAGGCAGAAACCAATAACCAGCGTTCAAAATCTTTCTTAAAATGCACATCAGCCTGATAAAATATATTTTTACCTTGTTGTTAATTTGTACTTAAAGGCTTTAAGTCAGTCAAGAAATGGTCAGGCAGACAAGGAAATGGAATTAGGTTCACAAATGTACTTTGATAAAAAATACCAATATGTTCACAAAATAAATACACACAAGGTCTTCAACAGAAGATAAATTCCAACATTTCATGGCAAGAAAAAATATCACACAAAATCTAGACAAGTTAGCATTGCATTAAAAAATCTGACATCAAATTCCAAGCGGAGAAAAAAGCATGAGAGAAACAGCACCAACAACAGACAAACTTCATCATCTAGTACGCATTGCAGACTATCAAAAGGGGTGTAGACAAAAATCAGAAAAATTGTACTAAAGAACACAAAGGTTTGTAACAGTAATGAACTTTTCTGTATTATCTCTAATAAAGATAGAACAATATAAGGAAGTCATATGTAGACTAATACATGTAGTATGACAGCATTGAATGAATCATAGATCTATTTTTCCTCATAACTTGATTTAAAATTTTCTCTAGTTTATAACTACCAAGATCCTTATTAAATTGTTTTCGATCACCTATTTAAGAATAAGAAGATGTGGTATGATTGCCAATGAGACAAACTCTCAACCAGACAATAAATGACTTAGAAGCCCACTATGTACTTGCTTTTGCTGCAAACTCTGACCTTATTCAGTTACAGTTAAGGCAGATTTAAAAAAAATATTTGCTACAATAATATATTGGTCAATCTTTTTATATAATGAGATTGATGTATGGCATGCCTAGCCCATCCAATATCATTTCTGCTGCAATGTGAAATGATAGCTATAGACTGGTTTCCAATTATTCTGTAGACCTATATCTGTTCATGCTTTGAATGGGTTTCCTACATATAGCTCATGTAGCTTACAGAATACAAATTAAATAGTTTGTGGATAAACCAATAATAACTGCATCATTTTGTGGCTTCTAATTATTACCTAAGGAGAGATAAGAGAATCAAATTTTGAAATGAAACCAATAGTTATAATTGCACATCGATATTTTTGGAAATTGGACCAACTACAGTAATTATTTATTCAGATTAATATTTACAGTACAAATGTACTATGTACTATTATGTTTTCATTTTTTATACAATCTGTGTTATTGGCTGAAAGATTTTCCATGTGTGGTTGTTACAAAATTTCATATGCATGTAGTATGAAAACAAGTATTTGAAGCAAGTACCACTATAAGATACATACTAAACACCATGAAATCAGGAAAGTAAACATGGTAAAAGCACAAAATGTTAATAAATCATTTATTCTCTACAGTTTGAAATATATTGGATGAACCAGCACTCTGAACCATCCCAAAGTCTTTTAATCTGTGAACAAATTTAACAGAATTATGAGAATTCACAATCAAAGATACCACATTCTCAAAATAATGACAAAAAACATTTAAATATGACATACAACAACTACTAAGGAAGTTCCCGACTATAGACAGTCACATGAAAATGTGGTGGGGTTAAACAGTAGCTTTTAAGAGATCCTTTGATCTTGATTGGTAGATTAACAAAATGCACAAAAGAAGCATTTTCCATATAGAAAAAAAATTAAGTCCAATTACGAAAAAGGCCTCACAAATTTAAAAGACTCATGACAACAACCTATGGTACAGCATAATATTCTACACAAAAGAGAATATCTATGAAAATGACATTACTAACACAACTGTTTTCATTGCCCATTGGAAATCCTCAACCAATAGTCATTATCAAACATACCATTTGTAGATTGTTTGCTGACAACAGAATATGGGAAAGATTAACCAAATGCAGTAGTTTTTATCTGCAACCGTATCAATCTCTAACGATATCTAGTATGACTACAAGTGGACAACAGCTAAAGCCTACCTGTACCGGCCCCAGAGATAGTTATATACAGTTTGCATGGAAGGTGGCGCTGCCCAGGTCTGTTGTCGTGGCTGACCGTAGTTTGTGGTATTCCTGTACATTTCGTTGTAACGAAACCCAAATTTTCAATTACTCAAACTTGAATTGTTATCACAAATTTTCTCGTGGATATTAAATGTTTAACAAACAGATCGGAAAATTAAAACATGTAAAAATACATCATTAACCTTTCTCTAACGCAACAAAATAAATAACATATAACAAGACACTTTGAACAGAGAAAATGTATAAAGGCACATTTGAATTCTCTTCGTTAAATCTTTCTATGACATAATATTCGTTAAATTTAATTACAGTTTTGCTCTTTCATCAGTGTTCAGTTTTCACGATAGTTTTCTTGATTTTTACAGCATTAAACACACTAATAATCTTTAATCCCAATTTATGTACAATTTGACGTATTAATTGTATCTTTCTAGTGCTGAAGATAAGATGGAGGCTTGTTGCAGTCTATATATAATTAAAGTAGATTCTAATTGAAATCTACAATTCCAATCAGGAATTTATAGCAGAACTAATCTGTCAACAATTTTTATTTGATTTAAATTTTCAAATTATTAATCTCTAAATTTTTATATGAATTTTAAAAAAAATTCTAATAAACTTTGTAAAATAGAATGTTCAACTGAACTTAAAATGTTTTTTCAAGCGTAGATGCAATAGGGTAAATAATCTTTGAATAAATCATTACCGTTTATCTACAATTGTTCTAAAATTAAGCACAGAAATTCATTAAAATTTGCAAATTTTTGAGCTGATGTAAAATAACTGCCTATGAAGGTTGCAGTCAGTTTGTCTTATTCACATCAAAATTAAAGACTACGAAACCAATACAATGACTATACAATTAATTGAAGCCTATATCTAAAGTAAAATCTGACATATTCTCTATTTTATGATTTAAAACCAATAAGATGTAAATTCATGACTTTTCCCTGCTGTGCATTAATTCCACGTTACTATTTCTGTCCAGAATATATTCTTAGGTTCTCACAAGGACTTGTGCTCTACAAAGACAATCAGTCTAATCAATTTGTCTTCATCACATTTATTCGAATTGAACGAGTTTCCACAATTCTGGATTATACTTTCCACTGCAGGAGAATTTAATTCAAATTATGAATTCAGTAGAAACTAACAAATTAACCTGGTTCGTGACTTGAATTATATATTTCTTCATTTCACAAAAAATTCAACATTCACAAAAGTTCATGCTTTTTAGTAAATCTTATAGCCAAAAATGGTCAAAGCAATATAAAGTAAAGTATTCGACACTAAAACACATCCATTCAAGTCCTTAATTTCTTAAAAAAACAATGACCACATATATTCCAAACACAGCATACATCCCAGTATATGTTCTTGTCATGATTCACATGGTTACATTGCCATATATATATATATATAATTTACAAAGGAACAAAAAAAACAATAAGATTTTCCACAGTTTTTTCAACGTGTAAATGGCAGCTGATGACAGTTCTGCCCATAATTAGATATCTGTCCAGGTGCTTCAGCCAGGTGATAATCTATCGCTAATTAAACGGATCACATGACACATCTAACGGTCAGTCGTTAGACTCTAATTACAAAACTATATATATATATATATATGAATATAGATATAACATTATTATATCACAGAAATCAATATCATTTTTTTTTTAAATAAAAACAAGATTTTTGTACTTTTCCACCTCAACTTCCCACTGAACTGTCATAAGATGTCAATATTTGTCATAAAAGATACCTCCAGACTGCTGCATGCAGTAGAAAGCTTCAAATTGATCAACTCAAACAGGCTTCAATTCATTTCCATATAAGATCTATGACTACATATCTTTCTAATTAAAAATTTGCATCGTAATCCTTTTTCTGACAATACAGAATATTTATAAGATTCCTGGATTTTAACAAATCAAACCAAATTTAATCTCTGCAATTCATAATTTATTACGTTATATAATACAATAATGTAAATGTACCCAAAATTAGAATTGGCAATAGCTTACAATTATACAATTCTATAAAAATCATATTTCTTTGATCACTGTTGATAAAATTAATACTTTAAGATGTCAACTGATCTTGATGACCAAACCGTAATCAAGTACAAAATAAATTGGGGTATTCAATTTCTTGCAAAAAATTTGTTGTTTCCTTTTAACATGTTTAAACACAATTGAAAATCGATAAAATCAAAGAAGATCTTAAATATTGCTCTTAATTTATCTAATATAAAAGGGTTTTTACTTCAGTGGAGCTGACTCTAAAAAATGTGTATCAGGCTGTAATATTTGAATATTAGATCAATTACCACTGAAGCTTAGTTTAAAGTCAAATGTTCACAAGCATATATGCCCTCAAATGCATATACAAAATAAGATTATAATCAGAGATATCTGCCATATTCTTAAACCACTGAAGTGTAAAAATGAGGTCAAGACATATATCTCATATACTAGACTGACATCATCATACGATCGTTGGCTACAGCTGAGGCTGATTTTGACTTTTCACCTGCCCACCATTTTGCTACATACTCCTACTCACCATCCTGCCCACCATGGGCAACCAACTCCTACCCACCATAGGCAACCCAATCCTGCTCATCATGGTCAACCAACTCCTACCCACCATGGTCAACCCCCTCCTGCCCACCATGTTCAACACACTTTTGCCCACTATGGTCAACACACTATTGCCCACCATGGTCAACACACTTTTACCCACCATGGTCAACTTACTTTTGCCCACTATGGTCAACCCACTCCAGGCCACCACGGGCAACCCATCCTGTCCACCATGGTCAATTTCTCCATACCATTCAAATTTTTCCAAAGTATTGTTTGTGCAAGTCTTACGTCGGATGATAAAAACAACTGACACAGAGATATGTATTGCCTGTGTGATATATTTTGGATGTATAATGCAAATATTGAAATTTCAATGGCCACACTGTAGGACTATCTGTACATTTTGCAAAATGAAAGGATGGAAATCCAGATTACAGTACAGGTCAATTGGAAATAATGCAAGTTTAAGAGCCATGACCTATTGCAAGAGGACAAAAAATGCATGTCTAAAACAAAGGGTGGAAAAGGGGACAATGGAAAATCCACTTCAGGTGAAGGGTACTTTCAAAGCAATATTTTTCTGTCAACATACATTCTAAAGACATCTACATTTAATTGCAAAATGTACTGCATTAATGAAATATGGAAAATGAGGTCAAGGCCATATAAGAAATTTGCATACTTTATCAATATTGTTGTCTTAACCCATCATTATTATTAACTACTCAACAGACATGATACTTAAATTTTGACCTGACCTGACCTGACCACAAGGCAGCTGTTATGAGCTATTTATAAACTTAAAATAATGTGAATACTTTATAAAGCATTTCCAAACAAAGGCTTTATAAGATAGCAATGTTCAAACTTAATTTATATGTCTTTTACTATTGAGATTTTAATGGTCCTAAGATTCTAACTAAATTCATTTGTATTTGTTCCAGTAAAGTAGAACCTTTTTTATTGGTTGATACTACATGTATATTTTGAATGTGGACTATCATTTCCCATGGGAACCTACCATGCATCAACAAAATAGCCAGTGCTTGGGTTGACATAAATTAAATGATACATTTTGTCTGTATACTTCTAGTTCATAAAAAATTGTTACTGCGGTAAAACCAAAGTTGTTTTAAGTCAACTCCCTCAAGCAAAGGTGACATTCAATGGTTTTGGCCATTCTGTGTAATCCTGGTTGGTTTTAATGCTATTAAACTTTTTAAAATATTTTTGGTTTTCAACCTAATTTTTTTGGCTATGGAAGAGTTTGGTAATGGGAGTTCTTGGCTGATGATTGATTGATTGTTGGTTGCTTAATGTCCTGTTGCAAATATTTCATGCATGTCCAGGACAACCTTTGCTGGTGAAGGTTAATTTAGAAACATGCGTTGAGTGCAGGGAAATCATATAAAATTTGTATAAAGGGAAATTTGTTTATGTGAATTAAACTGATGAATCATGGGAATAATTTAACAGAAACAGAAAAGTGATCTTCAATAAAGAGCTGCTAATATCATTTCTTCAATGTCAACATACTGTTCTCAGATAGCGCAAAGGAAAATTTTACTTTGTTGTTAACATGAAACTTTACCTGATTGAAGTCCTCATTCTACAAGGTTAATTGTTAACTTTATACAGATGAGAAATCGCAGCAATTTGTAATACTTTTTTTTTTTTTGCAGTTTAATATCTATTCACTCTGTATAAAATATCAATCTGTATAAATCCAAATTTCTTTTTAATTTCTTCGAATATAATTATAGAATTTTTATAGGAAAATGTGTTCTTGTCACTCTAACATGCATGTCTAACACTGCAGCTAAAAATTATTAATTTGGTTTATCTGTCTGCCAACTGAGGGCATATATATAGGCACAGAGCAGTGTTCTCCCCAGGTCCTTAAAGCCCCGGGGACCCACGGTCCTATAATTTCAGAGCATGGTCCTATATTTCTGGCCCATGGTGCTACAATTTTCAATCAAAAATCGTATAATAGTATGCACCAAGATGCCAACAGTAATTACAGTGGAAATACTTAGATATCCTCTGGTTAATAACACAATGCAAGAAGTAGGAAAGTTTATAGTTAGCTAACAGTGGTCTTTTGCCAGCTGTTGTTTGGTGAAAAAAAAATCAACAAGCGCATATTCTGAATGTTTATTTATCTTTTTTTTTATTTGATTTTGATGGTAGATCTTTCATAGTCCCAGATAAATTACTTTACAACTTGTTAGGTTCAAGACTATTAAAAGCTTT
Source organism: Mytilus coruscus (assembly GCA_017311375.1). Taxonomy (NCBI): domain Eukaryota; kingdom Metazoa; phylum Mollusca; class Bivalvia; order Mytilida; family Mytilidae; genus Mytilus; species Mytilus coruscus. Next base: position 53,528,435 of record CM029598.1, read on the forward strand.
TTTACATATTGTTTATAAAACGTTTTCTTTTATTTTATAAATACATTGAATGAACAATACTATCTTGTTTTTCTTTAATACAAGCTGATGACGTGGTGGATCCAGGATTTTTGAAAGGGGTGGCGTTAATATATATAGAAAAACAAAATATAATTGTCGAGGGGAGCAAGGCAAAAAAAAATTTTGACAATTTTATGCTAAGAAATCCTATAAATTATGAGAAACACAATTGTTTTTTTGTGATCAAAGGACCCCAACCCGATCCGTCACTGTGATGGGCTTTGTACTTTCCTTCCCTTTTTTTCTTTAAAAGCATAAAGCCATGACTAAAATCTGCAATCTCTAATGCCTTTATTTAGACATTCAAAATGAGATAAAATTTCCATTTTCCAACATGGAAAAAGTTATTTTTTAACCAGAACTATTAGAAATTAAAATAATACAGTCAGGCTACCATTATTTCCAGAAAAAAAAACTAGATGAGAAATTAATATTTTTCTAATTGGCTTTTTATTAAGTTGAGCGAATGCTAAAGTCTTTTTAATTTTCCTCTTGTTGACAGTTTTAGTAAGGAAACTTCCAAATCGTGACTTTATATGACTATCAAATAAATTGAAATAGACAGATCATACAATTACCAGGGATCATTATTCCTTAATTGCCATGTAATTATTTATTGATATAAGTATATAGGAGTAAATATTTTTAGTATCTGTATCTCAGGTCTGATCAACTGATGTTCATATATTACATTTTTCAACTTTTGTCAATATTTGGAACTTCTCTGGTTTTTTCCTAGGCAAAGCATTACTAAATTGCTCTATATTTTTCAATATTTTTATAAAAGTATATATCTCTAATACATACTTCTAACAAAATAGTTTCACATTCTAGTATTTTTTCACATTTATCATGCAGTAAAGCATTCATTTGTATTAAAGAACAAATCGTAAAATTCAGTTGGAATGCTCTCATTACATGTAGTTCTTTTTTTCATATAGCTGTAATAATTTTGGTTAATAAAAATGATAGTATGAATATGTAAGCATTTGACATGCCTTAACATTATGCCTATAACAGATTAAATCACCTCCAGAAATTTTTTTCACATTCACATTATATTGAACTGAGTATGTTTCATTAGATGGCCTTTGTTGCATAAGTGACATGCTTGAACTCACTCAAAAACATTTTAGAGGGATGTCTGTCAAACTGTTGCATAAGTGACATGCTTGAACTCACTCAAAACATTTTAGAGGGATGTCTGTAATACTGTTAGTGGTCTGTTGCAATATGAAGATTTTACCAAAATTGGAACCATTACATACCTCTAGTATAAAAAGGGGAGGTGAAGTTGATCACTAGACTGTGAACACTGAGAAGTTGTGAGGCTGCCATGATATAGCCAGGAGTCAAGCAAGTGGCATTAAACACCAATAATCAATCAATCACTCCTTCATTTTCCATAATGGTCAACCTATCTAGATATTTTTACCCATCATTATTTAAGAACAAGTAAAATTCAATTAAAGCATTACATTTTATAGATCATATATTCAAACACCGTGTACTTGGTGTATGCTAGCAGTTAAACAGCTCTTTTTCATTTGCCAGACATCCTCTTGATTCCAAAATTATGTCTTTACAAACTGTATAACAAAGATACTAAAATTTCAAAGACAAATTAACCAGCAACATTCACAAAAGACAACTTCTTTTGTATATCTCTGGTTATAAACAACACCCTTGTTTCTTAGGTAGAATCAATATCGCCATGGAAACCAAGATAATGACAAAAAAAGATATAAAAAGACAAAAAAAAGTTTTAATTGTATAAACTGAGATCAAAGCCAAATATAGACATTCCCTTCAGAAATGAATCAATATTTTCTTCCTTACTTTAAGAATTAGGACAAAAGATGACAAGACCAGAAACTTGAAAACAATGCAACCAAACTCCTGACATGTTTCTTGGATTAGGAGGCTTAAACAAGGGGATTATCTTTACAGAAAGAATTTCAGACTGTTTTTCCTACAGATTAGTGGTTATTTTCTTCAAATTAAAAACACTGAAATTTAAGACAGAAGCTATCAAAATCCCACTGGTTCTAATTTTATCAAAATATATGCTATGTTTTTTCCATGTTGTAGATCTATAATAAAATGTCATGCTAACCAAGGCGATGGGAAACATTTCATTTTGTTGAAATTACAATATCTAAATATGAATTTTTCTTTTATTTCCATTATAAATTCACGACATTTACTGGTAATATTCAATATTCTTACATCAGATCTTTCTTTATGAGGAACTAAAGGCATATATAAAAAACATAATCAATGTCTACATAATATACATTTTCTAGATATATAAATACTTTTATACTCGTGATGAAAACAACTGACTGTCATAGGCCAGACTTGGTTCATGAACTTTAACAATCAATTGATTGATTGCTGGTGTTTAAAGCCATTTTCAGGACTCTCATCTATTTCAAAGTGACATCTTATTGTTGGTGGAGAAAGACTGAGTGCCCCAAGAGATCCACTGACCTTCGGACTGAGTGCCACAAGAGATCCACTGACCTTTGGACTGAGTGCCCCGAGAGATCCACTGACCTTCGACCTGAGTGCCCCAAGAGATCCACTGACCTTTGGACTGAGTGCCCTGAGAGATCCACTGACCTTCGATAGGAAATTGGCAATCCTATTGAGATTAAAATCAGAGTTGATCACAACTTGACATGAACAGGGTTCAAAACAACAACTTCAGAGTTGATAGATCTAAACTAATAGTACATTGTAGTAACTACGGTAATTACTAACACCAATCAGCAACCCAGACCCCATGAACTTTTGAATGATAATGGTGATGTCAACTAAATTTTTTTTAGTCAACAGTCAATACAACATATGTAATGACAAATTTACTACTGCCAAAAGATTTTGGTCAAAGAAAAGTGTTTCCAAAGGACAGATAATACATGTACAGAAGGATGAAAATGCTAGGAGTGATGGATGAAGTGGTAACAACATCATACACCCCTAATTTTTTCAAATTTTTGTAAGTGGCAGGAGGGGCACAACAATGTTTAGATAAAAAACTGAGTTATCTCCCTTGTTCATTTAGAAATCTTTACAAAAAGTAACAGATTAAATATGTATACAAAACTAATCAACAGCTATATCAAAGAAACAAAATGCATGAGTACCCTGTGTGATACATGTAACAATAACAACAATAGACAATCTTTTGTATTATAAATGTAAATGTTAAAGTCTTGTTTCCTTTTAGACAAATCAAACAGATAAAGTACTTGAAACCTTACTGTTGTCAACTTGATATATTTTTCTCTATCGTCTTTTTTTCCATGTCATCCTTTAATTTTCATATAGGTTGAGATTGGGGTGACTCTATCACTGAATTAAACTACAGATAAAGAATATGGCTATGTACGAGACAAAGATTTAAAATTAATGGACTTTGAGCAAGTAAGATCACATACCCCATGCTTCCCACACGCACATACATTTTTGTACGTGTATCCAAAGGGGAAAATTAGGAGCCATTCTCCTGAAAAAAATGGACTCCCCTTTTCAGGTTTTTCTGGGTATTGTACTAGTCACAGTTTTTATGAGTGGAAACCTTCATCCAAATTTGAAATCCCAACAATGAATGTGAGCTGATGAGCAGTTAAACAGACTGACCAATAACAAGCAAAAACATTATACTGGTTACCCTTGACAATTTTAATACATTGGGTATAGTTATCATTTGGCATCTTGATAACTGTTCTAAATTTTGCATAAAATGTCAAGATGTTTTGAGATATGATAAACTTCTTAGTTATCACATATTTCAAGGCATATACCATGATTTCAATGGTGGGATACATGTGTAAATTAAAAACAAAACAATGTATTGTGTGAAAACGTACAGCTTGACTATAATATTATGATGCTTAAAAAGGGCATAGACGGACAGATAAAGCCTTTAAACTACATGTAGATTGCTTGTGAGTACATGAGTACCTAAGATATGAACATGAAGCAGTAAGTAACATAAGTACAGCATTTACAGGTTAAAATTATTTACCAAAATTGATGCGCATGTTCAGTACACACTAGATGATTCAATTAAAATAAATTTGAAGATGAAATTTTACATTTTCAGTCATGTGACTTAATTGTATGCTCATATTTAAAATTTACAGTTACATCTACTTTACCATTTTTAGTTTTAAATAAAAGGTGAAAAATCTTAAAAAAAAGGTTATATTGTCATTAAGGGAAATGCAAACTATTACTTCTTATAGGAGTCAATGGGTACATTTAAATTGACTTTTGGTTAATCTTGATTTATAGTTGATAATATTTTTTGTTGGCAGTTCTGTCTATCAATTTTAATAAAAGTCAAAAACCATTGGTTGTTGGGTGTTTGTTTTGGAAAATTGGTGTTCTTGCCACTTAAAAAAGTTTTAATAATATTCTTACTTCAATTTGTAAGACATCTACAAGTAAAGTTGCTTTTCAAAAGGGGAGGTTACTCTGATAAAATGTACAGCCAATTGCAGTAGATTTCTCATTTTCACAAGCAATATATAACAAATCCATGGTAAAAAGAGAGATAACTCATGTTAATTGGATTCTTATTTCAAAAAGTAACTTTTGCAATGACCTGCACAAGTGGATCTCCTGACTGATTATAGGAGTCCAGTGTTCTCCCCAGGGCCTTTTAGCATCTTGGTAATGTGATGCTATATTGCTAGATTGTGATGCTATCTGAAATGATTTTCTTATACATTGTGTATTGATGTGATGCTATATTGCTAGATTGTGATGCTATCTGAAATGATTTTCTTATTCATTGTGTATTCTTTGGACTGAGTGCCCGAGAGATCCACTGACCTTCGACCTGAGTGCCCCAAGAGATCCACTGACCTTTGGACTGAGTGCCCTGAGAGATCCACTGACCTTCGATAGGAAATTGGCAATCCTATTGAGATTAAAATCAGAGTTGATCACAACTTGACATGAACAGGGTTCAAAACAACAACTTCAGAGTTGATAGATCTAAACTAATAGTACATTGTAGTAACTACGGTAATTACTAACACCAATCAGCAACCCAGACCCCATGAACTTTTGAATGATAATGGTGATGTCAACTAAATTTTTTTTAGTCAACAGTCAATACAACATATGTAATGACAAATTTACTACTGCCAAAAGATTTTGGTCAAAGAAAAGTGTTTCCAAAGGACAGATAATACATGTACAGAAGGATGAAAATGCTAGGAGTGATGGATGAAGTGGTAACAACATCATACACCCCTAATTTTTTCAAATTTTTGTAAGTGGCAGGAGGGGCACAACAATGTTTAGATAAAAAACTGAGTTATCTCCCTTGTTCATTTAGAAATCTTTACAAAAAGTAACAGATTAAATATGTATACAAAACTAATCAACAGCTATATCAAAGAAACAAAATGCATGAGTACCCTGTGTGATACATGTAACAATAACAACAATAGACAATCTTTTGTATTATAAATGTAAATGTTAAAGTCTTGTTTCCCTTTTTAGACAAATCAAACAGATAAAGTACTTGAAACCTTACTGTTGTCAACTTGATATATTTTTCTCTATCGTCTTTTTTTCCATGTCATCCTTTAATTTTCATATAGGTTGAGATTGGGGTGACTCTATCACTGAATTAAACTACAGATAAAGAATATGGCTATGTACGAGACAAAGATTTAAAATTAATGGACTTTGAGCAAGTAAGATCACATACCCCATGCTTCCCACACGCACATACATTTTTGTACGTGTATCCAAAGGGAAAATTAGGAGCCATTCTCCTGAAAAAATGGACTCCCTTTTCAGGTTTTTCTGGGTATTGTACTAGTCACAGTTTTTATGAGTGGAAACCTTCATCCATTTTGAAATCCCAACAATAAATGTGAGCTGATGAGCAGTTAAACAGACTGACCAATAACAAGCAAAACATTATACTGGGTACCCTTGACAATTTTAATACATTGGGTATAGTTATCATTTGGCATTTTGCATAAAATGTCAAGATGTTTTGAGATATGATAAACTTCTTAGTTATCACATATTTCAAGGCATATACCATGATTTCAATGGTGGGATACATGTAAATTAAAAACAAAACAATGTATTGTGTGAAACGTAGAACTTGACTATAATATTATGATGCTTAAAAAGGGCATAGACGGACAGATAAAGCCTTTAAACTACATGTAGATTGCTTGTGAGTACATGAGTACCTAAGATATGAACATGAAGCAGTAAGTAACATAAGTACAGCATTTACAGGTTAAAATTATTTACCAAAATTGATGCGCATGTTCAGTACACACTAGATGATTCAATTAAAATAAATTTGAAGATGAAATTTTACATTTTCAGTCATGTGACTTAATTGTATGCTCATATTTAAAATTTACAGTTACATCTACTTTACATCATTTTTAGTTTTAAATAAAAGGCGAAAAATCTTTAAAAAAGGTTATATTGTCATTAAGGAAATGCAAACTACAACATGTATTACTTATAGGAGTCAATGGGTACATTTTAAATTGACTTTTGGTTAATCTTGATTTATAGTTGATAAAATTTTTTGTTGGCAGTTCTGTCTATCAATTTTACTAAGTCAAAAACCATTTGTTGTTGGGTGTTTGTTTTGGAAAATTGGTGTTCTTGCCACTTAAAAAAGTTTTAATAATATTCTTACTTCAATATGTAAGACATCTACAAGTAAAGTTGTTTTTCAAAAGGGGAGGTTACTCTGATAAAATGTACAGCCAATTGCAGTAGATTTCTCATTTTCACAAGCAATATATAACAAATCCATGGTAAAAAGAGAGATAACTCATGTTAATTGGATTCTTATTTCAAAAAGTAACTTTGGCAATGACCTGCACAAGTGGATCTCCTGACTGATTATAGGAGTCCAGTGTTCTCCCCAGGGCCTTTTAGCATCTTGGTAATGTGATGCTATATTGCTAGATTGTGATGCTATCTGAAATGATTTTCTTATACATTGTGTATTGGATGTGATGCTATATTGCTAGATTGTGATGCTATCTGAAATGATTTTCTTATTCATTGTGTATTGGATGTGATGCTATAATTTCTAGAAAAAAGATGGTATTTCATAATTCCCTGTTTACCAGGATGATACAAGGAATTTCTGAGAACACTGGCAAATGGGGTTGGTTGGTCGGCATAACTTTCTTTTATTTGATCTGCAAGCTTGGATATAGCTTTACCCAGTTCCAGTATTAGATCCAGTATTAATCATTGTTAATGGCATGTACATGCATTTAGTGGATATGATTTTTTTTATGGGTGGGGGTATATATTTCTATGGATTTAGCGCATTAGCCATCCTACTATCTGTAGACATGGTAGAAAGAAAGAAAATTGCATTACCTATATTTCTGGTTAGCTGACATTTGTTGATGTAGTTTTTGTAAGTCAGATATGTTTTTAACTAATACTTGTTCACAATTTTCGGCATTAAGCTAGCAGTTGAACAAAAAGAACATCTCTGTCAAGAATAATACTGGTGAAAATATAATTTACTCAATATTTAGTGAAAAAAGTAAGGATCGGCTGATAAAAATTAGGGTTTGTCGCTAGAGAACCTGGTAAGGGTGCCCCAGAAGCTCCTTTCGCTAGAGAACCTGGTATGGAGTGCCCTCAGAAGCTCCGGTCATTAGAGAACCTGGTAGGGGTTCCCCCAGAAGCTCTTAATATAACCATGATGACAGAACATATGATAGTGTTCTGATATCTGTTTTCTTCTTTCTTTTTAAATTTCTCTCTCATTTTGTACTTGCAAACATAATGCTTTGAATATTTTATTGGATCACACTCCCATCTAAACCTTCCCCTAGGCTTTGCCTTAATAAAATCAATTTAATTTTTAACAAAAAATCATAACTTGGTACAAAAGGTGTTGACATATATACATTGTAACTTGACTTGTGAAGTCAGAAAATAAAAAGGTGTTGGTTGTTTTTTTTCTCTTTCTCAACACATTTCTTCATAATTTTTTGTAATTGTCTGTCATTTAATCCAGGATTGTTTCACTTCATAAACACATCAATGGTTTATTAGAATATCTAGTACAATCCAGAAAACTCCTAGTACAATCCTAATTTTTACCAGTAGATTATGTACATGTAGATATTGGATTTCTGATTTGTACCAGCTTTTAATTTATAGTTTAAATCTGAATTCTAATTTTTACTAGTAGATATTGGAAATCCAATTTGTACTGTAACGTCATATACCATACCGGTAATCAATCACCTTACATTGTTTCAATATGAATGAAAGAACCTTAGTGAGCGCTCACATACCCCACGTCCCTACATTGTCATTGGAGAAATAACATAAGTGTAAGAAAAAAATTGTATCAGAAAAAAAATTGAATCATAATTTCCTGTCAATATGCACATCTACATAGTATGTCCATATTATGTACACAGTTTCATGAAATTCTGTTGTGTGGTTTGAGAGGAGTTGCGATGACAAACTGTTGCAGAAGTACATTGAAGCAAATAAGTTCAAAGGCGTAACTCCTGGAAAAAAATTGAATCGTAATTTCCTGTCAATATGCACATCTATGTAGTATGTCCTTATTATCTGAAAAGGTTTCATGAAATTCTGTTGTGTGGTTTGAGAGGAGTTGCGATGACAAAAGGTTGCAGTAGTATATTGGGCAAATAAGTTCAAAGGCGAACTCCTGGAAAAAAATTGAATCGTAATTTCCTGTCGATATGCACATCTACGTAGTATGTTCCTATTATCTGAAAAGTTTTCATGAAATTCTGTTGTGTGGTTTGAGAGGAGTTATGATGACAAAGGTTGCAGTAGTATATTGGGCACATAAGTTCAAAGGCGTAACTCCTGGAAAAAATTGAATCGTAATTTCCTGTCGATATGCACATCAACGTAGTATGTCCTTATTATCTGAAAAGGTTTCATGAAATTCTGTTGTGTGGTTTGAGAGGAGTTGCGATGACAAAAGGTTGCAGTAGTATATTGGGCAAATAAGTTCAAAGGCGTAACTCCTGGAAAAAAATTGAATCGTAATTTCCTGTCGATATGCACATCTACGTAGTATGTCCTTATTATCTGAAAAGTTTTCATGAAATTCTGTTGTGTGGTTTGAGAGGAGTTGCGATGACAAAAGGTTGCAGTAGTATATTGGGCAAATAAGTTCAAAGGGGCGTAACTCCTGGAAAAAAATTGAATCGTAATTTCCTGTCGATATGCACATCTACATAGTATGTCCTTATTATCTGAAAAGGTTTCATGAAATTCTGTTGTGTGGTTTGAGAGGAGTTGCGATAACAAAAGGTTGCAGTAGCTATAGTATATTGGGCAAATAAGTTCAAAGGCGTAACTCCTGGAAAAAAATTGAATCGTAATTTCCTGTCGATATGCACAACTACATAGTATGTCCTTATTATCTAAAAAGGTTTCGTGACATTCTGTTGTGTGGTTTGAGAGGAGTTGCGATGACAAGAAACAGGACTGACGGACGGACTGACGGACAGACGGGTCAAAACATTATACCCTCCGCAACTCGTTGCGTGGGGTATAATAACTATCCACTACCTGACTGGTTATCATGTGTATCACCTTGTGTGAATGTGTATTGTGATACAGTTTATCGTTCTACAAATGTAGATCCGCATGCGATTTTTCACAGTGATTTTTTGTCAATCTGAAATAGCTCTCTGTTTATATATTTACATATCAGATATATTCATTTGATAAAAATACATGACTGGTTGGTAAATCAGATAATGATTGTTTTACGTTATCAATGTATAACACCAGCAACCACCCTGTTTCATACTCAATGTCCACACTACTCCAATATGGAAGGGTGTAGCTAGTCCCTTCATGCTGTGTCCCCTGCCTTAACACTTTAACCAGGGGCTTTATGGAGCCTGAATGGCACACCTGGCATTTTTTGCAAAACTTGATACATGTACAATGCAATAAAACAATAAGACTGTTGAATGGGAACAGTGTGGGCCAACATCTTGCCTTCCTGTTCCAGTTTAGTTTTTTTTCAAGATTTTTCCTAAAACATCCTAAGGTACAAACATGACAAATATACATGTTGATGGGGGGTCTAAATTAAAATTGATTGAATATTTTGATAATTTGCCAAAATGTAGTTTATATCATGCTTTTCACAAACATTTTAAAATCAAAGCACTATAAGCGCTGTAGGCAGTTAACCAAAAACCAAGGCAAACGTAATTATGAAAACTGTGGCAGTGTTGCTTCAATTTTTTTTAAGATTTGAAAGAACAAACATTAAACATTCATATATTGTACATTTAAGTTTATTAAATGATTTGATTATTAAGGCAAATTAATTAATATTTCATCAAGGTTTTCAAAAGCAACTCATATATCAATGTAAATGACCCCCATCTTCACCCCCAAGTCCATGATGTCACTCCATACCAAGTTTGGAATAAAATGACAGGTGATTATAAAACAGTTGGTCAAACATTCTTGGGCTTTACACATCTTGAAAGATTTATGTTTTCTTTAAAATGAGCCATAAATGAAAATTATTATAGGCCCAGAAATAATTCAATTAATTAACCTAGACTCATGTTTTGCATCAATAAAATTTTATAATAAACAAGAAATAATTGTAACAGGATGCCGTTATGAAGTCTCCCAAACAAAGCCCCCATAATTCGTCATTCCCATGGTCGCCTGACATTGGGCAAAGTCCAGTTCATATTGGTTTGGTCTAGTAAAGTGATATGCATATGTGACACCTAGGAGATTGACCCTGTATGTCATTCAAATCTTTTTGAAATGACGAACAGGAATAAATATGATTCAGGTGTGGGTATCTCGACCGTTTACAAGTTCTCAAACAGGAGGGGGTGGGGTGACCCCAGGGACTCCCCCTATATTTCATTTGATTTGTTATATTGTCCAATAAATGAATATACATATGGTTTAGGGGTGGGGATCTCCACCATTTCCAAGTTCTCAAACAGGAGGGTGGGTGACCCCAGGGACTCCCAAATATTTCATTTGATTTGTCACATTGTCCCATACATGAATATATATGGTTTAGGGTGGGGATCTTGACTGTTTACAAGTTCTCAAACAGGAGGGCAGTGTGAAACCTTTTTGGAACTCGCCAAATTGGCGAGCAGCTTTTCATTTCAACTCGCCAAATTGAAATCCCACTAGCCAGCTTGGTGAGTTCCTAAAATTTTGAACTCGCCATCTTATTAAAGACGTTATTGTATGTTTTTAAAAATAGCATTATTCTAGGTTTACTTATATATTTGGTTGAAGCTTTGGAGGAAGTATCTGTGATTTCCTTTCTCTTTGACAGTGTTTACGATTAATTTTGTTCAGTGGCTTCGCATTCAGGAGTATTTGGTCAATAGAAAGGGGTTAGTGGTATTTATATAATACCCTAAATAGGGTATACATTTATAAGTATAATATATAATGATGTAAATAGGGTTAACAGATTAACTGAAGAATTTAATTTAATTTGTGATTTAATAAGAAATCACATTGAAAATGGCATTTTAAGCAACAATTTATGGGTTTTAACTTTTCTTGATAACTGTTTATATATTAACTTGGTTCCAAAGAAAATGTTGGTTTAAGAGGACTATATAAATCAAGGACTTGTAAATTTTCCTTATCTTGAAAAGTTGTTTTAAAATGTTTATTATTCAAAAGTTTCTACTGTTGACCATAATTAATACATTTTTCAATATTTGTGCCATTAGAAAATTTCAATAACAAATATTGTTCTGCAATGTACACTGTTAAGATTATTTTGGTGACCTTTCCTTCCTTTCATGTTATTTAAAAGCTGAATTAATAAGCATCTTATTTTCTATTTAATATCCATTATTAGAATTATGTTTTTATTTACAGTTTATAGGAAATTTACTCTTGATTCAATCTTCAAAACGTGTATTAAAATTACATTGCCAAAAGGAAAGTGAAAGTAATTCTATCTATCTATAAAACACGCTTTGATTGGTTTCAGTTTTCATACAACTTTCATCTAGCCAATCAGAACACATGTAACATAATATTTATCATCTTGGTTCCTGTTTCAACAGAAGTCATGGATAACAGTATTGATTTTTGCGGGAAAAATGCTTTTGTAAACGATCATTTGGCTGGCTTGATTCAAAGTCGCCACAGAAGGGTCACGCCACAAGGGCGAGTTCTATTGAATCTGGACTCGCCTAATATGATTCTTACTCGCATTTGGCGAGTTGGCGAGCGGAGGTTTCACACACTGGGAGGGGTGGGTGTCCCATGGACTCCCCTATATTTCATTTGATTTGTTTTATTGTCCCATACATGAATATATATGGTTAAGGGTGGGATCTCAACCATTTCAAGTTCTCAAACAGGAGGGATGGGGTGACCCCAGGGACTCCCCATATATTTTATTTGATTTGTTATATTGTCCCATACATGAATATATATGGTTTAGGAGTGGGATCTCGACCGTTTACAAGTTCTAAAACAGGAGGGGTGGGTTAACCTAGGGACTCCCCTATATTTTGATTTGTTTTATTGTCCCATACATGAATATATATGGTTTAGGGTAGGGATCTCGACCATTTCCAAGTTCTCAAACAGGAGGGTGGGACGACACAGGGACTCCCAAATTATTTTCATTTGATTTGTTTTATTGTCCCATACAAGTATATATATTGTTTAGGGGTGGGGATCACGACAGTTTACAAGATAAAAGTACATTTTCAAATTGAAGGGGGTTGGGATGACCCCCTGGGACTCATCCTATATTTCGTTTGATTTTTTTTATTGCCCTGTTCTCATTACTGAAGACCGTGTGTGTCTATCACTTACTGTTTTCAAGAAATAGTCATTTGAAGATTTAAAAAAATAAAATCCCATAGGGTTCTATAGTAAACCCCTCCCTTCTTCAGGCCCCTCCAAATACCCTAAATAGGCCCCAATGCACAAACAAAAGATTAATAGCTCCGCTAGACATGTTAGTCTAACATTATGAAACCCTAAGTAAATCTGACAAACAGTCAGAGTTGTTTTCTTAGTCGGTTCGAGTGGATTCGGTCCGACTTGTCTCAGGACGAGTTGTCCACATTACTCAAAACATCCCATCCAGGCCATAATCTTGCCGCGAAATGACGATTTAAGTCGCCAAAGAATTTTGAAAATCGCTAAATCTCGCCAGTCGATTGACTTCATAGCGAAGTCAAATCGCTATCAAAATCGGTAAAGGGAGACAACTTGTGATTGACAAGTCTCACAGGTAATAAAAATGGCGGCTGACACGGAAAAATCGAGATTTTAAACGACCCAGGACTAATACTGTCAACGATCAGAGTAATAAATACAACGCGACTTTGAACATCCTTGGATATAACTTTCAAAACTATTCAAACAGAAAACTGACCATCTGTTTAAGTTATCATTTTACAAGGATTTTCATCTGAGGATGTTGCGTAATCACTCAGCTGATTTGTTTTATTTTTATAACTTACACGAGTCGATCAATTTTAATATTCGGTAGGTAAAAGGTGGGAATTAAGGGTAGATTTATTATATTGATTGAATAAAATTGAAATATAAAGGTAGAAAGACTGCTGATGGATAATGTGATTGCAAACGTCGACACTCAACCCGGTAGTGATCAGCAGTGGATTTTTTCTCACGACCATTTCTTTGATATGGATGACATTTTTAAAAAATGATAGAAATTAGCTCTTTGTCGGATAATTAATATGCGATTGAAAGATATTTTCATTTATAGACTTGCAATCTTCAACGATAATCTCAATTTACAACTAACATAATGTCCTGGACATTCAATACTGTTTTACAAAATAATGACAAGTGGTGATCTAAATTAAATTCCAGTCATGTGAAATTCATCAGGTAAATTGGGAGTTATAATTTTTCTGGACTTTTAAAAATAAATTGAGGCAGATGTACATGAATTTAATGCATCATAATCATGATAATATTACTAGGCTACTCCCTCATGTCCCAATCAACAAATTTTATTTAGAACACAATGGCATCAATAAATAAATAACAACTATATATTGTCTAAACCATTTTATTTAGAACTTTCTTTATATACATTGTGTACAAAAACACATGAAAAACTGCAAGTATATCTTTTATTGAATATATATAAAACAATTTCCTGAGTGATAAGCATGAAAACACGATGCAACCGAAACGGTAATGGAATCTCACTTCTCCAAGAAATTGACCACTTCTCCCTTCTCTCTCTTGGAAGGAGAAGTCACTTCTCCTCTTCAAAATCCTAGATTAGGCCCTGATCCCATCAACGCCGATTTCGGATCTGTTTCATGACCTCGTTTCATTCATAAAATAACAACAACCGTATTTGGCAAGATAAGTTAAAATTACCGCCAACTTAGATATATAACTTTATTTCCTCTATCATAGAGATTTGTTGTACATGAACAATATTCCAAGATTTTGCCATTTGGGAAATATAAACGACTTGTAAAATTTTACAGATTTTCGTGATGAAATATTTCACACAATTGTTCTTTGACATCGTAGCCAAAAGCACAGGGATGATAAACTACGACAGATTTCTATTGAGCACTACTTCCTATGTGCAACTTCAAAAGTTTTGGGTAGTTTGACGATCATTTAAGGTTTTCTGGTCATATTTTTGTATTCCAGAAATAAAAGTATGAAAAATGTCCAATTAGTTATAAATAACATAATCATGATAATAGCCAGCTAGATAATAACAATGGCACGTATTTCAGCATTTATTGGGTAGAACACAAATCTAGGGTGCTCGCATAAGGCAGCTTAACTGCCTAAAAACCTATGGGTCATGGTTTTTTTTTCAAGATACAGATTGTGCAAAATTGTCAGATTTTGTAAAGATTATACATGGAGAACCCGATTTTGTGTGATAGAAAGAAAACTTATAAACAATAGAATTTTCAGATAAAATATATATGAGAAGATACATATATGTACCTCTTATAATGTGCTTTCAGAAAATAAAATTTAAGTTGTGGTCACAGGATCTGTTTTCTTGCTACAAAACATAATAGGTAAATTTGCAGTGAGGTGAGAGATTTAGCTTCATGTTGAAGGCCTCACTGTGACTTTGATACATGTATGAAGAGCAGCTATAAAAGCGTTGTTCCTTTGCTTTTTGTGTTTTTTGCTGTGCATACATGTACTGATTTTGTATCATAGATGGATACCCTATAACCTTTCTTTTCTATTAAAAACACTACATATTCCCTTATTATAGTTACATTATCTAAGTTATCTTCCCTTATATGGTAATTTTGAAAAAATTGAGTTAAACAAAAATATTCTGTATTTGTAAAAACAGTTGTAAAAATAAGAAACACACATAATTTTCTTCATTTAGATAAAAAAAAAAAAGCCTGACAAATGAATTACATTGCTCTCTCAACATTTGAGGGGGGTGAATGAGGATATACATGTAGCCGAGAACCCTATGATCATGATGATATGGGCAGTGATGATAATTGAATCCATCATAAACTCCACAAATGAGAGTGACATTGTGTCAGAGAACTTACTTTGGACATGTTGGAATTGCAAATAACCTTTAAAAATAATAACACGATTTTTGATGTAATATTCTTTATTTAGTTACAGATACAGTCATATAACACAACAAATTACTACCTTCATCAGGTACTGCACATTATCAATATGAAAGATTTTTAACTTTGAATTAGGGCAAGTGAGTTAAGAAGTTGGATAATTTGATTTTCTAACAACTTCTCTGAATGGACAAGTTAGAAAAAATGATAATGTAGAACCCTGTTGACACAACACCATTCCTGCCATGATTTAGACTTGTTTAGAATTATGAGTTGTATTCCTCTCACTGCATGTCATTGTCAGAATTGTAGACAAATTTTCATCTGCAAGAAGGTTTTTATGCAGGTTAAGAAGAAAAGTGTGGCTGATTGACAAGTTCAACAATACATGTAGGTATATCGACACTTGTTTCTATCCATGGGAAGGTCGACTATCATGACTATGGATAGAAATAAGTGCCTGTTGGTATACAACATCCATTTTGTGAAATCTGCAATACATGTATAGACTGATAAAGACCAGATCATTGACCATGGTGGCCAGAATGAAAAATCAAAGCATGCAAGGAATGTTATCTTGTTGATATCCTGACTATAAAATTATTAAATGATTAAAAATACTGTCTTTCATTCTTTACAAGGAATGAGATAAATGTCATTCGTTGTCCATATTTTTAAACTGGTATTCTACATGTAGCTGAGCTTGTACTATCTTTTCAATACACACAATAATATAAGTACAAAAATCATGCAAATGAAAAGAAGAAAAAGGGCTAAATTAGTAATTAACTCATCCTCAGAATATATGATATAAAAAAGAAGATGTGGTATGATTGCCAATGAGACAACTCTTCACAAGAGACCAAATGACATAGAGTTAATAACTATAGGTCACTGTATGGCCTTCAACAATGAGCAAAGCCTATATCACATAGTCAGCTATAAAAGGCCCCGAAATGACAAATGTAAAACCATTCAAACAAGAAAACTAACAGCCTAATTTAAGCATAAAATAATGAACGAAAAACAAATATTTAACACAGCAACAAACAACAACCACTGAATTACAGGCTCCTGACTTGGACAGGCACGTACAGAATGTGGTGGGGTTAAACATGTTAGCGACGCCCAACCTAACCTGGGACAGTGGTGTAACAGTACAACATAAGAACAAACTATAAAAATCAGTTGAAAAAGGCTTAACTCATCAGATGGATACAAATAGAAATACACATGAACATCTAACAAAAACACAGAGTTGAAGTGGCTGGGTACTTGTAAATCCAAACAACAAAAAGACACTAAGTACAGGTTTCAGAGTACAGCTAGTTCAAAGCCAATAACAACTAATAAAAATAAGAGTGCACACGCTGAAATGTCTCGCCTTCTTTACTTATCATTGATATTATCATGATTATGTTGATAGTCCTAAATATAAAGCTATACCACAACTATCACATAAACTTAACATGATCCAAGAAAATGAGGTCAAGATCATATAAACCAAACACGAACTACATGTACACTTTATAATCATTCAATACACTAAATATAGTTGACAGGCATGAGGACCTTGCAAGGTATGAACATCTGGTACTAAATATAGTTATCCTATTACTCATAATAAGAGAGAAATAAACATTACAAAAAATCTTAACTTTTTTTTTAAGTAGTCACTGAACCATGAAAATGAGATCTAGGACAATGGACATGTGACAGACGGAAACTTCGTAACATGAGGCATCTATATACAAAGTATGAAGCATTCAGGTTTTCCACCTTCTAAAATTTAAAGTTTTTAATAAGTTAGCTAACGCCGCCGTAGCCGCCGCTGCCTCACTATCCCTATGTCGAGCTTTCTTCGACAGGCTCGATAAAAATCATGTCACTATTTATGGAGTACAAAACAAAATCGCAGCGAAAAATGATAACCTTTGAAAATGGTGTTGAGTACTACAACCCCATGGGAATTTTCGAAATGTTGGCAGGTATGCTCAACATACAAAAAATGTTTAAACTTCACCCATTGACATCATATTTTTACTCAAAAATTATTCAAATAAGTGAAATTCACTCATCAATACATTTGTTGCTAGCAGCGAACTGTATGTGTAAGCGTAATTTCATACATGTATTTATTCCTGGTAACTGTTTTTCACTAGAGAATATTGGATGTAAATAGTGTGAAAGCGTCGATCCTGATATCGTTGTTTTGTTTATATTAGACCGGTTTATTGTTTATATAAATTAATGGGTTAAAAATAGAATAATTTTCCAGGAACCCGTTTAATTAATCTGAATCAATCTAGTGTTTTATGATAAAGTATATATGAATATTACACTAAGTGACAATTTAAAAGCAGTGTTCTCGAAAACTGTCGGTCCTGTCGGTCCTGACCGCCAAAAATTGGCTAGGACCGATAATTGCATGTGTATTGGCAGTCCTGATGACCGACAACATTTTGGTGGTTGTTCACTTTTGTTTTAACATCTTTTCGGTATTCAGATAGCTTTTGAACTGGTTGCTGATGTAAACAAACTTTAAGTACATACACAATGTAGCTCAAAATTACGGTAATACTTTTGAAAAGAACCAGTCGTCGGTTTCTTTCTATTCAGATAGTTTAAAATTGACAAATAACCAGTTGTAAAAGTCATCATGGCTTCGACATGGCCCGCTTCGTTCAGAGAGGTAGTCCGAGATTACTCTGACGTCCAACGGCTGTTTTGCCAGACATGCTTGGAGGTCCCACGCCCCAGCTTGTCTGGCAAAACAGACGTTCGACGTCAGAATAATCTCGGACTGTCAAAGAGGGTGTTAAACTAGAGGACTCTGTATTCAGGGGCGGATCCAGCCATTTTTAAAAGGGGGGGTTCCCAACCCAGGATAAAGGGGGTTCCAACTATATGTCCCCATTCAAATGCATTGATCGTCAAGAACAATGACTTTTACTTTGAAGAAGTAAAAAATATACACATATAAGTAAATAAATAACGTTTGAATAATCTCCTTAATCTTCTCAAAATTTACTTGTATAAGAAAATTTTTCTTACAATCCCACAAAATCCTCAAGTTTTGAGATGTAAAATCATGCCTTTAATGATTTTTCCCAGGTTTGCTCAATTTTTTTATTAACGTTCAATGTTTCATCTCATTAATTCAACAAAGAAACTGATTGAGCAGAGATCTTGTATATTTGCGCAAGGCCTTCAAAAATTGCTCCTTTGGGGCTTGTAAATGAGCAGTGTTATGAAGATAACAGACAAATGGGGATTTTCATTGTCCATGAAATTACACTTAAATGATTAGTAAAGACATCTGCAAAGGGTACACAATTTAAAATTCTATTAGAGCAAAGAAATCTTAAGAATTCAAGAAAAGAAGAAAGGATGACCTTTTTTACTTACACAAGTAAAAATTCTGAATGTCTAAGGGACATAACTAAGACAATTTTTTTTTTACCTATACAAGTAAATAAAATTAAATAAAATTACTTGAATAAGTAGTACCCTGACTGTTTTACAGAGACTGAAATTTGTTTTTTCTATATTACAAAATGTTTTCTATATTACAAGACTTTGTCTTTTATTTCTATCATTTTAATGCGCTTTTCACTGTAAATGATTGAAGTGGACACAGCTTTAAACTTATAAAGCCTCGATGTAATTCATCATTTCGTCAAAGGCATTTTTCTAACAATTACAAACGATTGCAACAGTTTACCCAAAATGTTGTCTCTGCAAATACCGTTGATAACTTTAAAATACAACTTGATCATCATTGGGAAGATGTTATGGACCAGTTCTAGTGATAAATTATTTTTATTACAATTTTTTATTGTTTCTTAATATGAGTGGATTGGCATTAGGAAGAAATCACATACCAGCTCTTATGATGAATTTGGACTTCTTTAAATATTAACTATTTAAAATTTGAATTATTCGTCAACCAAAAATGACCCATAAAATGCAGAATTGTTATGAGTGTAGCTTTTAAAACAACTACGAATTTGGGTGGGCTAAAAGGATTGAATTTCCTTACACATGAGCCCTTAAAAGACTCTACAGGTAGTATAATGCATGAGACATAAAACAAAAATGAAATCAAGCATGTTATCAAACTGACAAAGTATAAAAATTAGTGAACAATGCAAAGTTCAAACTTTCATTAAAAAACCAAACATATAACATAGAAACTAGGATGGAGTTGAATATAGTATTGAGCAATGACTTTCATGTTACTAATAGGTGTTTGATAAATTCAAGTAAAATTACAGGACCACCAGATTTTCTCAAGGACCACCAGATATTTAGTCTTGGTGGTCCCAATGACCACCAGGAAAAAAAAAGACCTCTGTAAAAGCATATGATTTTCTGGACTTACATAGAAAAATATTTAAATCTAATTTGTTAATAAAGTATTATTGTGTTACCATGTTTTCAAAATGAGTACTAAAACACTTCATCAATGTATGGATCTAAAACACTTGTGCAATCAATCCCGGTTCAAAATAACTAGTGCAACCATTCCTGGTACAAAAGCACTAGTGTAATCATTCCTGGTACAAAAACACTAGGGTGAACATTCCTTGGATGAAAAACACTTGTTTACTTTGTTCATTTTTTACATAAATCAACGATGCAAGTTTAAGTTAATTCAAATACCCCCAAAAAATACCAAGCCCATTTTTTATATATATTTCCCCTACAAAAAACCCTCTTTAGAATCTAATGAATCATTATGAAGAGTGGTGGATATTTACACTGGACCCGGATTAAAAAAACCTAGTGAATTTTTGTTGGTTGATAAAAACACTAAGAATTTTCATCCTCTGGTTAAAATGCACTGGCAGAATCAAACCACTGTCATGACTGTTACATATGTTTATAACAAATTCAGGAATATATTATATATACCTTAATGGGTGAGAAGCAGTCGGTGATTAATGGAATGATGTTGTCATAATTATCTGAATTTTACTTCCACTGCAATGAAATGCATATATAGAGACAAAACAAAACAGAATTGATACCAGTACTAGTGGAGTTCCCTCCCTTTGGTTTAAAAACATAAACAAAGTGCAACTTTCCTTAAACTTTAATTAATCGAGTTTGTTTGTCCTTTCTAGGTACAACTTATTGTAATTATACCTTCATGCTCATATCTGCCAATCTACGAGGCATGATATCGCCTTTGAGCAACATTATTTATAATCAAATCAAAACCAAAAAAAAAAGTGGATACTGTACTTTGGTAGTTTCGTGTGCATAGTTTGGGACCTGTTCGATCGATTTGCAGTCTATTTTCCAACTCGGTGGTTATTTGTAATTAATGCAATGATGCACATAAAAGAAGACAAGGTATTACCTATCATTTGGAGGGCGACCTGACATTATTTTCCTCTGACACTCATTTCGCCATATTTAATTTTGACGTAACGGAAATTCCAATTTTTTTCTAAATTTAGAAAGTATACGGTGAAAGCAACGTTGACTTTCCCGGATTATGGGGTCCCTGTGTTATGATATAATTCACATAAATTTAATAATAATAGTCATTAAATATCCCCAGATACATATAATTGAATTGTATTATATGTCTCTGATATCCAACAAAATGATAAATAACACAAAACAGAAACTACCATGGGTTAATAAAACGATAAAATCACTTAGAAAAAGCAGAGACATATATATGTCTCTGGAAAAAGGAATAAATTGTTAAAAAAAAAAACGAAAACAGACTCACACAATAAAACTAGTAAACAGTACATCGGACACAAAGAATCTGCTTCAGAAAGAGACTAGAAAAGCCTACTGGATATGTTTTAGAAAACATTATTTGTTATGACGAAAGCTTAGAAACTACGAAAATAGAAAAAGTTTTGGAATATTTACATTAGGTCCACCAACAAAGACAGTTTAGGAGTTGCACCGCTAAGACCTGAGGGCATGCTGATAGATGAAACAAAACAAAAAGCTGAAATACTCAACAAACAATATAACTCTGTTTTTAAACCTGAAAATGATAAAGAACAGATACCAACTCTTTCATACAACTATCCATCTATGTCAGAAATTCATGTAACATCAAATGGTATAGAAAAACTCCTAAAAAAAATATCCATCTGAAGCTACAGGTCCCGATGAAATACCAGCACGCATACTGAAACAATTTGCATCAGAATTTGCACCACATCTCACTTTCATTTGCAACACATTTTTTTGAAAGGAGATGTACCATCAGACTGGCGACAGGCAAATGTAATTCCTTTTTTCAAAAAAGGCGAAAAAGTACCTAGCCAATAACTACAGGCCTGTCTCCTTGACCTGTATATGATGCAAACTCTTAGAACACATTGTAGTACTTTTAAACGTTACATCCTGAAACATCTGGACACACTTAAAATTCTAGTGGACAATCAATATGGTTTCAGAGCAAAACGCAGCTATGAAACATAACTTTTTACATTAAGTCATGAATTGCTTTTTATCTTACCTCCTATACATTTCTAGGGATATGATTGGTTGAAAGCAACCGCGTGGAGACCGTGTATATTCCATATTGGGTTAGTAGGGTTCCATATTGGGTTAGTAGGCGGGGCTTATTTTAATACACGGTTAGTAGTGGTGTTACGTCCCTTTATAAAAACAACACGGTGTTGAGGAAAAGTATCAAAGGTTTCAACAGACGAAGAAATTGAATATGATGAACGATTGAAATAAATTCATAAAACAAATTTAAAGCTAACGAGTTGTTATTGTTGGCATTTGTTTTTGTATAGACCAATGGAAGTAGGTTCTTAATACTAACGGTATTGAAGACTTGATCACTTTGATAGGCCACTAGTCTACATACCACATGTTAAGATAGTCGGTAAGATAAATTCGTTACATAGTGTGCCAGTGACCCAACACGATATATATGGGGTCAGTAAATTCCATATGGGGATTCGAGCTTCGCTCTCACCCCATATGGAATTTACTGACCCCATATATATCGTATTAGGTCACTAGCACACTATGTAACTAATAGTAACCTTCATAATGACATACAAACGGATCTTATTATAATATTAGACTTCTCCAAGGAATTTGTCAAGGTACCTCACAAAAAAATATTAAGGAAGATTGATAATTATGGAATAAACGGAAATACTGGAATTTGGTATCAGCCTTCCTCAATAATAGAACGCAACAGGTTGTCCTTGATAGGGATGTATCTAGTCAAATGCCTGTGATCAGTGGGGTACCTCAAGGCTCAGTCTTGGGTCCACTATTTTTCCTGACCTCCTTTCAACAGTACCATCAAAACACGCTTGTTCGCAGATGACTGTATTTTATACAGAACATTTAAAAATCAGCAAGATTGTACCATCCTACAAAATGACTTACATACACTGCCTAGCCAAATGGGAACAAACTCGGGGTATGCAATTCCACACAGGAAAATGCAACTCTCTCACTGTAACAAGAACACAGTCACCATACAAATATGACCAAGTACTCAAAGGTCACATTTTAGAATCCTTCAACACAGCAAAGTATCTTGGTATCCCCATATCCAACAACATTTCATGGGATATCCATATTAACAATATCACTGCTAAAGCAAATAAGATCTTGGGCTTTTTAAAAAGAAACTTACAAATAAACCAGGAAGAAACAAACACGTTTGGCTTACAAATCAATGGTACGATCAAACCTAGAATAATGCTCTTCAGTTTGGTCTCCTAGCACCCAAAAATAAAAAAAAATAACATTGAAAAATTACAAAGAAGGGCTGCACGCTACGAAACCAACGGGTACCATAACACTAGTAGTGTTACTTCCATGATTGACCACCTTACGTGGAAGTCACTTGAAACTAGCAGAAACATCAATCGAGTAACAGTGAACAAAATCACACACAACCTTATAGCAGTAGATCCAAACCTTTACCTTTCACCACGGCCAGTAAAAAACACCAGATTCACCAATTCACTACAATATCAATTTATCAAACATTCAGTATTTCAAAGCTTCCACAAAACATCATCAGCGTTAACTCTCTGGATCAGTTTAAAATACTGATCCAAAGTCAGTACATTTAGATAATTATATACCCTGTTTGTAAATATGACAATATGTTTATTTTTTAATTTTTGCACAAAATTATTTTTGATTATTGCACTCATAAAATTGTTATCTTTTAATAAGTGTCTGTTTGCGATGGGCCGACGTATAGTTATTAATGTGCTGATGGATCGTCGAAAATGTAGATGTAGATGTAGATCATGATTCCTCAATACATATCTTATCTAAACCCGAATGAAGTGACGAATTATACCATAAGTTGATTTCCTAGACCTACTGAAATAATCTCTTTTTTTGTTCACACCGTACTGACGGAACAGAGTTATTTATGTCTAGGTTAGTCTATGAATAGTATATACTATGAAATTTAGAGCGAGGGCTTGCCCCGAGCTCTTAATTTCATAGTATATTCCTTTCATAGACTATCCAATTTAGCACATATTTACAACTCGAGTAATCATTTAATTGGTCTATTGATAGTTTATTTTGGCTGACTACTTGTATCACAGGTGTTTGTAAAACGGAGCTCATTAACGAAGTTTTGTAAATCTACTCACTAGTATCATTGTAAAATATGTGATTTCAAAAGGCCCTTGACTCCAGAATGAATGACTCCAGAATGAAAAGATGGTAGCTTCTGGTGTAAGTATGTTTATTGATATAAAGCGGTGTTTTACTATACAGGTACTTCTTTACATGGTAAGATGATAGAATAAATTGACCAAAAGCAGGCAATAATTAAATTGCAGTGGAAGCTTTACATGTCTTGAAAACATTTTTCAATTTCACAGTAAAACTAAAGCTATAATAAATTTGAAACTTATAGATAGTAGGCAGTGGCGGATCCAGGGGGGCTGGTGTGGTGGTGGTGGTGGTTGGGAGGGTAGGGGTCCCGGGGTTTGAAAACCCCTTTTGGACGATCAATGCTTTAAAATTGGGACATATGGTTTGAACCCCTTTTCTCCTGGATTGAAACCCCTTTAAAATGGCTGGATCCGCCCTGGTATGTTCCATACGATAGTCTAGCAGATAGTCATTAAAAGCAACTACCAATAGATCAAAATGGTCATAAACTGCATTATCATTTATCATTTCTGAGTCATGTGTTGTAAATCCAACAACCTGCCAATCTTCAGAATGCGTTTCTTCATCAGACTGAGCTGAACAAGTATTTTCTGAATATAGAAATAGATCAAGTTGCCTTAATTTCCATTCACAAGGTTTCATAGTACACACTTTTTTGTGTACAAAGTAATGGATGATAAATTATCACAATTATAAGATGGCGTTGTACTCTAATCAAGGTATAAAGAACCATATTTGTTAATCTTTATATAAATGAAAGAAACTTGCAATCGTCAAAAACATTTTTAGATCCAAAGATTTTAATAGCAGGATATTTAAAATCAATGTGAAAACTAATTACAAACTATTTAATTTAATTTGGAACACAGCATTTTATTTCAAAATAGCCAGTGGCAATTTTTGTTTTTAATATCTTGATTACGATACAATGAAATCTTATCCTGGTGGTCATTCATGCATAGTTACTTAGTACACGGGAAAAGTATGTACTATGAAAATAAGAAGACAAATTCAAGCAATATGATTGGACGAGAAGTTGTGAGTATGTGCTAAGTTAATTTAAACCATTGTCTTGACGTCAGCCTATTCATTTACCGTGGATTCTTTTCTAGAATCAACGCTTTCTAAATCTGTCGCTGAATTGGATTCACCAAATTATATTCAATTGTTTCCTTTGTGTGCCTAATTTTATTAAGTTTGAATTAGCTAATTTACTGATTTCTGTTCACTAATGGAATTAATTTAAAACTTACCTTCATTTTTGTAATTTTATATGCCTTCACTGGGAATCGAACCCGTCCTTGAAATCTGTTATGTGTGACTGACATCAACATATCGACGAAACCTCTCGGCTACCAATGGGTTACAATTTAAATGTCTATTTTATATATATAAATGAACATATGATATACATCGGTACAACGGACACACAGGGCTTGTACCTTTATATATACATAATGGGCACTCGTATAGTATAAGTTGGTAGCCGCAAGGTTAGCATGGTTAAGATCAATGAGTTAAAGAGTCAAGTTAAAGGTAGAGACTTGTCGGTTTAGGTTCGAATCCTGTATTCTCTTTGTTGTCCCTATTCTTTAGTTTTTCTGTTTTTCTTATTTTGTATGTAATTGTGGATATTTTGTAATAATAGCGAGTTTTACCGTTTATTTTGGATTATTATTGGCTATTTCACATATTTGAAACGAAAATGATTACATTCAATTTGTCCATTTTGTTTTATAAATATAATAAGATTTCATCTGTTTTACTACATAATTTTACAAATGTTTATTCGCAAATTCCTATGCGAGTAAATCGTGATGTGCCTATAATTAGGCTTCTTGCTATCATACTTATTATATATACTTTATATATGCTCTTTGTTCAGGTCGTTGTCTCTTTGACACATTCCCATTTCCATTCTCAATTTTATTAGAAATAAGTTCGAATATGTCTTATTTTGTAAACACAGATAATATTCAGATGCCTGATAATTTAAAGGCAGACGTGTTGTGTTATATTTGTATTTTTCTAACCAATTTGTTGTGATCTTATATTTAGTAATGCATCGTTGAACATAATAACATGGTTATTTATACTCACTTACATTATCTAATTAAGAAAAGGCTTTAATTTTGAAAAGACATTAACACAATGGTTTAAGTTATAGATACAATGGATAAGCGTTGATTCATAAAAACAAACCATTCGCCCTGTGAGTTTACTTTTTAGATGTTGATTCAGTTGAGTATTGTTGTTCATGTTGTTTGTGTTTAAATCGTTTTACTTGTGTCCTTATTAAATTACTCATACAGTTTTACTGTCATTATTATGGATGTCATTGATGTACCGTACGTCCCTTCAATAAACATAATTTTGTGGAAAATAAGCGTCAGTTTTGTTATATTACTAACCCATCTAAATGAATTATGAGGTCAGTAAAATGGTCTGATATTTAAGGAAAAGAAGGAGGGCTAAGCTACAATATCTTACACATAAAAGTATCTTGTTGTACATGCACGACGAACATTTTTGCAATTTAAAATTTTATTCTAGCCGGCGTTATATTTGAGATAAATGAACCCAGTCTTATTCTCGTAAACTTTTACGACCCATATTAATCTCAAAGTCATATGAAACGAGTTTCTTGCAATTTTAATGCTAAGGAATTATTGAACAAATTCATTCATATATATACTAAACTAAGTCCTCGATGTACGTTTTTACATATATTACGAATCTATAACGTATTATCGACAAATAATATTTCATTCATATTCAGTGATTGTTGATCGCACGCCCAATAACTTTCGAGATTGTTTCCGAAGTTTACCGAATCGTGACATTGATAAACAATCAACACAGAATCGTGGAGGACGTGAAATATAAGTTAATGGATAGAGCTGTGCCCCCCCCCCCCCCCTTTTGTGGAAAAATTTGGTTGATTATTTAAGGAATCACTGAAGCATGGCCGGAGCGGGCCCCTCTTTGGCAGTCAGTCCCCTTTATGAAAATTTCTAGATCCACCACTGCTGTCATATTTTCTATGCGTTCCCATCTGTTAATTTAACTTTTTCATAACAGTTGTTAAATGATTTGGTATTAAACTCTGTTCTTTAAAAATCAATTATTATTATTTACCTTCCAGCGCATGTTTGTTTACATTCTTTAATCATGGTTTTCCCTTGGCCGAAGTTCTAACGAGAGCTCTCGTAGGAAAGGTCAATACATACGGGAAAATATTGGCGAATTAGAGCACGGGAAGACAATAATTAAATAGCAGTACATCTGTGAAGATTTTGATAAGGTAAACGTTTTTCTTTTACAAGAAAGTTCACGTACACTTGTTTTCAAGTAAAACTTAGCAACTCAAAACTATAAAACATATTCAACTTTTTTTTTTTAAATGTGATGTATCATAAGAAAAGTGGGATGCGATTCCCCATCCCACTGAAGTGTACCATTCAAAATTTTGTCAAATCAACATATATATATCAAATTGGGCAAGTACTGAATATAATCCCACTTCGATCCACAATTTAACTGTGTGCACCTAATTGCTAAGGTTATCCGGATAAAAATATGCTAATTTGGGGATTACATGAGATTTTCGATATATATGTATAAATGTATATTACAAGAAAAGTCTACAATATGTTGTCAATATAAATGTGTTCTTGTTGAAAAATTGATATATTGATAGTAAGTCTTTAAAATGTTTAGTTATGGTTAAGTAATTATATATATGCATCTTCTTACTGCAAAGTTGTTTTTTTTTTTCATAACTTCATCGAACACTTTTCTTTGAATTGTCCGAGTTTAAGTATTAAGCTTTTCTTTACGTCAGCAATAATTATGACAACATACCAGATGTTACTATTATAAGGTAGACACGTGGAAATGTTTGTAAAATGACGATGAATTCGTGTCAGAGTGTTAATTTAAGTGAATTTTAAAAGTTACATTCAGTTTACCAGTGTATCTTCAGTGTTAGAATTACAGTGAATAGCATACCACAGCAGGTTAACAAAAGTCAATATAATTCAATAAGGTGTGATTTGACCAGAGTGTAGCACAGGGACTCGGTTAGCAAATACGTTAATAGTCAAATACGCTCATAATGTAATATAAGAAGACATGAAATACGAAAAAAACAGAAAGGAAAACATCGATTAAATGTTTTTGGATCTGCTAACCGAGTCTCTGTTGAGTGTAGAATACAATTAGGGAGAAAGGTGGATAGGAAAAGTAATTTTGATTTGCACAGGTTGGTTGATTGCTCGAATTATTTGTTAAATGTCCAGTGGCAAATATTTCATGCATATTAAGAACAAGAATCTTTTAACTACAGGGCAACATGTTTTGAAACTTTAAGTGAATGATGTACTGGAACACATTCTACAAACTACCCTCATATAATGTTACCGAGTAGCAATCATATCGGCATTGATTCAGACTTGCATATTTAATCTCTATTTAACCTTCAAATCTGAAACTACAATGTCATTTTCTACCAAACTTGACAGACATGATATGTGGATTGTCTACTTCAAATGATTCCCATTTTGTTTCGATCTGATAAACAATGTACAAGCCCTAGGCAATCTTTGACTCTGATTGTCTAATTAAAAGAAAATACTACTCTGGAACTACAAGGCAAATCGTTTAAAAGCTTTAGGGTATTGGCGAGTAGCCGGATGCAAATTTTCAGACAATGTCTTTTCTTGAGCAATTACTTCTTTGCCCCATATACATACAATGTATATACTGCGTTTTTTGTGTAATTTCCTTCTCCTTTAACCCTCGATTAATTGTTATGTATGTTGTTATCAATTGACAAGATGTAGCCTGGCATCCCGGCCCGATCTAGCTGCGCGTCGCAAAGGCCAGGTGGGGAACAATTACCACGTGATCGATTCGGTGCCAGTTGACTCTGAATCTAAAGTGAGGCTGAATAAATATTTGCATAAATTTTGATGTTTGATGTAAAAGTAAAATCACAAAATACTGAACTCCGAGGAAATTCAAAAGGAAAGTCCCGAATCAAATGGCTAATCAAAAGCTCAAACACATCAAACGATGTAAACCAGCGATTTTCAAACCAATGTTTAAGAAACATTGCTTCTGATTCAATAAATTTAGCTCTCAGGTTGACCAGTCCCCATTGTCAGTAATATAATAAAATGATAAATATAAATTAAACAGTATAAATAAATACTAGTACGTGTAATCAAAAGCGACTTAATATACTTTGAAAAATGTTGTACATTTAATATATATTTGATCAGGAAGGATTATATGGGATAAGAGTCAACGAAACAACTCTTTATAATTAAAACAAAATCAAACCTTATAAATATTGTAATTGTCTAATGTAATTATAAATTAAAATAGATGTACATGTATCTTTGCACATGCACACATCATTTGAGATGTTAAATGTATTAACCCCAAAAAAAAAATATAACTGCAATTTTGTTGTTCAAGACTTTACGTTTTAAGGTTTTCCTCATGTGTACGTGTAAATTAAGTCGTAAAATTGAAATCCAATTTACACCTAGGCTATGTGAAATCTTCAAGTTTTAACTTTCTCACCAGGTGATTGCTGATAAGAATTAACCCTTTTCTGCTTACTAATTATAATCAGACTGATAATTAGATATGGTAACACTGTACATCAATTTATAAAAAAAAATAAATACAGTCTAATTTTCACTAATTGATGTTAAACAATTTACTAAATGATGTTAAACAAAAATTGGATACAGATGTAAAACAAACTAAAAGACTCATATTTTAGCTAAAAATAATCATAATAACTTTGAAAAGTTTTGATGTTGTTATATTTAGCTTTCCCAGTGTGCATTGCGCGACAAAATTAGGAATAACCAATCATTGACAGGCAGTATATTGATACAGGCCTGGCTATACTGACAAGATTAGCCAGGACCCCAGGCTATTGACAAGATGTTATCAAGTTGATATAAGCCGGGAATTTCCGAATGATATTTATAGAAAAAGAAGCTACACTATACATTTTTCAACGATAATGTGGTCATATAAGGTTTTTTTATAATCATATAACAGTATAATGTTGAAAGGTAAGACTTTATTATGAAGAATTGCGGGCAACTAACTATCTATATTAATCTAATTTTACTGCATATATATTTTTGTCATAATACGCCCACTTTCCCATGTCAAAAACTAGTCTGACTGTTAAATTTTTCTGTACGTCAGCAAAATAAAAGAATATTTACAAACCAACAAAAAAGAAATGTCATTTTTTCCTGCAGTGACACAGTTTTTACGTGTGAGGGAAAGTACAAGTATATCAGTTTCGTCTCTAGATCGATATAAGCATTGATTTAGTAGCGGGAGTGGGACCTTTAATAGAAACATACACAGTCAATGTTTTTATATTTTATCATTTTTAATTTTAACTATATATATACATTGAACATTTCTTGAAACTTGAGTCACTTTTCGTAATCCTGGAAACACCAAGGGTGACTGGGATATACAGTAATATGGTCAATTTGGTTATCATCGGATCGGCAGTAAAACCCATTATAAAGTGGAGCGTTCATTGGATACATATAAAATTGCAGCCATGTCCGGTCAGAATGAGCACGTGAAATCTGAATCCTCGTCAAGAGAGAATATAACGCCTCTGGAAGTTAAAGTATTCGTGCCACAACCCTTTAAGGTGTCCATAGGTCGCCTATTGCATGATTAAATTCTTGTTTCTATCCAATTAATCACCTCATTTTCGAGTGGCATTCCTAATTCCCCACCCTTCATCCAGGTCGACCCCTATAATAGGACATACCATTCATTGTTTATTTGTTTCCGTCCTCAACATGCATGAACTATTTGCCACTTGACGTAAAGCAAACAACAATCAATCATATTCCTAATCACGCTAATGGAGGTAGCAAGACGTTCGTATTCCATGCTCGAAAAGCCAATTGCATTCAAACACATAACTTCTAGCATTCGCAACAAATCATTAATAGAAGAATGTTGTGTTTAAGCACCAACCAAAAATGTTGGTGCATATACATGCAGGATGAAAACACATTTTTATAATCAATACAATAGTAGGATCTGCAAATAGCTAGGTCGATCGGTATAAAAAAAAGAGGCCGAAGATACCAACATGATATTCAAAGCTCATAAGTCGTAGAGAAGAGAAAATGACATTACCATGATAAAACCGAAAGACGACGAAAAGACAACCCAGTTAGCAAAACACTAACCAGAAAACAAAGGACTGAGTAACACGATATCAACAAATTATGTTCCAAATACAGTTGTCCATACAGACAATTTAGTTTCTCCTTGTCTATCTGTTAAAAATAAGTTCGAGTTCGATTGGCTAGATGAGTTCAACATAGTCACAAAATTGTGAATTATTTTATGAGAGAACATCATCTATATAGCGTGAAGTTAAATGATATTGCTAGGTTCTTTTAATTCTTCATGAGAAGCTTCTTTTTGAAGTCTGCCTCATATGAATAAAGGAACAAGTCGACAAGAAGTGGAGCACAGCTAGTTTGAAGTGGAATGAAGATTATTTGTCGAAAAAACAAGTCCTCAAAACGAAATAAATATTCTGTCAACCAAAAATAAAAACTAGCATCTTGATAATGTTAGTTTCAGAGAGATTTTTTTCACAAAGTATGAGTCATCCCTTCCTTAAACAAAAAAATGAAACACAAATGGACTAATTCTTTCAATCTATCTTTTAGTTTAAAATGGATGATACTGATGGAAAGAGTAGAGAAGTCAACTGTTTTAATAAATTACTATAAGAGGAAAAGCCTCAGATTGAATGTACTCTTTACAGATCTTCGGAATTTTGAGTATCCATACCTGACTCACACTAACCCTAGAGTAGGTAGTTTCACAGCAACTCTAAAACCCAGCTTTGATTGTTGCTAAAATAATAGTTTGGAAAGAGGTTGCGTGATAACTTTGCAGACCCAGCAATGTAACTTTGTTTGTAAGGACATTTGTGTAATTTTGGTATCCAATACATCGGAGGAAGTTCCAGTTCTTCATCTTTGGTTGAAATTCTAAAGTAAGTAGAACAGACTTATGATTGTTCAGGATTTTCTCTTTGTAAGTGTCTTGGGAGTATTGATTTGTCGAGTTTACAACTGATTTGCCGATTACACCTTTTGCCTTGATCAAGCATTTTATGTAATGTGATTCACGAACACAAACGATGTTCTTGGCTTTATCTGCAGAGACAACAACATATTTGACATTGGGATAGGACAGAGGCTAAGCAACAGTTGGGCCTTTGACGATGGATGTACCACGAGTGTTCATAGGCCCATTTAGTGTATTTAATTCTTGTTTGTATCAACGACCTCACAGCCTATAAATATAAAGGGCGAGGAATTTAGACTGCCATTAACAGTTATATTTCAATAGGGGCCAAAATGAATACTTGAAAGTAAGAGCCATATGTAAAAGGAGCATATTCATTTATCGATATATAAAGATAGTGATACATGTAAGATGGGTATGATAAGATGACGCTCCATCTGTACATCAAGGAACACAGATGATTGGTAAACAGAAAATAAAAGGATATGGAGTAAATGTACATGGGACAAAATCGCACACAATACATAGAAAAATTAAAAAAATATCAATGAACAGGGCTTTTATTCCTGTTCTTCATCTTGACAGTTGATGTAGGGTCTTCAACAATGAACGAATCATTCATACCCTACAACAAGGTCAAGACGGCCCTAGCGTCGAATTAAGCGGTACTATTGATAAAAATAAACCACAGTTCACCTTCTTGCTCCCCACCCGCCTCGAAGTGCCAACTTGTGCGATGCTTGTGTACGACGGTTGTCACGTCGAAAGCATCAGGGACACAAGAAAAGTGCAGTAATTTTGAAAGACATCGATCACCATTAAAATATGCTTTGAAGTTACACATGTCGGGAGCGGTCAATGAATTACATAATTTATATATTATTTTATTACAGGCGAGGGTTTTCAACATATATTTGTCATACATTGCCCAACAAAAGACCAATACATGTATATATATCAAAAAATACAAAAAAACTTCTGCTATAATTCGGCCTATAATCTCATTGTAAAATTAAAAAAAAAAACGATACAAACATTTAGATTGATTGATAAACCGAAATGTTGATTAACGTTCTGTGTCAAATATTTATTGCACAAATCAGACCAATAGGTATGATCTGCAAATATGTCAAAACGTATGAAGGGCAAGAAATTCAAACTGCCGCTTGGGAAAACGTATGTCCAATAGAGACATGAATGTAGCTTGGCAACAGATCATCTACGGACCCCTAAAAATGGACTCTTTAAAAATTAGAGAGTGTGACATTTACCTACACAATATATTGAATTTGACTTACCCATTCTGACCGGACATGGCACCCTTTTTATCGGTCTTCTTTCTACCTATATAGCTCTGCCCACCCCTTCATAATATTAAAGATCACGGATTTCTGACCTGAAATATGACTATCATCGACTCATTAATGTTTGACCCGACGTCGATAATTTGAATAAAACTTATCAGGTCCTCTTCCGGTTTGCTGGTGAAACAAAGAAAAAACTGCAGGTTTCTATCATGAAATACACTCAAAGTCAATCCAATAAATTACTTATAAAATATTCATCAATATTGACATTATGAAATATCCTCTGCTCGACAAAATATGAAGTCTTTTTTTTTTTAATCGTTCGTTGCTCTCATGCAATAGTCAAAAAGGTTCTTATTATGAGTTATAATTGAAAGTTAACATATCAATGCGCAGAAACCTGGTAATGGTTACTTTCTCATTCGGCACAGGCAAACAGCAGACATCTTACTTTAGTCAGGTTTTACTACCAGAGGAGAAAAGATCAAGAATAACCATGTTTCTCTACATCGAACAATCATTTATACAATATTGGTATTTATATCAATTTAGTTGAATATGTCTTAATTAAGTGTTTGTTTCAGTAAAGTATGACAGTGGGTTAATTACTTGACTTTCGTTGAGAGTTTTGATAAGTGTAACTCCAACTTAATGTTTTTTCCAATCGTTTAATTCACACCTATTAACAGGAAGTTTTATGTAAAAATTAACTTTTTCCATAGCATATTGTGCAATATTGGGCATTAGATATATATGTGACTGATAAGACTTGTTATTTAACAGGTTGAATATGGCCCAGAGATATGCATCTTTACCAAACAACTTCAGGTATGATGATCTGGTAAATAGTTTGTCTGATGAAGATCCTCTACAAAGTGATGACGGTGAAGTAGATATCAAGGAAATCGTTGCTGAGATTGGACAACAGTATGGTGCATCATCACATGACGAAGTATCTTTTACCCTAACAACAAATACAGAGGGCGACGCATATTCTGCCCTAGAAAATGCGATTGACCAATTGAATGAACATGGAAAATGTATCAAAAAGAGCTGTGCCAATTGTTCCAAACCAAGGAGAGTGGAATATGTCTCAAACTTAAAGAAGGGTCAGCACATATCGATGCCAGGTCAATATTCCACCAAATATGTAAAAGCGGAGCGAAAAATGAAAAGGATGTACGACCACCATGCCATTGTTAAAGAAATTAAAAGTGCGATAGGTAGTAGCGTTACTATGGTTCTCATACATTTCACAAAACATGATGGAAATATTGCAGTGCACGAGGAAACCAAAGAATTTGATTTAAGAGTAAATGAATTGTATATTGTAGACTACGTTTTTCCCAGATACGACCCAGATACAACTGTGACTAGAGCCGAATCCATTCTAACACAGAACGATAAATTCAAAACCTACAATATAGTAACAGGCAACTGCGAACATTTTGCAACTTGGTGTGTGGTGGGAGAAGGCGAAAGTTTCCAGATAAAAAGTCTGAGACAAAAAATTGCAGATGCTCTTTCTCGATTATTTGGTGCCGGCAGCAAAATAGCAAAAGGCATTCTACGATTGTTATTTGTTTCTTCAGATGAAATTGCCAGTGGTCTTAGTAAAGCAGTACCGGAATTAGTTCTTGGTGGAGCAGCAGCCTTGTATTTAATATACTGTATTGTAATGACAGCACTGCATGTTCAAGATTATAAAAATGGACAAATGTGTATGTCTTGTTTAAAGGGAAAGGTTTTGGACTTGTGGCTGACATTTGGAGCGTTTGGACTGACATCAATTATAACATTTCTTATTTTACACTTTGCTGTTCCTTTAATGGCTCCTGGAGTAGGAATACCACTAATGATTCTATCTATTTTACTTGCGGTCGCATTTCAAATGACAGTGCCAAGATTACGAAAATCGTTGAGCTCTCCATTTTCCATTGATCGTGTAAAGGTAACAAATTTAGGACAAATACGTATTGGGGATGTGTTATCTCATCTACATTATGGCGTTATTCAACAGACAAGTATTGTTTCTGAGGTCCAGACAAAAAAAGACAAACAGACAAAGGGGTGGATTCGATTGATCCATTATGGATTGTCGACATTATTTGGAACAAAGATTGTCGAGGAATATGTTGAAATTGATGCAGATAAATCGAGTATATATCTATTGGACTGCAATCGATTGTGTACATTTCCAGCTGACATTGTTGTAAGTCGAGCGAGAAGTCGAATTGGTGAAACTAAATGGGCCTTGTTTTCAAATAGATCAGATCATTTTTCATATTGGGCCAAAGTTCAACAGTACAATAATGATATTTTTGACGAAATATCTTATGAAGACATCAGAAGACCAATGGAAAAGATAGAAGCGTCACTCTTCATAGAAAAGAGAGAGATTCACAACGTAGAAGATATCAGAATAGGTGATATTGTTCAAAGCAATGTTATCGGAATAATTGATAATACCGGAATACCTTTTCTTCAATAAGGTATTTGGATGGACGCAAATTCGAAATAGAAGTATACTCGTATTCATTTTTGAGAAAGGTTTCTCGGAAAAAATATTCTGTTGGTCTTAATAAAGATAGATTGTACGTGAAAGTATATAATCCAGCACAATGTCAGACTATGGAGCAACGTGTGCAAAACGCTCGAGACATGGAAGGCAAGACAGGTTCTTGGTGGACCAAAGAGGGATTTATCGAACATTGTATTGAACTCAAATCGGGCTGAACACTGATGTATATTAAAGACCAAAAGTTGATATTTTTTTTATTATTATTTATCATGCGTCTTCCATGATAGATTTACTATTCAACAATTTGTTGGTAGATACTATTTGTCAGGGATGTTGATCTTTTATCGTACGTTTAATGTTGATGGAACTTTGTTTCTTAACGTCCAGTGGAAAATATTTAATGCATATTCAAAAAGAGCAAAATTTAAATATGAATACAAAAGGTAGCTCTTCCGCAAATTGGAGCAATTGGGATGAAAGGGTGAATAGAAAGACTGCCATTAAAATAGGGAGTTTTCTTGGATAGTGACTGCACATTTTACTTTCAATGGGACAACTACTTATCCCTCATAGAGTTGCCCCTAAACGTGCAGAGATAATTTCCCCATAAAGAGGCTTTGGATTTAACGTCCCTATTCCGACAAGACGTGGCTGCATATTAGCAAACAGGACGCATCTCTTAAGTTTGGCTGTTACTTTCGGATTAGAAAAATCTTTGCGATTATATGAATAGAACAATCGTTGTAAGAAGAGTAAGAAGAAATCGTTAAACCATACCATTAAACACGAAAGAGTGGCGAAAACAAGAAATAAAGTTATATGTATTCCAATGAGGAGTTTTCAATAGCTTTTTTAAAGGAGGTGTAATATAATGAAATCGCATCGAAATTATCAAATGTATTTGTAGAGTAGCAATATACCATAATTTTTAAGCTAAATTTAAGAATGTATACTTAAGATTTTATTAATTGAGGATCTGAATAAAGTATAATGGATACCGGTAGTATCAGATTGGGTTGATGTCTTAATTAGAACTTTTGATGGATTGGGAATATCCCTCTACAGGTTTACCAAAGCGAAAATCGAAAATAAATTAAACGTAACTTAAAGAAAGATTTTACACACGCTATCGTTTCGTATCCTTTTATCAACTTTGCAGTTTTTGCTTTATTTGTCTTTGTATGTTTATGTTCCTTTTAGTCGCATGACTCTTAAAGTGGCTCGGTGTTTGAGCATCTAGCTTTTGGGTTTTAAGCATTGAGCTTTTTTTAATCATTATTATTAAATGTTATATGATTTTCATCAACCCCACCGACAAAATTAATCACGGCGCATCATATTATGCCTTGAAATACGCACAGCAAATACACAAATGAGTAACCAATATTTGTTTAGGATCTTGAATCTTATATGATTGAATCTGTTATGTGTAAGTTATGTGTAAAGGTCCCATGCTTCAGCTATAGTAGTCCTTAATATCATGTATGTAGTTCGAAGGCTTTACTAGATATCACTTGGAAATGGACAAGCACAAATCATTTCATAATATTAATTCAAATTTACAATTAGCGCTATTATGTGATAAGTACCCCGGAAATCGTACAAACTATTTAACGTAATGTCATATATTTAACGTTATTTATCCAAATGGATTAGAGCACAGCAACTCTTTCAATGTAAGCAATCTGGCCACTATATCACATGAAACCGGTGCTTAATACATAGATGTAGCGATAGTTTTGTATGCACTCCGTTTTAATAATTATGATTACAAAGATTGCGTTTGTTTATCGCCCAGTAGCAAATATATCACACATATGCAGGACGTTTCCTTGCAAAATGTTTGAACAAAAATGAAGATCATGGATATATTTCATATTAGTAATACCGATTACAGTACACATGACATGACTTTCTAGATAAGCCTTCTACAGGCTAACTTAAGACAAAAGCCCGGCTTGCCAACGACAATCTTCTTACAGATCAAATCTAAACCAAAAGGACCTTAACAGAATTACCTTAGTAAAATAAAAGCTTAACTTTTTATGCGTTAACACTATTTTGGCAACAGTAGTTGTCTTTTTATGTCCATGTAATACACAAAACCCACAAAATAAGTTATTTGTACCGAGGATCGATATATAAGTCGAGCATCATCTACTTATACTTCTCCGGAGAACCTGAGATCAGGATAAGTGTTTGTTGGGGCATTGACTATGCGATATGGACTTTGCTTATTGTTGGAGGCCGTACGATGACCTATAATTAATTTTTTGTGTCATTTGGTCTCTTTTTTAGAGTTGTCTCATTGGCAATCATACCACATCTTCTTTTTTTTTTTATTTTCTCCGATTGGTATTGGTTTCTTCAAATAAAATTGCCAGTGGTCTTAGTAAAGCAGTACCGGAATTAGATCTTATAACCGACTGTGGGCTAAGTTAACTTGTATGTTGTTTAAGGAAAACGAAGAAGGACTAAGGTGCAATATTCCCGAAAATAGAGTTAATTTTTATACGCGTTGACCGTTTTCTACAATATGTTAACAATTTTGCTAGTGCAAGTTTTAAATCTGGTTTTCTACCTAACGTTTTTTAAAGAAAAAACTAACCCTGTCTTTTCTCGTAAGGAGTTTTGGAAACTTCCCCGGTATTTGTTTCACCCATACAGCAAAAATCTGAAAATTGTTAATATACGTACAAATAATTGAAAAATTAAGTCTATATAGTATTTTCACACAAATCATGAACAACAATTTTACATATTTTAATTAAAAGTCATGTAAAATATTGCAGTGAAGGACATCTGACCTAAATTATATTATTTTTTTTTCAATAGGATACTTTATCACCTTAATTTCAATGTAATTTTAGTTTTTATTTATGATGTCCTTATTATACATCTTTTAATATATTTTCCAAAATCTTAAAAAGTTTGCAGTTTTAAGCTATATTTGAGTATCCACAAATTGGCTACAAATTTTGAAAATACGCAAAAATGTTGTACACATTTGAATCTTTGACATGATTGATGCCGACTCCACCCTTCCCCTCCATTTTGACCATTCGAGCCGTCTACAATGAACATTTATATATTAAGTTTGGCTTGAAATACTGTTTTTAAAAGTGCTAATACACTCATCATAGACACCAGGATAAAAAGTTGTACAACATAATCAAAAAAGTCAACAAGTCCAAAATAAATTACGATCCCTCTTGGACCCCATATTTTAATGTATGGTTAACCGAATTACAATTTTGGGATTACCTGAAATTTCCAATGGTTATTTATAGAAACAGAAAGTCCGTCGATAGAAAAGTATTCTCAGCAGTTTTTCTAGCTGTTAAAATGATTGTATGTTAATAGGTAGGTATTTATATTGCATAATTATGGATAAATAAGTATATTAGCAGTTTGGTAGATGTCCTCATCTATCATTTTATATATATATATATCTACACACACTAGTCTACTACATTTTACATTTTTAATGTATAAAATAGTGGAATTAATTAATGTATAGATACGCAGCAATGTCTAAACAGTATGGGGTTTTATTTTATCGAATGAAGTGC
This sequence comes from Mytilus coruscus, assembly GCA_017311375.1. Classification (NCBI taxonomy): domain Eukaryota; kingdom Metazoa; phylum Mollusca; class Bivalvia; order Mytilida; family Mytilidae; genus Mytilus; species Mytilus coruscus. The sequence goes on from CM029598.1 coordinate 53,568,315, forward strand.
AGTATTTCAGATTTAATAAATAATTCAGAATTTACCTCTATTATTGAGCTATAATTAACACATCAACTAATATTGTATTACATTTGACACCGAAGAATATGTGTTCAGCCGACATATGTCATGTATGTGTCAGCACGACTTTATAACTTTCGCTTCTTGTATTACCATCGTAAAACTTTTTATATTTTTCCCATCTTCGCAGTATCGACTTTTCAATGAAAATGTTTCGACATTCTTTACCTCATCAATGCGACATATCAGATGTTAAATTTTAGCACAAGGTATACACTTCAAAAATTTCTTAGGATGAAAGTAAGTTAATGTTTAATGGTTACTTTCAGTTTGTTCAGTTTTTTCCTGAGTGAAATAATTCATGAATAGCATACCACAACAGGACTTAACACATAAAACATTTCAATTCAATAAGGTAGGTGCTTTAATGCTACACAGAATACAGTCATAACATTTCAATACCGCCACTTATATATAAGTTGGGATAAAATGGATAGGGACAGAAACTTATATTGAAAGAAGGTTGATTAGTTGATCGATAATTGTTAAACGTCCAGTGGAAAATATTTCATGCATGTAAAAGATGATAATTTCTGAACTTCGAACCGAAATGTTTCTAAATCTAAAGTGAATAATGACTGAATGACCTCCTACAAATGAAATTCATGTAATGTTGACATGGTTGACCGAATGGTAATAAACATATTGGCATTGATGATATATGAAACCAATATGCTATTTTCTACCGAACTTGACATGCATGATTTGTGGATTGTCTTCTACAAATGGTCCCATTTGGTTCCGATCTGATGAATAATATGACAGCCCTAGGAAACCTTTGACTCTGATTGGCCAAATTGCAAAATATAAAGGGACGAACTTTAACTTAGAGGAGATTTGGCGGGTGCCATTCTGATTTCTTTTTTTTTTATTTAATATTAAAACTCTCAATCAGATTTTTTCATTTTCTCTGTTCAAAATATTTCTCCTTCAAAGTTGGGAATGATAACATGTTCAGTGGCGGATCCGGGGGTGGTTGGTTGGAAGCCCCCCTTTTTTGACGATCAATGCATTTGAATGGGGACATATAGTTGGAACCCCCTCTTTTAAAAATGGCTGGATCCGCCCCTGATGTTTTAGAACAAAACTATAACCCCTCAGTCGTTCTACATCCTCTAGGACTACAATGCGAACTGTTTTTTAAACTGAAGGTTGGATAAATAAACGCCATCAGAAGCTCAAATTGTCAGACATTATCTTTTAACTGCCAGGTCAACCATTCAAGCTTCTAGGCGTCTCTACTTTAACAATATAATAACGATTCCGTAGATTCTGAGATATCCGTGGGAAAATGGTGGCAACAGAAAGAAGAAAAAATAACCAAATAAATAGTAAAGATCAAATCATTCCTTCTAAAGTTTTATGACTTCTGACCGGTATGCAATACATATAATTGTCACACATGTCGCATGTTCCATTTGTTACCACAATCGTGTACGACTTTTTTCGATTCTTATATTATCGAATGTGACTTATCATCTAATTTCAACTTGCAAACTAGCATCAAGCATTTTTTTCTTTTATATCGTACGTCCCTCTTTGACCCCCCATTAGTTGTTTTGTTACTGCAGGTTATCGATTGAAAAGATATTATCAATGTTTAAAGTTGAAAATAACCGGGAATTTCCGAAGTATATTTATAGAAAAACATGAATTTGCGACTGGAATGTCGCGATCATAGTAGTTCTTTTATAATTGTTGAAATCCTAAGATTGATAGGTAAGTCTTTATAATGTAGAACCTACGGGAACGGATTATTCATATATTCTAAATTCACTGCATAGATGTTTTCCATAAAACGTCCATTTTCCATTTAACAGGCTGAATGTAAATAATTAACATGTACGACATCAAATTAACATACTATTTTTACAATGCGAAACAAATCTCTGTAGACTTATATGCTCAATATATTTATCTTTAAATTAATGTTAAGAAATAACAATCGGTGTATTCATTTTTTACGTGTGAAACACATGTAAAAGGAAAGTACAAATGATCAGCTTCGTCAAATGGCCGAAATTAATTTAGATTTAGTACAGAATTTTAAGGGGGGTTGGGGCCGGGCTTAAGAAAAATACATGGTTAATGAGTATACATACCTTTCACCATGTATAACTTACCGATACCAGAAAGTGGATACGCCAATTCAGATTGCAAGACGTAGTCCATACCATAACATGCGACTACATTTAAACAGAAAACTACCGGCAATAGAAATATTGCATTTCAGGTATCGAACATTCATAATTTTGAATGCATAATTAAAGAAAATAATAAATTGTTGTATTCTAAATTTTTGAGAAAAAATTGTTGCATATTCATGCAGGATGAGAACACTTTCTTAACTAATCCAATGGAAGGATGTGATAATACATGAAATACTAGTAAGTCAAATGGTATAACGCGCAATAAGAAAGAAAGTGTACCTATATAACTCTTCTCAGCCATTCATAAATCTGCATATCACGACTTTGTGATGTGAAATAGGCTTGATCGACTACATAATGTTTGACCCCACATTAATAAGTTTGTGCCGAACTTATCAAGTCCACTTGAAATAGTAAATTTACTATATCAATGTGCAGAAAACCTGATAATCGGTACTTTTATATCCCGCACTGGCAAACGGACGCCTTTATTCAGCCGAGTTTTGTTACAAGAGACTAGTTAACGGACGACCATGTTTCTTTACCCCATGGAGTCAATTTTGAAGTCTGACATTAAGACAATACCGAAATATCTTTTAACTGAGGAGGGTAGATTTAAATATTATTATGCCCCATTTATGGGCATTATGTTTTTCAGTCCGTCCGGTCGTCCGTCTGTCCCGCTTCAGGTTAAAGTTTTTCAGGTTAAAGTTTTTGGTCAAGGTAGTTTTGATGAAGTTGAAGTCCAATCAACTTGAAACTTAGTACACATGTTCCCTATGATATGATCTTTCTAATTGTAATGCCAAATTAGAGTTTTGACCCCAATTTCACGGTCCACTAAACATAGAAAATGATGATGCGAGTGGGGCATACGTATGTACATATGACTTTTGTAGAGTTTTATGAGCGTGACTCAAACTTTTTGTGTTATAACCATCGATTAAGTCACATCTATTATCTGTGGAACATTATATATTAATATATATTTATGACACTTTTAACAGGTTGAATATGGCACAGAGATATGCATCTTTACCCAACAACGACTTTGGGTATGAGGAACTTGTGAATAATTTGTTAGATGAAGATCCTCTTCAAAGTCATGACGGTGAAGTTGATATCCAGGAAATCGTTGCTGAGATTGGACAACAGTATGACATATCAGCACAGGATGAGGTATCTCCTACCCAGATAACAAATACAGAGGGCGACGCATATTCTGCCTTAGAAAATGCGATTGGCCAATTGAAAGAACATGAAAAATGTACTAAAAGAGCTGTGCCAATTGTTCAAAACCAAGGAGAGTGGAAAATGTCTCAAGTTTAAAGAAGGGTCAGCACATATCGATGCCAGGCCAGTATTCCACCAAATATGTAAAGGCGGAGCGAAAATTAAAGAAGATGTACGACCACCATGCCATTGTTAAAGAGATTAAAAGTGCGATAGGTACTATTGTTACAATGGTTCTCATACATTTCACAGATATTAATGGAAAGATAGGAGTGCATGAGGAAACCAAAGAATTTGATTTAAGGGAAAAAGAAATATATATTGTAGACTACGTTTTTTCCAGATACGACCCAGATACAATTGTGGCTAGAGCCGAATCAATTCTGACACAAAACGATAAATTCAAAACCTACAATTTAGTAACAGGCAACTGCGAACATTTTGCAACTTGGTGTGTGGCAGGAGAAGGCGAAAGTTTCCAGGTGCAAAGTCTGAGACAAAAAATTGCCGATGCTCTTTCTCGATTATTTGGTGCCGGAAGCAAAATTGCAAAGGGCATACTCCGATTATTATTGGTTTCTTCAGATGAAATTGCCAGTGGTCTTAGTAAAGCAGTACCGGAATTAGTTCTTGGTGGAGCAGCAGCCTTGTATTTAATATACTGTATTGTAATGACAGTATTGCATGTTAAAGATTATAAAAATGGACACATGTGTTGGTCTTGTTTAAAGGGAAAGTTGTTAGACTTGTGGCTGACATTTGGAGCGTTTGGACTGACATCAATCATAACTTTCCTGGTTTTACACTTTGTTGTTCCTTTAATGGCACCTGCAGTCGGAATTCCATTAATAATACTATTAGTTTTACTTGCGCTCGCTTTTCAAATGACAGTGCCAAGATTACGAAAAGCTCTGAGCTCTCCATTTTCTGTAGACCGTGTAAAGGTGAAACATTTAGGGCAACTAAATATTGGTGATGTGCTATCACATCGCTATTATGGGGTCAAACATACAAGTATTGTAACTGAGGTCAAAGCCAAAAATGACAAGCAGACAAAGGGGCAGATTCGATTTGTCCATTATGGATCTTCGGCTTTATTTGGAACGAGAAAGATTGTCGAGGAATATGTTGAAGTTGATATCGATAAATCGAGTATATATGTATTGGACTGCAAACCTTTGTGTACATTTCCAGCTGACATGGTTGTAAGTCGAGCGAGAAGTCGAATTGGCGAAGCTAAATGGGCCATGTTTTCAAATCGATCAGATCATTTTTCTTATTGGGCCAAAGTTCAACAGTACAATAATGATATCTTTGACGAAATATCTAATGAAGAAATCAGAAGACCAATGTCTCGGACAGAAGCATCACTTTTCATAGAAAAGAGAGAGATACATCGCGTAGAAGATCTAAAAATAGGGGACGTTGTTCAAAGTGATGTTATTGGCTTAATTGATGATACTGGCATACTTTCTTCAATACGGTATTTAGATGGCCCAGATGGACGCAAATTCGAAATAGAGGTTTACACATACTCATTTTCGTGGACGGTAACTCAAAAAAAATATACCGTTGACCTTAATAAAGATAGATTGTACGTGAAAGTATATAATCCCTCACAATGTCAGACTATGGAGCAACGTGTGAAAAATGCGCAAGAAATTAAGGACGAGACAGGTTCCTGGTGGACCACAGAGGGCTTTATTGAACACTGTATTGAACTCAAATCGGATTGAACACATACCTATCTTAAATCAGTTATAATTCATCATACGTCTTCCCTCATAGATTTACAAACATTCGCATTTGTTTTGATATAAACTTTTTTTAAATGTTGATGGCCTATTTTATCATGTTTATTGTTCGATTGAACGCCGTTTTCTTAACGTCCAGTGGCAAATATTTTATGCATATTCAGGAGGAGCAAAATTTAAACATAAATACAAAATTTTCTCCGTTGCAAATTGGATCAATTGAGATGAAGGGCGGGATAAAAAAGACTGCAATTAAAAAATAGAGTTTGTTGAATAGTGGCTGCATATTTTTGTTGCGGTATTCTTTAACGTGCAAATGCCGTTTACCTTCTACACGAGACATCAGATTTAAGGTCCACATTTCGACGGAAGACGTGGCTGCATATTTATACGTCCCGCATGACGAATCGTTCGCCACTTTGTTTTTTTATTTCACTGCCGATTGGAGAAATTGAGAAATCTCGAAAAAATTAAAACAACACGTTATACATTTCAAGCATCCAAAAGCGCCTTTATCAGGAACGCTCAAAGCCGAATATTTCAAAGCCGAGGATGTTTCAGAACCGAAACAATTGAGGAGCTATATAACCAAAAAGCTGGGTTGGCAAAGTAATACCTGGGCGGGAAAACCCGGGGCTGGGCAATACTCCCAGAATTGGGTAATACTGGTCAATATGATTTTAAAGCTTATTTTTACACAGAATAGTAAAGCATTGTAGTTTCATAGTATTATAGCTGAATATATACATTTTTATACAGATTACCATTGAGAGTAATTTCTAGAGATTTGAAAATTTGATTTCTTCCTTTTCTCACATTTTAAAATTGAGAATGGAAATGGGGAATATGTCAAGGAGACAACAACACGACCAAAGAGCAGACAACAGCCGAAGGCCACCAATGGGTCTTCAACGCAGCAAGGAAATCCTGCACCCGGAGGTGGTCCTCAGCTGGCCCCTAAATAAAATTGTGTACTAGTTCAACGAAAATGGACGTCACACTAAACTCCAAAACATATAAATGAACTAAAATTAAAAAAACATACAAGACTTACAAAGGTCAGAGGCTTGGGACATGCGCAAAAATGCGGCGGGGTAAAACATGTTTTGTGAGATCTCAACCCTCCCCCTATAACATCTAGTCATACTCTAGAATACTTTGTTAATTTCCAAGCTTTGTTTCAATAATCCAAACTTTGAAAAAATGCATTTTATTTCAGTGATTAAGTGCATTTAAAATTTTAATTGTTATACAATGATATTGCTAAATAAACACCCTAAGGGGACATGTCATGAACACTTATAGAAACGAAAAGGCTGATTATTGTTATATACAAATGTAAACAAATCTGTGTTAAAATCTGAATAATTACTGATTAATTAGTGATGTACACTAATTATTGAGAAAAGCTTTCCACATTTGTCTAATGTGTCTTCGTGTACACTTGTCTTAGAAGTGCTTTCTCAGATTTATACACTTTATAATAAGAGTCTCAAAAACTGAACAATTATAAATTAAAATACTAAGTCTTATTTTTTGGAATATCTTTTATATATTTCATTTGTGATTAATCACTGAATCCTCTTTAAAATTCAGGCCAGTATTTCATATTACCCTGTATTGCCCAGTATCACCCGGTAAAACCCCGGTTTTCCCAGTATTTCCTACTGGGTTGGGCAATACTCTTAAAGCCAAGGTTATGCCAACCCTGCCAAAAAGGGTATAAAAATAGCTAAATGCATCTTATTAAAAATATAAGTCCAACTTTGCCTGAGGGAGTTGAAACCTTAGTTTCTTTATTATCAAATGCGAGTAATGTTTGTTTTAACGTCTTTTTATTACTAGTAAAACAACAGGCTGTCATTGTTTGAACCTACATTTGAAATATAATATATATGCTACAAGTATGGTATTTACTTGCTAAGTTTTTCTTTTGTTGATCAGAAGTTCATACTTAATTATTATAAAAGAGAAACGAAGGATACCAATGAGACATTCAAACTCATAAGTCGAACATAAACTGAAAACGATATGGCAAAAAACAGTAACAGACAAACAAAATTATATAAATAGAGAATTAGATATTCCCATTTAAATCCATATAATTCATGTAAATATTACTTTTGATAACGGTAAACTCGCTTACTTCTAAGACAACGATGCACATTTTATATGGAATACAAGACCTGCGCAATTTTTTTTTACTCTAACGAGTCAAATAGTTTCTAACTGATTCTTACAGTTTGTTCTCGTGCATGTTACGCCTCTGTCCCAAGTCAGAGGAGGAATGATTGAGCGCTCACAATCATGTTTAACCCAGGTATTTTCTTTATGTAGCTATGCAAAGCTAAGCATATGTAATGCAGTGGTTGTATTTTGATGCGGTCATGCAGACATATAATTCGTTGTTTTTCGTTCAATGTTTTAGCATAAATCAGGCTGTGCGTATTCTCTTGTTTTTTTTTTCACATATAATTTACTGTTCCAGTATGGGGTTTCCAGTGATATAGGTTGTGCGATGACCTGTAGTTGTTATCATCCTTGTCCGTTTGGTATTTAAGGAGTGTTGTCTCATTAACGGTCATGCCACATTTCCTATTTTTGTTCTGAATTCCTGCCCATTCTATAATGGTTTCTCTTAAAACCACTATTAAAGTATATACCTTTATGAAAATCTGGATGAGTCATTCATTGCTGTATTCTTTAATTTTTAATGTCATTTTTCTCCTTTCTTTATATGTTAGCACCCCGTTATTCTCTATTCTTTGTACTTTGGCCCTATTTTTCTCTTTTCTTTATATTTTTTTCAAATTATTCTGCACTTTTTGCTCATAATTTACAATTATGTAAACCCCATCCAGACCCTCCCATATGAATGGTAAAAATATCGAAAGTTTAAAACAAAAATACAAAATTTCAATCCTGGTATCTATGATGAGTTTATTTACAACCATCGATGCCACTGCTGGGGGAGTTTTTATTCCCCGAGGGTATCACCTGCCCAGTAGTCAGCACTTCTTTTGATATCATTGATATGGTCATAATTATAGATTAACTGTTTACAAAACTTTGAATTTTTGAAATACTAAGGCTTTTCTACCTCAGGAATAGATTACCTTAGCTTTATTTGGCAAAACTTTTAGGAACTTTTGGTCCTCAGTGCTCTTCAACTTCGTACTTTATTTGACCTTTTTAACTTTTTTTTATTCGAGCGTCACTGATTAGTCTTTTGTAGACGAAACGCGCGTCTGACGCAAAAACAAAATTTCAATCCTGGTATTTATGATGAGTTTATGAATGGTAAACTTATCGAAAGGTCAAAACAAAGGAGAATGGTAGTTCTGCGTCGCGGAAACAGCATTTTTACAACACGAACAGCAAAAGACAACTAGAAGTCAACACATTTTGGTCATATATATTGTAAAAGTGGAACAATCTAATCTAAAATATAGACCTCTGATTTTGTTATGCTCATAAGAGAATTTGAGTTCTGATAGATCTGAATTTTAATAAGATTGAAAATGGTCGCCCCTTAGAAATTATTGTAACACTTAAGTATTAAATTACTCTATGCTAGAGAGTGGCGCTTTGTTTCATTTTCTTCGATATCATTCATCAAACATCAAGTCTTTCCCGAAAGTCTATTTTCTTTCCCAAGTAACATTAATGAAGATAAAAACAAACTGTTGACACAGAGATATATCTCACCATGTATGTAGTTTTGATAGTATGATTGATGCAAATGTTGAGGTGAAAACAACCAATTTAACATATAAAATGTAAAACTTCCGAAGTCAATCAACCATGACTGAGGATAAAAGGTCAAATATTCTTTATGGAAAGTAGTTATGGTAGAGCTAATTTAACTGCATACAAAATAGCATCTACTGATTACCAGTGGTTCCCCATACTAGTAATCACACACTTTTGCGTGTAAATAATGAAATTTATAAAAAAAAAAAAAAACAATTATCAATGACTGATTAGACGGGGCCATGGCCGTAAAACACTATAGAAATGCGATATACTATAGCTAATTCCACCGCATACCAAACATCATTAACTTACATCAAGTAGTTTCTCTTTAACATTACATTAACAAACTTTAGCATGTAAACTATGTAAAAGTTTCAAAGTCAATAATTGTTAAATTTCTAGTGTAATCGTTATACATAAAGAAACAATAAACACCTTAAAAAAAAAAAAAAAACACTGCACAAAAACTTCACAGTAAACTAAAATCCCTGTTTAAAAAATAGGGATAAACTTCAAGTGTCATTCACAAACCTTAATTTTTTCCTCAAATAAATAAAAAAAAAAAAAACCAAGCAAATCCCTGTTTATAAAATAGGGATTCAATTTGAGCCTCTTTCACAAAACTTAATTACAGGGGTGATTTAATCAAAATGTTTGTTTTTGATGTTCCGTCGATTTTAAATACTTTTCTGGCCTCTTATAAATACAGCTGATTTCAAGATAAGACTTCATAAACATGCTATTTCTTCATGAATATCAGTATCCAACCGAAAGTTGCTTAGTTTCTATAGTAATACACAGTTCTATGAAAATGATTACCCCAAAGCCCATAGTATTATGTGACCGTGGATATAGAAATATTTGAAATAGAATACGTCTTATTGATTTGATTTGACACTAAGCATATCAATAACGGTTTGACAGCTTAAACTCTTATAACCATTTCCTCAAGTAAATATTGCTAGTTCTCTCCTATTGTCCCCTGTAAATAAATATCTAATTGAGTAATTGCATTCACCCTAATATTCTTAAAAATACAACTTGTAGTAATCTAAAACAGTGCCCCAAAATTGTGTAAATGTAAATAACCAATAGAAATCTTTCCCATTAATATATCTGTTTTAAAACTTATTTTAATTGGTGAATAAAATGGCCCCAATCAGCATGTGTGCACCAAACATCTCTTGCATGGTTTGGACTAAAAAAAAAGACCATACTGACGTATTTGTTTTTTTTCACCAGGTTCGTAAACTGATAAAAGAGGGACGAAAGATACCAGAGGGACAGTCAAACTCATAGATCGAAAACAAACTGACAACTCCATGGCCAAAAATAAAAAGACAAACAGACAAATAATAGTACAGATGACACAACATAGAAAACTAAAGACTAAGCAACACGAACCCCACCAAAAACCGGGGGTGATCTCAGGTGCTCTGGAAGGGTAAGCAGATCCTGCTCCACATGTGTCACCCGTCGTGTTGCTTATGTTATTACAAATCCGGTAAATAGTCTAATTCGGAAGGTCAAATTCGTGAAAAGGGAAGGGTATTGTAGTTACGACATAAGGAACATATCCGATATCATCTGTGAAACGGTTATTCCATAATGGTCAACCAACTCGTGATGGCGTCCGTAAAATTTACGAAGGGATTATTTCAACTTTACCCTTTGGAACTCTTGGTTTAATAGCTTCCTTGTGAGCAGCAATCCTCTATCAAGGAAATCATGATATAGGAAATACAAGCCCGGGAATATCGTATCAATTGGGAGATATATACTCCGTATGCAGGCGCTGCTGGAATGTTGCTACATAGAAATGGAAAGTTCACAATTGGGAAGCTGAAATCATCTCTTTTGTCGTAAAGTTTTGTTTTCAACCGACCCTCATTGTCAATTTCTAGATGTAAGTCAAGATATGAGGCAGACTTAACTGTATTTGTAGTATCCTTTATCTCTAGTTCGATGGGATAGATTCGTTCAACATAGTCACCAAATTTTGTATTATCTAGTGAGAGAAAATCATCTATATAGCGGAACGTAAAGTTAAAGGATATTGCTAACTTCTTATCTTTCTTCCTAAGAAGTTCCTGTATGAAGTCAGCCTCGATAATTATTGTTTAATCAAATAATCTAACTCAGTTTAACTTTTAATGTATCTATTTGTCATAAGAGAAGACTAAGTCTTGTTAAAAGTTCTAAATTTGCCGTAAATATGATGATAAACTGTTTCGATGCATTATAGATGTAAATTCAATAAATCTTAAAGTTAAGATTTATTTTCAGAATAACTCTTTTATTTCATAATTATATTACCACTTGAAAAGTTTGGACTTAAAAAATAAAGATCATAGTTACTGACGTATTAGTTTTATTCACAAGGAGACCTCGAAAGAACGTGTACAGTCTCCTGACTGTTCATAGCTAAAAACTGTAATACAAAAAATGTGAAAACACAGATTGCCGGGATAGGGGTGGCAAATTCACCGCACTGCCCTCTTTTTCCTCGCCCAATATATAACCTTTACCATATATGGCAAAAAATGCAATGGTTTGAAAAATTTTAAAACCCCAAATTACCCTCTCACACGTGTTGTCTGACTCAGAACCCTAGTTGTTCGTCCCCCAAGGGTGACTGGGGAATAGAAATATGGTCACTTTGGTCTTCCTCCGACCGGCAGTAACACCCTCGCCGAAGTGGGGCGTCCGTCTGGGTGTGCGGGATTTACAAGTTTACAGCCACGTCCGGTCAGAATGGGGACGTTAAATCCGATGACTTGTATAGAGAGAGTGCAATGCTCTTTGCGCGTTAAAAACCCTTGTAACAAGTCGCTGAGGGGTCCGTAGGTAGCCTGTTGCAAGGCAAAATTTTTGTCCTTATCCAATATACCCTTGTTTTTAAATGGCAATCTGATGATGTTTAAAAATGATTCGTAGTATTGTCATTCATTATAAAATAATTTGTACGGTTCAGGTCACTTCGATTTGACAAGGTTGAAAACTTCAATTTATTTTTTAGTTTTGTAATTGAAAACGTCGTTTTGAGTAATTGGTTGTTTGTTTCAGTTGTTAACAGAAAATCTTCTATTACTAAGCTAAATTAGAACAAGTTTGTTATTAGACAGAATATTGGAAAGGAACTTGAAATACTATCAAAATTATAATCCTTCCAAATTTTCAAAGGTTTCTAAAGTTGACCTTTGTTTTTATAAAATGTGGCATATTCTTATAATACAGGGATTCCTATTCCAAATGATACACAATTTAGGTTTGTGTTCGCTGGGAAGATTAAATTCTTGAACACTGCGCAATATTAACCTATTGATCCCTCGTATATGGGTCATTTTCAAAAAATGTCGAATTTTCAGTACACTAATGCTAAAATTTTTATTTCTAATGGAAAATGCAGTTGTAAGTGTTTAAATGAAAGTTTGTAGGATTTATGAGTCAGAACATTAATAATAAACACGATTTAGATCTATTTTGATAAGACTAAAATATATTTAAGTCCGATTTTTTGCGTAATTTATGTACGTACAGTGTCCGAGTAACACATTTCAAATGCTTTTTTTCCTTTTTTCTGATCGCCTTGATATCTTCAAAAGGGACTTTTTTAGAACGTAAATAATAACTCTAACGGAAAATCGTAGCTTCTTTATTATTATATGTAACATTTTTTTCTACAAACTAAATTCAATCAGCGTACATGAAGTTCATGTCCATCCTGTTACCGCTACTTAAATCAGCTGTTAAATTTTTCTCCCTATGAATATTGTACTAGTTAGTGTTGATTTCAAAAGCGCAAAGTAACCCAAACATTTAACACAGCTCGTTTCTTGTATAACAGTGTAGAGAAAAGAAATTTCAAGACATTAAGTGAAAAAAATATTGGGTACTTTTTTGTCATGTCTATGCTGTTACCAACATATTGATTAATTACACCAATATTATACTTGCAAAAAGTGCAATAGCGTGTTGGAAACCAAAATCACAACAGAAAAACAATATGACTTCATCAAAGGGAGTAGTTATTTCACAACATCATTCAAAAATGAAGAAGTTTGTCTATCCTGTTACCACGGTTGCTATAGTTACAGTAACAGGATAGACAATAGTAGACAGACACGTCTTTAAAAAGTTTATAATAACATATAGTTACACACATAATGAAATGTTTCGTTGTTTGAACTCATCTAAAGGTTATTACGTCTTAATCTTCGCAATTTGGCATTTGCAGGTGCAATACTGCTATCGGTAACAGGATAGACAAAAAGGTAACAGGATAGAACTTAATATAGTGATATATCATTAACGTACGTTCCTGTTACCAATGAAATAAAGACAAAAGTAAACCAACGTGCGAGGGATTTACTTGATGTTGGGTTTATTTGAAAGGGAGAACAAAATGCTGAACATTATGAATTGCTATCTAAGACTTGCATTACTGGTGTTTATTTTTATAACCATTGAAAACCAATTTTTAGAGGCATTTTTCAGTACAACATGGAAAATTATCTATTATTTCACAGAATGAATATATATTTACTCTTGAAAACCATCTTATTGGCTGCGAAAAACAGGCTTAAAGTTTTATCGAAACCTTTTCTAAATGACCCGAAATTTCTTTTGAACATGGTAACAGGAGAGATAAATATTGCACCACAAAAAATGTTTCAATATATTCTTGTATGACATTATCAAGATTGCATCTTTTTATATGTTGTTTTATAAGTACTGTTTGTTTTGATTTGCTTATGACGAGGTTTGTTTGAATAAGTAACTTTAAATCAATTTTGCAATTTCAAAATTCGACATTTTTTGAAAATGACCCATATACACCCATCAGATGAAAGTGTGCAGTCAAGTACGAATATTCTTTTTACGCGCTTTTCATGCATTTTGCTTGTGTTAATTATTCTAGTAAATGTTCGAATGATTTTTCAAAGCAACTGCAAGAACTTTAAGATGTGTACTTTGTGTCTTTGTCTTTTTGTTTTTTGCTGTGCTCCATGCAAATTTGATATATTCTGCAATTTCCTAGTAATGTTTACAGTTTGTTCTTATGTTGTGCTGTTACACCAACTGTCCAAGGCTAGAAAAAGGGTTTAGTTTGCACAAACATGTTTAACCCCGCCATATTCTTTAAATGTCCGTCGCATGTCAGGAGCATACAATGCAGTGGGTGTCATCAGTTGCTGTCTGTCATATTTATTTTCGTTTATTATTATAGCATAAATCAGACTGTTAGGTGTATTGTGTAATTGTTTTACATTTCGTCACATGGGGCCTTTATGGCTGACTTTACGGTAAAGTGTTTGCTTATTGTTGAAGGCCGTGACCCAAAGTTGCTTACTCTGGTTGATAGTTGTCTCATTGGCATCTCCTTATTTGTATATGCACATAAAGAAACTCCTTTAGGAACTAGTTTTAAAACGCATATCGGTACACTCCGTTGCTAATGTTCAGGTATGTAAACACCCTCTATGGGAACTTCTTAAAGCAGAAATTATTAACGACCTTCGTAAAAAAAAAAATATTACGGATTATACAAACTTTCTACTGTTTTAGCAACATGATGGTGAAATCAGATCAAACAAACCTGACTTTTTAAAAATATACAATGAAATCGAAGAATGAAGAAAGAGTTACATGAGCTGCTGCCGAGTTGCAACTCTCCATGTTACTCCTGCTGCATCCAAAATTGCTGCAGAAGCAAAAGTATAGGACCTTTGATTTTAAATTAAATATATATTCTGACTCAGTTACATGTCTTCAAGCTTTACAAAATGACAAAATTACAAACCTTGCATGTTCTATTTTCTTAATGCGATATACCATTCTTCATCAGCCAACATCAAAAACCGATATATGAGTGCATATATGTTTTTTGTTGTTGTCACAAACATGTTTAAGATTATGATAACCGTACAATACACGAATTTCTAATCTTTCATAAGGGAATATGTTTAATTGTCACATATTTGATGACAAAAAATAGCCTGGTGTTATTTTGAAAGGAGCAAGAAAACTTCGCCACATTATTTTGGATTATTTTTGGCACAGGGCATAACAAGGAACACGCTATTACTGGAGGTTTGATTCCAGAATCTGATCATAAACTGAATCATATAATGAGTGATATTGTAACAATTTATATTTACAGAAACACCGCGACAACTCTGTTTAGTCAGTTTGAGCTGACTTTTACTGTTGTTAATCTGGCGTTTAAAAGTTATTTCACTCGTAATGAATAATTATTAATGTATACAAATTAATGGTAAAAATGTGTTAATTGCAATTTATGCATTAGTAGAAAGATTAGACCGATATCTATAAACTAATACATGCCTTTTCCAATATATGTCCTGTTATTATCCATCGATTGACATTTACCCTAGTCTAAAGCCCTCTGGCAAATATCACAAATAATAAGATATCGAGATGGTAACAGGGCAGAATAGATAAAGGCTTGTATTCATCCATAAATATTGGACTAAATTTTCTACTCATATAAAATGCAATTAAACTCAAACTTAATTATTATTCCTGTGTTAACTCTAGGTTCCGATCCGTACACTCTAGAATAACACTAATCCATTTTGAAAAATATTCCGCAACCGGAAAGTTAACCTTAGCTATTAAACCAAGAGTTCCAAGTGGTGAAGGTGAAGTCGTTCCTTCGTAAATTTTACGGACGCTATCACGAGTTGGTTGATCGTTATGGATATCCGTTTCACAGATGATAGCGGATATGTTCCATAAGCGTCATAACTACAATTTAGTGCCCTTTTCCTCGAATGTGACCTACCGAATTAGACTTATTACCGAGTTTGTACTAACATGAGCAACAAGACGGGTGCCACATGTGGAGCAGGATATGCTTACCATTCTGGAGCACCTGAGGTCACCCCAAGGTTTTGGTTGGGTTCGTGTTACGCATTCGTTAGTTTTCTATATTGTGTTTTGTGTACTATTGTTTGCCATGGCGTTTTCAGTTTATTTTCGACTTATGAGTTTGAATGTACCTTTGTTATCTTTCGCCTCTCATTTACAATTTAAAATACCGTTACATCTTTGCAGACGTGTATAATTTATTGATTTCAGAAATAAATATTTTAGACTAAGTGTCAATAATAGGAATGTATTGTTAATATGTACTAAATTTTTTTAAAATGCATACAATATAAAAGATTTTGAATCTATTCAACATTTAAATGTATAAATAAATCATTTTATATATAAAATATTTTGTCTATGGATAGTTTTGTCTCTTAAAATAATGTTGTTTTACACTTTACTTTAAAATTGATTTTTATTGATATATAAATAATATTCTCTTAAAACCAACAGTTAGTTGTTGGACCCTATATTTTCCTTTTAAGTGGCCTTGGTGGCCGAGTAGTCTAAGTAGCGAACTACTGTATCACTAGCTTGTCAACACTGAGGTTGTGAGTTCGAGTCCCGCACGTAAACGGTCCGTTCGACTCTTATCTTAATTGACTAGGATTGTCAGTTTTCCTACCGAAGGTCGGTGGTTCTCTCCGGGCACTCCGGCTTCCTCCATCAATAAAAACTGACCGCCACGAAATAGCACAATAGTGCTGAAAGTGGCGTTAAACACAAATCAATCAAATCAATCTATTTTCTTTGAACTATGTTCAAATATTAGTAAGGGGTTCTCGGCGTTATTATCTCTTCGCGCTGAGTTCATGGTAAGCAGTAATCAATCAATCAATCAATTATAAAGCATTGTAAACAAAGATGCAATTGTTACAGAATGGATTTGATCCAGGAACATTTGACCGATCAGCAAAAACACTGTGCTCGATAAACAAATAGAAACCAGACTACAAAAACCTCTATCGGCACATATATAAGGCTGAAAACTGTTGTACATGAAACAGTTTATTCCCTAAACTAAAAGCCACACTAAATCAGTTAATGGTAATCTTTTTTTTTTTTGTTTTAATCATTAGGCATGTTCTTATTGACAATGATTGCACCTGTGCATGTTCCCAATCATATATTTATTTCGGTTGGTCATGTTAAAACTGGTGACCTGAACATTGTCAACATTACCTCACTGCAAGCTGTCTTTACCAAAGTGTCGAAATATATATTGATTGATTAATTGTTTGTTGCTTAATGTCCAGTGGCAAATATTGCATGCATGTTCAGGACGAGAACAAATTAACAATAAATACAATAGGTAGGTCCTGTAATAAAGGCCGTAGGTCGGGGGGAAAAGACTGCCACAGGAAAATGAGGTTACATTGGATAATTACAGAAATTTTGCCTTGCAACAGGTCACCTACGGACCACTCAAAGAGTTGTCAAAATAGTTCTTAACGTGCAGAGATCGTGAACTATATTGAACCTTAAACCCAGCTTTGAAACACTGATTCAGTCGACGATTAAACCTGACAACCAAAGTTGGGCTACCGAGTTCATCACCCGTTTTTGATGGGGTTCGTATTTCTCAATCTTAAGTTTTCTGTGTAACGTTTTGTTATTGTAATTTATCTTTTCGTCTTTTTTTTCCATGGAGTTGTCTGTTTTTATTGGACTTATGGTTTTCTATTTTACTGTGAAACTATATACTCTTGGGGCAATGTGGATTCTCAAAAACTCTTAAGATATATAAGAGTACATATAACTTAATTCGAATGTTGGACGGATGCTACACCAGTGGGACAAAATCTGCTAACCCATCAAGAAATTTACCAAGAGTTTCTATTATAGTTCGTGTGTCTTTTTGTCTTTTTTCTATGACTTATGATCTTTGATTGTCCCCTTATTATCCTCTTTTTTATCATTTAGTTCGAATTCATGGACAGCGATCTTTTATTACATCTCCAAATGTGGTACATTTACGAACAAATAAGAAAAATCACTAATAAAGATAAAACATTTAGTTGATATATCTGAACAGCGCGAATTCAAAATATTTTTTTGGCATATGATTGATTGATTGTTGGTTGCTTAACGTCCATTGGCAAATATTTCATGCATGTTCAGGACTAGAAAAAATGAACATAAATACAATAGGCAGATCCTGTAATGGAGACTGTCTTCCACTAGAAGAAAAGGACATATTGGATAGGCACAGAAATTTTACCTTGCAACAGGCCACCTACGGATCCCTAAAAGAGTCGCTGCAAGGGTTCTTAGCATTCAGAGAGTGTGGCACTCTCTCTAGACGAGGCATTGGATTTAACGTCTCCATTCTGACCGGACGCCCCACTTTGACAAGTGTATCACTTCCTGTCGGAAGAACACCACATTTCTATTCCCCAGTACCCGGAGAGGGGAGGGCGAAGGGGCTGCAATGTTTGGGATTTGCCGAGGTCTTTGGATTTGTTTACATGCGATAGACACCAACACGGTATTTAAACTTTAAATCGAACCTACATTATGTAGGACACTTTAAAAAATCTTCTATTGCAACTCCCCTTCACAAAGTTTAAAAAACAATTACCAATCAGCATTATCAAGTTTTCCAGTTGGAACTTTCTGTTGAACAGAAGAAAGAGATGCTCATTATTATTGGAATGTAATCATTCAGTTTTCTTTGTTGTGTTTGTTTAATATTGTTAGTCTTGACTTGATCGTTTTATACTTTTTGCCATGGCATTGTCGGTTTGTTTTCGACTTATGAGTTTGAATATCCATTCGCCTCTCTTTTCCAAATAGATCAACATGTACATTCAAAGACTTGAACATCTCCTTAGTATATTACTCTTTTTTTGCTACCTAATAATGAATTATAGAAATTGAAGTTCCAAATTATCAGAATACTAGTATACGTCGAGGGTAACAGGTAACCGTAGTGAGTGAATGATTTGGTCTCGAATAAAAATTGTTGATTCTCCGTAAGCACGCTCATTTACCGAGGTAAGGTACTATAAATTGTATATTTAAATACGTGTCGGACACAAATTACTCTTTGAATCTATTGTTACATCTCAGTGCTTTGCTTTTGCGCCAATTGGCATTTCATTTGCGCCAAATAAAAATTTCATTTGCGCCAAAATAAAACAAATGCAATGCGCCTTTATTTCTATGTGACATATTTTAATCTTTTAATCCTTTAATTGCTTTTCCTTATATGATATATTGTTATTGTTGCTATTTTACATTACATTTAGAACATAGTAAAGTGCTTTCAACCAATGAAATGCAAGACTTTTCACCCTCTTAATGGTGAAGAATGACAAGAAACATGTTCTTAGTAGCTAATTACCTTATTGTTCTGTAAAATATACAAATGAACATTTACTGTAGCAAAAATTGCCTTGGGACATTAGGTCAGGAAAAAGTGTTGAAAGAAGATTTTATCACCTTTGGCTATTTGAATAGACATTAATTATTTGTATAAATATAAACAAAGATGAATAAATATTTAATACACAATAAGTTCAAATTTCCAAACAATATCTTTTCCATTTTGATAATTACAACTTTGTTGATTGAATTTGGCACATTTATTGTCATTGTATTGTCAGTGTTTTCTTTGTTTTCACCTTCATTTTGATCATTCTTGGGAACAGACAACTCAGTTTCCTTCTTTATGTACTTATTTACGGACGGCAGCTGTAATGCCTTGCTTACATTCTCCTGTAATGCTTCCAATGGACGCTTATATGTATCAAGGGCCGACGATCGGTGACCACTCCTGGACTTAACAGTTGAATCAGTAAATCCTGCATTAAAGAGCGCAGTACAGCATGTGACTTTTCCAGAATGATTAGAAATATTTCGATCTGTCATAGAAATTCCAGCAGCCTTGAATAATTCCTTCATTTTACAAGATAAAGTGTTTATTCCTATAGGCTGCACACTGAATCGGATTGATCCATTTGAAGCTTTATGGGGTGAGGCTTACGGTAAAACCTACCCTCACGTGGAATTAACGATAAATATTTTCAAAAATCTTTACTAGGCATCTAGGATTCGTTGGATAACTTTTCTGTGTTATACGTTTAACATCAATATTTCTATTGTTAAGCCCACCTTGTACATTTTGCATAGCCTCCCGGTATAATGCAGTAACTGTCTACCATTTGTATCAACGGAAATGCGATATTGACTAGCGTCAAGTTCTTTATGTTCGTCAAGAGCATGAAACCCAAAGAGTTTGCAATTATAGAAAAACACAATGTTTGTTAGGCCAGTTGCCGTGTCACAATTGAATACCCCATTATCCCACATGGTTTCCTCGTCCGATATCAATATAGGGTCTGCTCTTTTTACATAGGTGCCAACACCACTATTTGTTAGTTCTTTCATCCTACTATCTAGGCATTTTCGGAAAAACGAAAATGGAACGGAATCTTTTGAAATAGGTTTATATCATTTCTGTAGCAATCTGTTCTCAGATACCTACAAAATATGCGGATTTATAATTCTTGTAGCTATATAATACATCGTAAGCATTATTTGTCTTTTTCGTATATTGTGTGGTTACTTTCATAATTAAAATTTCATCATATCTCATTTATTTATTGAAAACAGTAAAATCAATATATATGCATATTCCGGACGAAAACATGTTTGCACCTGTCCTAAGTCAGGAATCTGATGTTCAGAAGTTGTCGTTTGTTGATGTGGTTCATAAGTGTTTCTCGTTTCTCGTTTTTATATAGATTAGACCGTTGGTTTCCCCGTTTGAATGGTTTTACACTAGTATTTTGGGGCCTTTTATAGCTTACTGTTCGGTGTGAGCCAAGGCTCCGTGTTGAAGACCGTATTTTGACCTATAATGGTTTACTTCTATAAATTTTGACTTGGATGGAGAGTCATACCACATCTTCTTACATCTATTGAATCATTGAAAGTACTTTATGCTGGAAAATTTTCTGTCTTGTGTTGTGTGGTTACAGTCACACTTAGAAATACATTATATCTCATTTATTTATTGACAAACAGTAAAATTAATATAAAGACAAAAAATAAGACAAATTAATAAAGAAAAGTACCAATTTGAGTTAAACAAGTTTAGAATTTGTTTTAAAACATCCTTATTATGCACTTAATTAAATATAAACATCAGGAGTCTACGGCTAAAACATAACAAACAGAGTGGTATCTATATAAAAAGTAGGAAGTTGATGCATCTCAACAGTTGCCCCCATTTCCACCCACCATTGAAATTTAAAATGTAAGCATACCTTTGAATGCCTGATGCAATCTGGACCAATGAATTGGGTGGATAAGGGCTGCTATCCATGCGTCTACATTCTTGAATAAAGTGTGCCATCCAATAACTTAAAAGTTCATTTGAAAGGCAGTTCGGATCACTGGGTATTGAAGCACCACCGTCAGCAAATGTCTCTCTACACAAATTTCTTTCTAAAGTCCAAGCAACCCAGACTCCTAAAGCCCACTTGTTGTTGTTTTAGTCTTCTAAGGGATATCCTTAAGAATTTTTCTTGCAAATCCGAATCGGACATTGGAGCCGAAAATCGACGGGTGGCAGCAGCATCACACGACAGGCTCGGTTTCAATTTTCACTAAATCCTGGGTAGGTAAAAGCATGAGATCAAATTCGGACACTTCTTCATGTAATTCAAAACTACCAATTCCATCATGTTCATTCATTATACGGTTTCAGAGATGAAATACAGAATAAAATACAAACTTTTATAGTGGAAAAAAGGACTCACCAATCAGTCGTGCAAGACAGTTACAATATATATATATATATAGCTAGAGGGTCATTTGTTGTAACTTATATTTGAGAACTATATTCATTCATACCATTTAAAGGACATTTAATTAAACAATAATAGAGTCTATATGTTCTAAGTTTGTAAGAGAATGATAATCCCTGTCTTCATGATAAGTACTCGCTATCGCTCGTACTTATTCATGAAGACAGGATATCATTCTCTTACATATACTAAGTTTGGATTTGATTATTGTTCGGTCTTATCGGACTGCTAATATAAAAGTTTTAGGAGCGAAATAATCCTTCTTGATTTCATATAGACGGAACGCCATCTTACCCGGCTAAGCAAACCTAGTATCCTTTATTTTATGTTAAATCCGACATTATAAATCAACCAAGTCCTTTAGCCATTTTCGTGTTTATTGTCAAATCAAACAGAAAACAGAAAGAATTTTTCATTCTGGAAATGACTGTACACAATGAAATCCCTAACTAAGGCATGGATCCCTTTTATTAATCCTTTAAACGTTTTAGTTTTTTTAAAGACATGTTTTATGGCATTTTGTCAACCTGATGTTGACTTTGTACACATATAAGGCAGCAATCAAACGACCAAAGACATAATTTATAGAGGTCAACATACAGTATTCGTAAACTGACATATGACGGTTTACCCACAATCTCCTTGTAATATAATTACAGAGTGATTACTACATTACAATTGTTTACCCATTAATTTTGGATTCAGTAAGTTTGGGGAACTACTCTTTGAAGATCTTTGAAAGTTGTCAAGATGTCGATAGCAAATGATCTCCCAACTCCTTGACCTTTTTATGTAATTTAATCATGTTAATTACATGTTGCTAATGTAAGTAAAAACCCGTTGATAAGTCTTATTCGGTAGTCTCTTTCGAGGATGTGATTGTGTTTACAATTGGAACATATCCCATAACTGATTACCCACCAGTGATTGCAGCCGTAAAATTTATCAGTGGGATGACTACAACTACAAAATCATTCTCGATTTTATCCGTCACTTCTTATTTCTCTGGTTATAAATATAACAAACGATTTGTTAAAAAAATAAAACCTTTTTATATAAATCTTTCAATCCTTTTATTGGACAGCCTTTAAATGCCATTAACATGTTTTGTCGTTGTTTAGCATCTATATAACTTTTATTATTGGACGAGATCTTCGGTTTTTACTGATTGATGGTGACGGAATATAATTTCTGCTCACCATTAGGTAAAGCGTCAGGAATCTATAAATAACATTTTTACCGATTTAACCTTGGAATTTGTTTTCGAACATTGTCAAATGATAAGTTGTTGAAAATGATTCAGCTGGTACTTTTCCTATCTGAATCTTTCTGCAACACGTATGACAGATCCAAAGAGAATGTATAGACTCCCCCGAAAAATTAGTTTTACTCTAAAATAATAGATAACAGGTTACAAAAAAATACCCAAATACAATGAAAAAAAACAATAAACAAAATAATACCGTATGAATGCCGGTTCTGTTCATTAAAGCAAGCTTCATAACCTGCTGATATTTTAAAAACATGCCGTCTCATAAACCCTTATATATTTACTAAGGCATAGATCATTTCTTCAATACCGTATTTGCATGCCTTTTTTATTCCTTTAAAGAAGAGTTCCCAAATGTCTAGAAACGACTGTCGATCGTCATTCAATAGGTTTAATATTTTTCGTTTGCTTTAAAATCTCGAATACTATAATTGTACGTATATGTTTGACATTGACCCGATTCACTCAATTTCCTTTTATTGGACAATCAGATAATAAATCCTTGACCAAATTACGTCACAATTTTGTTTCATTTTCAGTGTTGAATTCGGTATATAGTCAGATTAATCTGCTTATAGCTTGGTTTATAAACAACATAAAAAGTATCATCGTAAGTGTCTTTCTTTATTATTAACTTATATATAAATAGTAACTAGTATCGTGTCTCAAGTTTACATTATCATACATGCATTTCTGTTGAAGTAACACTAACAGTACCAATTAACTGCACCCGATGCGAATTTTGACAATAAATGTCTCCCCAGTAATGAGCGAGAGACTAAAATATTTGAAATCCAAACCTTGTTTCATTTCTAATATTCGGCTTTGAGCGTTCATCGTGAAGGTAAATTCTGAAACGCGTTTCGAACGCATGAAATTTATAACGTGTTGTTTTCCTTTTTTTTTTTAAATAAATGAAGAGATGATAAACCAAGAATGACAAAAAATTAAGCCAAAGTCTGTCAAGGAATCAGAGGTTTGCACAAGTGAGATATATTCCTTAATTTAAAACATTTTCCAAAATTTTGCAATAGCAAATTTTAATAACATAACATCATTTTTATGAAAGTACCGAAGAACTGGCTACTGGGCTGGCGATACCTAGGGACTAACAGTCCACCAGCACAGGTATCGACCCAGTGTGTATGTCGTGTACAAGTTGCGATTTTGTACATGTTATAACATGTACAGAAATATTGTAGGTGTTATAACTTGTACAATGCAAAAATACAAGTTATAACATGTACAAAGTATTGCTTAAAAATGATTTTAACTTGTACAAAATTTAAAAATAAATTTAAATAAAGCAGAATATACATTTGAAATTTATTGAATAATAAAGAACAATAATCAAAAGCTCAGAACGTTTTTTCTTTAGAGCACAGTGATCACATAGTTTCAGAAATGTTTTATTGCTTCACAGCTTATGTTGGCATAATGCGTTTTCAGTTCATTGTATGTTTCATGCAGCCCACCATGGCCTACAGCAGTGTGACGCTGTTTAATAATAGCATACATTTCCTCAATGGCAACAAACTAGATAACTGGTTCATCTGATATTTTTAAGAACAATGCCTTAAATTTTGAATTATACCCCTCCCCCCTCTTTTTTTAACATGCAAAAATTAAAGCAAGTTCTCCTATGCATACTCTATAAAAGCCAGAGAGAGAAAATGGTTTTCATTGGACCACGCTTAAATATAAATAACTTTGGAATTATTGAATCTGCTCGTCAACATTATTGGCCTTGATGTAAATCTTATGCATCAAATTATTATTTTTTGATAATTAATAAGATCATTGCATGAGTCGAATGCCATTTTGATGTTTTAAATTTCTATCCTGTCCTTTGAAAACAGGGTATTGTTTGCAGAGGAATTTTTTCTCGACATATCAAGGATTTCATTGTAAAATCTATCCTGGCTATCCACTTGCATTTTAGGCGACTGTCATACAGGTGAGAGGTTTTGCTAGCTAAAAAACCAGGTTTAATCCACCATTTTCTACATAAGGATGTGCCTGTACCAATTGAGGAATATGACAGTTGTTTTCCATTCGTTTTATGTGTTTGAGCTTGATTTTTCCATTTGATAAGGGACTTTTCGTTTTGAATTTTCCTTGGTGTTCAGTATTTTTGTTATTTTACTTTTTAAGTCTCAACTAGTATAAAGGAAATTTTACTATTGCCTTCTGAATGGAAACTCGCAATTATAATTCATCAGGTGAGAATACTGAATAATGTACCTTGACTATATGTGTGTTTTAAAAGGTAATTATAAAAACTATTCAGCTGGTCATTTACTGTATCAAAAAGGACAAAACACACTAACATGAATGAAAAATTTTAGAAAATGGTGAAAATATTATTGAGGTTAATGACATGTGTTGTAATGATAGAAACATATATTTATTTTCAAATTTTGTTCAAGTTAGAACCATTTTAAGCAATGTTTTGTACATGTTATAACATGTATGAGGTACTTTTGTACATGTTATAACATGTATAAGGTACTGTTGTACATGTTATAACATGTATGAGGTACTTTTGTGCATGTTATAACTTGTATTTTTGCATTGTACAAGTTATAACATGTACACTATTTCTGTACATGTTATAATATTACAAAATCGCAACTTGTACACAACATATATATACTAATTGTTACAAAAATTATTCGAACGTAATAAAAATGAAACTTTTAGCAATTTGATAGATTATCTTGTATAATCAGACATGTGCTGCATCAATTTAATGGGTAAATATGAAAAAAATAGCTTTTAAAGTACATTCCAGCTCATTTTACAGTTTGCAATTATGTTGTGTTCACAAACCGATGTCCCGAGTAAGAGAGAAGTTTTAATAGTTTTCTTCAATTTTTAATAATAATTTAGAATTACAAATACTATAATTAATAATTCTTAGTATATTTAATCATTTGCCAAACTGTATGCATCGTTCCTTGGTGCCCCTTTCACTCTAGTTATTCCTTGTCATTTTTATTCGAATGATACAACAGAAAGGAGATAAGAAAGATCGAGGTCACAAACGTGCCATAAATAAAATTTTCCTTGTCATGTACATTGTGACATTGGAATACAGACAATAACAAATTGGTATGTCTGACTAGGTGTATATGGGACAAATATAAAATATACATGTGACAAAGTAGATAGACTATACACCTTACCTGCACGCATTTTGCCGACGTGCTTAACAGAGAAACAACATATAGGAATGTCGTAGTCATTGGTTTGATCCAACAGGGCATCGAACCATCGACCTCCGCACTCTATACCTGCACGTTACAAAGAGACAACCGATGCGGTTCGTATTGGACTACATGTAGGAGTGCAGGTTTCAACTCGCATGACATTCAAGACGTCATACCATTCACTTTAAACACTTCAAATCTCGTCGTCGCATCATATTTTTTTTAAATATCCACAGATACAGCACACCCATAGTATTAATTCAATTTTGATAATCAATTTGTGCAAGGATATGCTTCGCCTGGTCTTAATAAAATTAAAAAGTAGACAGCTAAAATTCTTCTCAACAGGCTTTTGTCAATCTATGTTTTTGATGTTAGCAAACTTACTAATAGGTTTCACAAAGGACGACTGCCATGGTTAGTTGCCCGGTTGATGGGACACATGATTTAGAAAACTTTCTGAAAGTTTCCGAAGAGAACAAATCTTTCAATTCACGTCATCATGCACAATACTAGATACAACACTATAAACTATACTATGCATACAACATATAGTGACAATCGAATGCCATCAGACGAAGTAATTGATAGTTTAAAGAATACTATTTGAGTTTGATTGATTGATTGTTCGTTGCTTAACTTCCAGTGGCAAATATTTCATGCATGTTCAGGACGAGAACAAATTAACAATGAATACTAGTACAATCGGTAGGTCCTGTAATAGAGGTCGTCAGGGAAATTTTGACTGACACTGGATAATGAGGATATATTGCAATTGGATAGGGACATAAATTTCCCTTGCAACAGGCAACTTACGGACCCCTCAATAAGTTGTTATAATAGTTCTTAACATGCAAAGAACGTGGCTCGCTCTTTACACATGACATCCGATTTAACGTCCTAATTCTGACGGCATGTAGCTGCGAACATCCCACACAGCCAAACGGACGCCAAACTTTGTCAAGGGTTTTACTACCGATCGGAAGAAAACCTAAGTGACCATATTTCTATCCTCCAATCAATTTTGGGTGTTAAAACTGTGGTGTCATGCTGCTAAATTGCCCACATTTCAACAAGTGCTAGCATCTCGTATGTTCCAATGAACTTGAAATTAAGAACTCATCATCTAAAACTAGAAGATCTGCTTCGTATCTATCTATTTTTAGCTCTAATTGGCGTCCTACGTCCGTCGTCGTTGTCTGTTAACAAAAATCTTCTCCGAAAATGCTGGGCCAAATTTATCCAAATTTGGCCACAGTTATCATTAGGGTATCTAGTTTAAAAAAATGTGTCCGATGACCGCGACTGCCACCCAAGATGGCCGACATGGCTAAAAATAGAACATAGAGGTAAAATGTCAAGTTTTGTCTATTATTTTAAAACCCGCTATAAATAGAGAAATTCTGACAAAGGCAGAAATGTTCAGAATGCTAAGCACTACCTACTGTCCATCTACGTTAAAATAATCAGACGACTTCTTTCAGGACTTGTTGCCCTCAAATGACAAATTTACTATTTTGTTTTATTTTTGCCTATTATCTTGAAATCTATAAAAGATGGAGAGAAACTTTTAAGACAAACTTGATTGGCAAGACATAATCAACAAATAAGTCAACCGATCGAAATCGAAAGACGATTTCTTACTCGAGCTATTGCCCTTTAATGACGATTTTTACCAATATTTTGCGTTTTTGCCTTATATCTTACAAAATTCTTCTCCTCTAAACTACTAGGTCAAATCTAATTAAACTCGGCAAAAATCATTTTAGGAAGATGTTGTTTAAAAAATGTGTCCGATAACCAACATATTGCAAATTTTGTTTATCATCTTGAAAACCGCTATGAATAGAGAAATTCTGACTAGGGGCAGAAATGTTGAGACTTACCTGCTGTCCCTTCCGTCAAAATTGTCAGACGTTTTGTTATAGGAGTTATTGACCTGAAATGTCGAATTTTACCATTTTTTTCATTTTTGCCTATTATTTGGAAAACTATAATCGATAGAAAGAAACTTTAATCAGGACAAATTATCAACACGTCAAGATCTACAAAAAAAGTCAATAGACAGAAATCGTCAGATGACTCGTTATTTGAGTTATTGTTCTTTAATAATGATTTTTACCAATTTTGTTTTTGCATTTTTGCCTATTATCTTGAACATTGTAATAGAAAATACTGGTTGAGGACCAGTTACCGTCAGTTACAAGTTACCGTCACCTTGTATTTTATGCAATAACGGACGCGTTGCGTGAATACGACATAC